>OZ026612.1:71076932-71615432 GCA_964020975.1 Hermodice carunculata | reverse complement strand
TAATTAAAAGGCCTTAACTTCCCAGTTTGAACTGTGAGCATCATTTATAATGAGATCGGTTGAGGTGTTATTTCAGCTTTTATTATCTAACAGCTTTTATAGAGCCAACGCTGTATTTTTTATGTGAAAAGGCACAAATTTAAGTGAAAAAACGGCCTTTTCACAATTGAGTGTACCCAAGTGCCTTAAAACTAGTTACGGCCATGTAGCATCAAACCAAACACAGGTACATTAACTTAGATTACACTCCATTATTGGACATGGTCCCACAAGCAAAGTAAAAAAAAAATGTAAAAATCCGTCAAGATTTAGCGAAAAATATAGTCATTAATACACCCCGAAATGTTCACTTTTTGGGTGTTACGGAGAGCCAATTTTATTTTTACTGACACTCATACTGCATAAATTTTGAAAAAAGGGCAGATAGTTTAATTATTTTGTACATAAATCCAAACCATTTTGTTCTAATTACGTTTGCAGGTCATATTACCTGGAGACTGCATCGACTGTATGAATTTGTGGCAAAATGTCTGAAAATACAGTTTTGTTACGATTTTTTTGTTTATTCTATTCCATACATTCAACACCCTGAAAAATTACAGTTTTTACATTTTAAAGTTACAGGTTAAGCTTATAATTGTTGTACTAACCACTTTTTAAAAGAATGTTAGCTTTACATGGTTCACAATTGGTTTCCAAGTTCAGAGCTCTACCTGAAAAATGAAGGTTACATTTTCCGTAAATATCTGTAGTGTCCGTACGCCCACTTGTTATCTTTTTTACGTTGTTTTGCATCAAGACCTCACACACTAATTTTTATAGGGACACTGAACCATATCGAATCCACTATTAATTTAGTGGCTGGTAGGAATCTTATTAAAAGATAGACACCTTAATTTAACATGAAATGTAGTGTCCGTATTCCATAGAGAACAAGCAATATATTTTATGCAAGATTCACATGGACATAAAAACCTGTGCAAAGAATACCTTGATATTCAGGCAAAAATGCAGGATATTGTTATTTCAGGACTGTAACTCACATAGTTTGGTGTCACAGGCGTTTAGATGTTTTTAAAAATGAGTAAAATAAAAGGCAATTTCTAAATATTGTTTGAAGTGTACTATGATGAGGGTAAATACTTCTAACAAGATGTACTTCTGAGAAGAAAAAAGAATTGAGGATCTACAAACAAAATATTCCACTCAATTGTCCACATAACAATTGGAAGTAAGTAAGAACACTAACAAGAGTTATAGGAAGCCTATTCTGTAGTGTCCGTACCCCATGACAATTGCCATGTAGAGGGAAAAATAAATGACTGGATCACATGCATCTATCCTCACCGTGAAAATATACCAAACTGTACCATCACCACCATACGGTGAAAATAGACCAAGCCCTATCCTCACCGTACGGTGAAAATAGACAAAACTCTATCCTCACCGTACGGTGAAAATAGACAAAACTCCTTCCCAACGCTATTCTCACCGCACGGTGAAAATAGACCAAACGCTATTCTCACCGTACGGTGAAAATAGACAAAACTCTATCCTCACCGTACGGTGAAAATAGACAAAACTCCTTCCCAACGCTATTCTCACCGCACGGTGAAAATAGACCAAACGCTATTCTCACCGTACGGTGAAAATAGCATCGTCCATATTTTTTTCTGATAGTGATGTCTATACTACATCTCCCAATTTAAAATTTCACAATATTATATAAATTTCGTAAAGTATATCAATTTACAGTACCAAGGAATGGTGTTTAAATACTTTAATTGAAAAATGGCAATGTCCCATTTTTGATGACCGATGTTAAAAACCAAATTTCTTTATCAAAAATACAAAATAGCAAATCTTTAATTTATACATACTATTTACTGTAGCCTAATTTGTTACATGGCTGAAAGGTGGATAAATGTGAAAAAATTGCTCTTAAACATGTACAAATGACGTCACAAAGTCTGTCCCATGGGTCTGCCACCTACGTGACAAATATGACAAAAAGCTTGGAAATAACTGGTTTCAAGGATAAGTGTCCAACTGCTGTCACCTACATCTTATTCCCTTTCCTTGGCCATACCAAATGGAAGATATTCCATGCTGCTGGATCCCAAATGTAGTTTAAAAATTGCTCATGAAGATATGAATTTAAGATAGTGTTTTTTAAAGTGTCAACAAAGTGACAAGCTTTAATCAGATACTTGGAAGGACCACAACAGGGCTAATATGTCTGTGAATGTGGTTCATAGAAAGGTTTAATCAGGTGAGGTTGGGTAATATTATAGGAACTTGCCATGCCACTGCAGCCAGAAAACCGTAAAAATATCACCTATTTGACGGTCACCTCGGTGACGTAACCATGTCCGGGAGGTGACTTGTGTATGTCACATAAGTGACAAATTCTGATAAATGATAAGACAAATTTACATAACTTACTGATTTGAAGAAAATATGAGAACCATATATAACTTTAGTGCCATGTAAAACTATCCCACTCACCCCCTACCAACACCCTCCCCATAGTACTACTGAAATTTGAGATACTGTATATAATATGTCACGTGAGTGACCAAATATGATAGATGAGAAAAGATGTTAGATAATTTAATGATTTGAAGAATATATAATTATGCAAACAATATAGGCCCAACTGCCCTGTTAAAAAAATATACCACCTGAACTCTACCACAGCCACTGTCCTAGAGCGACATTAGATTTTGAAACAATATAAATTTTCATGTTAGTAGGTGACCTGTTCTGTCACGTAAGTGACCAAACATGATAGATGAGAAAAGAAAGTTTACTGATTTGAAGAATGTATCTATGAGAACGATACTGGCCTACTTTAGATACTGCCCCGTTAAAATAGTTCACCCAACCTCACCACCACATCTCTCCAATGACATCATTGGAATTTGTGATACCGTAGATTGCCTGCATTATATTTTTCATTTCAAGCAAGATGGAATGACAAAATCTTTTCCATATTTTTAGCACAAAAATATAGCACTGTCTGATAACGACAGAATACATCTTATCAATAAATTCAAAAGTTTGCAATGAAAATAAAAAACCTGCGGAAACAAATACTTGTAATGTTCATATTTTTTAACTACTTCGATACCGTCTGGCCATGGGGTGACTAATGGCAGAAATATTATAATGATATTTTGCACAGACTTTAAAATGGGGCCGCTCGTTTAATTATAAATACTTTTGATTATAATGCTTGTCCATGTTCACTACTGAATGAACTTAGTGACAAACTTGTACAAATCTATTTTTTCGGATAGAGTGACATTGTTTTTTTCAAATTTAAAACTGAATGAAGCAAAAGTGTGTGTTAAATGTTTAACACAGTAAGAGGATACATGGGAAATGCTTCAGCATCTCTGAATCTACCCGGTAAATCCATGCCCATTCATTTAAGCCCAGTGATCTAAAACGGAATGGTTTAAAATTTGATTTTCATTTTGTCTCTTAAAAAATGACTCTAGCTGCAGTGTGTTTGTCTGTTAATTGATAGTTAATGGTTATAGAAATTAATTGGTAAGAAAATGCTATTCATTGATAATGCTTAACAATGGTGTAATGTTAATGTTCAAGATTCATAAGATAGAGTTAAGATGGCCTGAAATGACATGGCCAAATGATTATCTTCCTTGGTAAAATTTTGACATTGATTATTGAAGTATATTACTAAAAGTTAAATATTTTAGAAACAGATGGAAATTAGAAAGGTTATTCATGTAAGCTGAACAATTTTTTCATTCTTGTCATGTTGTGCACAGGCCACCTAATTCTCTTCTCGGATGATCCATGAAGATAATAAATCATGTTCATAGCAAAACTAATTTGTAAACAACATGGCCTGAAACTCCAGCGTAGTTGCAGTAAAGAGCCAGTATGCCTCATTGTTGCTCTGAGGTGGACATAACTTCACAGCATTAGAATCGTTACGTCTGCCCCGAGGTCCAGTGAGGTCGACTGGTTCCCTGCCTCTTACTACACTCGCGTCTCAAGCCTTGTTGTTCATGAGTCGGTTGTGGTATATGAATAAGTTATCATCTAATAGATCATCAGAGAAGAAAATTAGGTGGCCTGTGGTTAGTGTGATGGAAAACACATTGACACAGAAAAGTAAATATGGCTTTTGTGCATTTTATTAAATAATTATACCCGTGCGTGGGGTTTGTTTTTCTTTTTTACATTTTGCTCCCTGTATTTTCCACATAAAACTACATGTACGACTCTATGGCTCAATTCCATCTTCATGACAGTTTGTCACCTACGTGACAATGTATCACTTACGTGACAGGGCAATTAACGAGAGTCTTAATTACGGTTGTTAGATTGAATTGTGCTCTGGTGGATATTTGAATATTAAGTTTATAGTCTTAACCAATGTATATATTGCAAAAACTTGGGTTTAAAATATTTGAAACTAAGACTCAGTGGCTCAACATCATCTACGTGACACGCACTTTGTCACCCACGTGACAGTGTGTCACTTACGGGACAGGCCGTTTAATTAAAAAGCCTTAATTTGAGTAATTATGAAGAAAATAGCGCGGCCTATTATTTGAATATCATGCTTATACTCTAAATTCATGGATAAGTGCAAAAAACTTCGGTTTAAAACATTTATTTATTTTGTTAAAAATGTCACCAAAATACCCTAACAATGTAGAAATCGTCTTCTACAGGTGGATGCACCCCCCCCCCCCAAAAAAGTATTTTCAGCTTTAGTTATAATAATAATCACATTGCTGTGGCTCTCCGCTTCTGTGCCGCGGTCCTGTGTGACACACTCACAGTCACAGGTGACCTCGGAGAAAGTCGCTCCCAAAGACGCGTTTCACAACACCATTCTCTCTGAAAGACTCTCCCCCCTTTTCTAATTTTATGCTGTTAGAAGGCCCACACTGCTGGCAGTGCTGCTGCTATTTTATTTTGTGTACATGTAGCTGCTGATATTTTATTTTGTGTACGAGAATGGAATATATTCCTTTTTATTAGAGAACCAATAGCCTAAATCCAAAAGACTCCATATTTCTTCATTCATTTAGGTCTTGTTGGGTCCGTATTTCAAACCCTGGGTGGCACGTACAATGTGAGCGTACCCCCCCCCCCCAGAGAGAGAGAGAGAGAGAGAGAGAGAGAGAGAGAGAGAGAGAGAGAGAGAATTCTGACACAAAACGTCTTAATAGATAAGAGTTTTAAATCATCACGAGGAATGAAGTGAGCCTGACTAACTTGTTCCATGTATGGAAACCAGTATGATAGCACAAAAAACAGTGATGTGACACAACTAGCTCTTTAATGTTGGCCTGAATAAACTGAATTAATGAATCTTAGGAACATGAGATAATGTAGCTTTTTTATGTTTTATCTATGTGGGAGCTGAAATCCAGACAGAAAAGCTTTGAGCGATCGGGCCTTCCAAACAATTCGAAAACGCATGCCAAGCTATACATGATCAGCGAGCCTTAAATTAGATTATATGCACTAAGCAAAACCCTTTTGTATTCCTTACCGTGTAATAGTGGAAAGGGTAACCAAAGTTAAGTTTTACAATAAATAGGTTGTGTTATAGCATAAAATTCCGAGTGTTGTACGATGCTGCCATAGCGCAAGCTGATAATATAGTCAACACAGGAAAGGAAAGAATCTCTGTCGATAAAACGGAGTCTTAAGCTAGAGACAAGGTAAAATTATCAAGTGTCATTTCATATGATCAACTTTTTTTTTTCAGCCCCACGTTGACCAGAAAAGGATACAAGATTTTCACAAAAAGAATAAAGCGAAACATGCAATGTGGCTATTAATAAGATGATCAAGCAGCATAAAAGTTTCATCCCCGTTTTCGTGTTTCATCATTTAATAAAGGGAAACAGTTCAAACTTTCGCATGAATACACTTTGGTAAGCTTTTTGATGCGTGTTAGACAACTATACCGGTACTATAGTTTTAGATGTTAACGTGTGATGTCGCCATAAAGCAATTTTGTCCAGGAATCAACGTCAGGCAGAAAACATATATTTTGATTACAATAAAAGAAAGGGATCCAATTGACACTCTGTCCTTTTTAAGCAGGGTTGCATGAGTTTGCAGTTGTGTTACTGTTATACAAGCGAAAAGGAAAACATTCTCCTTTCTGTTTGCGATACACACATACATATTATGGGACCCCATTTCAAGTTGTTTTATTCAATATTTTAACATATCATTATTTTTTATGCGAATAAATTGGTTCAACGATATTACGTACCGTATTTGATCGTATCTAAGAAGCGCCGTTTTACTATTATATCTCTTTATTTCTTCATATGAAAACACACAACTTGATATCAAGAAAGTTAATGCGAATAGCAATCAGCACATAAAAATGCGCACCCTGAGTTTTGCTTGTTTGTATGTTCATCTGAAACAAGAAATTATCTTGTAATTACAAAATATTGCACAACGTCACATTAAAGGAACAGCCCACTATTAGCGCTATTTGGCAATGTCACAATTTCTTCCTCACGAGACGGCGCTGTATGTACTTTACAACCAGAATCAAGGCCTTCTCTTCCTGACATCCATCTGTTTGCTATGGGCCTGCGGGCTCTGCACCTGCAGCGCATCCACACAACACGGTCATATCATTTTTTTACCGCGAGTTTCGGCTCAAAGTGACCTGAAGGAAGGACTTATCCAAGGCTTTCCTTATGGACCCCAATTTCTTGGCCGGAACTCAGCGGAAATGATTTTATGATATGATCAAGTAATTTATCATATCAGCAAATTGCTTCCGGTCCGATTTCATCATAATATAATCCAATCATGTATTCTTCTGGTCCTGTAGGTTGGCGGAGTAATGATATAGCAATACGTGCAGCTATTTAAGCATGAATGTTTTATCAGCCATCTCACGCGTTATATGGTGTGTCTGGACTTTCCCTATATATAGTTAAAGAGTTTCTTGACATGCTATTGTGCTTAACATTATGGGGGAACACAATGACGTGTTTGCATATAATGGATCATAATCACAAGAAGATTAATCATAACATTATCATTTAATGATGTGATGAATTATTTTATGATATCATGAAATCAAGTTCGGTCGGATTTACTGATATGATTAAATCGGACACCGATTTGACATTATGACGGATTATTTGATCACCTTATACAACCAGTTCCGGTCGGATTTATTCATATTTCAGTACATTTGATAATACGATTAAAATGGACCGGAAGTGATTAGATGGCATATTTAACTCTTTGATCTGTTCAAATAATTCCGGTAATAGGGGGCATGAATTTCTTTTTTTTTTTTTGGTTCCAGAAGTATTTAATAATACGTTCAAATCAATTTTATCATACTATCAAATACATTTTAACACATGTTAAAATGCAGTGTATTTCAGCATATAATTAAATCAATTTTAAGATACGATGAAATGTAATTTTGTTTATGTTTACACAACGATGGTTTATAAGTTTCATCATGTGGACATATCATGAAATGGTTTTTAATGATATCAAAAGTGGTTGATGATATTATCAAACACAAGATGCAACAATATGTTACACTGAAGTGGCCCACAAATTTATTTACAAACTTATCAAACGTAGAAGAGGACGACGGTCACGTGTGCTAGCTTAGATTTTTATCATAACTTGAAACAGGAAGTTTTTCCTCATGTCACATGATTCAGGTTACATTGCTTTTAGACAAATCAGAAATGTCTGCGTTTATGATAAGAGGCCCATTTTTCAGTCTTGAAATAGTACAATCCTTGTGGCGAAGCGTGCCGCGGAAGAAATGCTCACCGTAGGCTTTGAATAGTCAAGGGTTTGAGAGTAAGAAATGAGGAAATGAGGAAATGGATTTTAAATTATGTGTTCAGATGTACAAAAGTGAAAGATCAATTCTGATGTTTGTTATGGCTGCGTCTCCATGCAATATTGAAAAGAAGTCACATATTAAAATGAGGCTGGCTAGCATTCCAAATATTTACAAATTTACACTTTTCAATGGCCTATCTCCAAAGTTATAGCAGAGATGCAATTTCATATGATGTCTGTGTCGTCCTATATGTCATAATGGTAATTATGTGAAGTTGGAATAAGATTAATTAATGAAAAAATGCTCATTATTAACTTTGAAATAGTTAAAATTTGAATATCTTTATATATATATATATATATATATATATATATATATACGTATGTACGTATATATATACATACATACATACATATATATGTATGTATATATATACGTACATACGTACGTGTGTATGTATGTATGTATGTATGTATGTATGTATGTATGTATGTATGTATGTATGTATGTATGTATGTATGCATGTGTAGTCGAGCCGTCATTTCATTTTTTTACTATATGTGTTTAAACTCTAGAAGTTGCCATGCAGTTGATCTCCTGTTTATCATGTTACGAATTACTGTACAGTGTGTGGATAATAAATAAAAATGCTGGTTTGGGTTATTTCAGATTTTAAATCTTGAATAGCTATCAAAACAATTGTTCAATTTTCCACCCACGTTTACAATTGTTGTTTGCTTTTCTAAACTGCCAACCATTCGTCCCTGAAATTTCACTGGCACATTTGCGGCTAAATGGGTGTCGATTTCTGTTTCTCACTGCCCAAAACACATTTTATGCTTGTGCATTTTTCAAACTATTATAGATGATTGTGGAACAAATATTGACGAGCTATATTGGAAGGTAACCTGGCGACAGGTTTACCTTCTGATACGGTTGGCCGCAAAAAAAAAAAAAAAAAAAAGAAGAAGAAGAAAAAAAAAAAAAAGTCCATGAATAAAATCGAAGATGTATCACGGCACTTTGAGGCTGGTTAATCTCCATTGATTTCTTTGAGATCGTCAAGACCACATTATCCTTTCACGGGGGAATTCAATCCAATTTCAGGTTTCGCAAGAAGTAATACGAAGGGTAAAGACGAACGATTAACCAAGAGCAAGGTACTACATTACGTGGCAAAACGTATTGCACACGGTGTTCTGTTTTTTATTCTGTTTTCCCAGAAACCCTTCACAGTTCCAACTCTGTTCTCACAGGGGGCCTTTGGGCCCTCCCCTTCCCTTCTCATGCATCCTGTCTGGTATAATTTTTCATCGGGATAACTGCGAATACGCCATGAAGGATATTAAACAGGTGACAACACTTGTGTTTCCATATGATTTTAAGCGTGATCCAGCCAAGTGTATCTCAGACCTGAGCAATGAGCTCACACCATGGAACAGCCAATATCACTTTACACAGCTGTTTTAAAGAGTGCAAGTAAGAAGCTCACTTGTGTTTTTGTTCACTTGGACCGGGCCAAAGGGCAATAATCAAGATGAGGAGAGCCCAAAGCATCGACAAGAAGGTTTTTATAATACAGAGAAAAGTACTTAGGTTAGATATGCTATTAACTAGATATAGTTTGGAACTGACCTGTACAGTCATTTTGCAATAGTAGAGATAGATTTCAGTTCACTTTCGAACCGAACAGCAATGTACTTAAAAAGATTGTACGTGTATTTGTTCAATGCTTTTACGTTTCATTGTAGCATCTGGGGTTCTGCATTTCGAAACCAATATATACTTCCATACAACAGATATTTAGTTTCATCGATTTTAAAGTGAGGCGGTTCCTCGCCAGTCAGTTTGAAGCAGTTTCCAAATCCTGACAAAGAGCCTGTGTGACGTACACTTTGAAAAGAAAGACTGGCAAATTATCGAAAAACAAAAAACAAAAACAAAAACAAAAAAACCATTCAGCGCATATTGACCCTCTTCACTCAACTCACCATTGTGGGCCTTGTGTATTTCACGACAGCCCGTTTGGTAACCGTCTCCATCTGTTTCAATTGAATTTAATAGGAACCTAGATCAGATATTTCTGGTCAAAACACCTAAAAAGGAACAATATTAAACAGGAAAACAATTTTGACAGTAAATTTTCTGTGTGCCAACAAAGGACGAGTATTGAAGAAAATTGGAATGAGATTTCTGTCTGTTATCTGTTATTTACTGCGAAATTTCGGACACAAATATGTTAGAGATATTGCAGATTTATCTAATCATACATATAAAAGGTTTTTGGTAGAAGCATGGCAAACCAGAAGGGACCTGTTAGCGGAACCTCCTGGATAACTAACCGGCTTAGTGTATATACTTTAAATAAAGCAATGTTTTTATACTATATATATATATATATATATATATATATATATATATATATATATATATATATATATATATATATATATATATATGATGTTTTATTGACGCACCGTGGGTCGTACCCTGCCCACGTGTGGCCCCGCTTTAAAGGGGTAGTTTTCACTCAAGAAATTAAATTGAATTAATATCGTCTTGAATATACAAAAAGTTAAACATTGAAATTTTTTAATTACCATACTATGAACTGCTTTCACTATTTTTCAGTGTTCATAGCATGTGCGATAGTCGATCACATGCATGCTGGAAGGGCATGTCTATTTACTTTGAAGTTTAAGGTAATCAAGATTTTGAATTTGAAGTGCCACTGAGTAGGACATTTTAAAATACATCGACATTTTGGCCATTTTCGTGCCAAGCGCAATGATTATTAATTACCATGCTGTTCAAAATTTGAAATAGAATATCTACATATTATACTAGGGGTATTCGTATAAGGAGGAAATGAAGAACTCTCAGAAAAATTAGATGTCTGTCCTGGCACGCAGATATAATTTTGTCACGATCCCTTCTCTCGGTGACGTCAAGTCATCTTCATTCTTTTTCTTGTGATTCTGCTGAAGTATTATTTGTCCATTGTACATCCTCTTTAATATTGCCCGAGAGGGATTCATATGGAGTTCTTTCTTATTTTCTAACCTTTTCTCAATGCTGTTTGACAAAATAAAGTAGATATGCCATTAAGTTTTAGTAACCAAATCTATTTCGAAATATGGTGTTTTTTGGGGTATGTCAAGTGGACTATCCGGTCTTTTGTATGTTTGTTTTAGTGAAAAATGTCGAGAGTTTGTTATGACTGCACAAATCGCCGTTGTGAAAAATTAGGTTAGTGTTATACTGCGTTAAGAGTATTACAGTTTTCTTGCGTTCTTCCCGGTGGGTTACTTCAACGATAAAGATATAATTGCTTGTATAAAAATATTGAACTGTGGATAAAATTCATATTCAGGTGCGACTGGCGAGTAAATATTGATTGACATTGCTTCACACAGACACATTTAGAAGGTAAGAAGTACTTAGCTCAAACTTTCCGACGTTGTTTCTAAATATTAATGGACAAGTTTTTCAGCTTTTTGTAAGACCACGTTTCAGGGAGACATGGCGTGACAAACAGAGAAGCGTATTATTTTTGTATCCACAAAGGGACCATTAGGAAATTTTTGCTCAGATGTGCCGACGATTGGTAGTTCTAATAGCTTTGTACTACAGATAGATCGTTTGACTTTAGTCCAGTCTCGCAGACGATAGTTTTGTGTGCTCCTTTCGTTGTGGTGAGACAGCATAGGCAAGTAGGCTATACACTGGGATAAAGCAATACCTAAATACCTAATGTAATTTTACAAAAGACATTTGTGCCAAAATGTCTTCAGTGGGCATCATATTAGATACAATTATCACTGCATTCAATCGACACGCCGTTTGGTATCAGTATGTTTCAATTCCAGGCAGTCTTTTATTCAGCTATTCTGAGCAAAAAAAGGTCATATGGTTGTGCTTGAATGGGATTAAATAGGCATTTAATTTGCAAAGGCGATATGTTTTGTGTGCTCAACTAATGACTTCTCGTGGCATGTCGGGCAAATGCCACACATAACCAGTTCGCATGATAGGAAAAACGACGGTCCATATTGAAGTGAATTATCTAAATTCTGCCATGCAGTCGAATCCATACAAAGTCATCTTGAAATTGAAAACGTTATCAGGAGGGATGTGTGCTAATTTTGGTGTAATCGCATTTAAAAGAAGAAGAGAACTAGCATTAGTTATGTGTCAATCAGTGCCCGTCTTTTAGCAACATGGTACCCTCAGTATGTTAAGTTAGTGTGGCAATGTAAGTTATTGAAGTAAACATACCACATAGCCACGTGTTTCATTTCAAGTTAAACATTTTCTGCCGACTAGGAGGTTCAGGCATATATCGAGAGAAGTGATGTTCCGGGCGATTGATTTATTTGACGTTATAACCAGTATTAAAATTGAACGCTCAATTACATGCACCTTACGCTGGCAAATTTTACAAAACACAACCAGCCCCGACTTAACTGATTTTACAGCACAGCATACAATACGTCATCTAAATCACCATGTACAGATTTATCCCAGCTTTAAGCATGATATTAGTGCATGTATTTTCTCGTGAAAGTAATGTGTTTCATAAAGAAATGATATGTGGTTGAATATCTGCTTCCGTGATACAAATGTCAACACTAGTAATGTATAGGCAGTGAAGACATGCTCCTTGTCCCAGAATTGGAAACGTTGTGTTTTCGAAACACCTTAGAAGTTACTTTTCAGCATTTATCTAACATGTAATATTATGGTTAGTGTTTCATTTATACAAGTATAGTTATAGTTTTATTCTGCACTTTGACTGTAGCCTGTAACATGTATTCCATTCCAATTTCCTCAGTTTATTTTACTTTTCATTGAGGATGGGGACTCCTGCGCGTGGTTGCTGCGTTCAACTCTTAAGATCAGCAGGCATACAAGTCTTATATTGTGCTCTACTTTCTTTCACCTCTCATAAAATACTTTTTAACCACATGTTTAATGACATTTTGTGCCTTATTTTCTTTGATGAATATCTTCGATATGTTCCAGGCTAAGTGAAATTAAAGGATAATGCAACAACCTTCGACTGGTCACTGAGTAGGCTATACACTTTAACTGCCGGCAAACACTTTCACTCTCAAGTCATTAGTTTTCCCTTGCAGCAGCGTTCAGTTATATTCCAAAATTTATTAGATACATTCATACATACGGACTTACAATATATATTACCGTACGCCACAACCACGGAGTTAACTTTCCTTTGTGTTTGGCTCACAAATTTACGATTAACTGTGTCCATGGGTTAGGTCCACCAACCCCAAAAGGAGAGCTTCGAAAGCGGAGAAAGGAACGTACTACAAGCTACCGTCTTATTTACTGGGCACCTGGGGCTGGGCAGCATGGTTTATTGGCAGCAAAATGTAATGTTCATATTGATCCTGACAAGTGTGGGTCTGTGAACAATAACGTTCTCAGGCTCATAGTTATATTGGTGGCCATGGCAAAATTTTCTATTGTAGTGCTAAGGAAAAGAAGGTACATATCAACGAAATACTAACATCAATTTAAAGCGGAGATGAAAGATAAATTGATTTCGCTAGATAAGCCATTAAAACCCATCCGGAAAACCGTCCTCTATCAATACTGTGCATCTACACAAGACAACAAGCTAGCGAATAGATTCCTTTCATGTCAGATAAAATGTATGGATGTTGACACAGGATATGTGTGTATGTATGTGTACGTATATATATATATATATATATATATATATATATATATATATATATATATATATATATATATATATGTATGTATGTATGTATGTATGTATGTATGTGTGTGTGTGTACGTGTGTGTATCCGTACGTCATTCGTATAAGCCTTGAACGAGGGGCGGGGAAGTCCTTGCTTTCTAGCATTGTAACGTTAAGCTTACGAAATAAATACATTGAAGGATTGACAAATGCAGTGTGATGTTTCGTTTATGCAATTGAAACTATTTTTCCAAATTAGAATTATGATTCTAATTAATTGATTTAATAGCCCAAACCGTTGTTATAAGAAAACAAAATGGACTATTGCCTTGTTTGATAAAATTTTGATGACTCAGTCTTTTTGGTAATAAATGAAGCTGTTCTTGTGAGTGGCAATGTCTGTCAAAAACCGAATGTGTTTCATGTTCCATATTTGGGCGGCTTAGGAAAGAAAACAGCATTATCACATAATAAGACCGTGAGCTGTCTGAAGAGTTTTCAGAGAAACTCGTCGATGTTTGCCACACAAGTACAATTATAAGCATTGACAAAATTGAGTCGACTTGGTTGTGGGCTACAATAATATTAGCTGCATCAGCAATCAAGTCACTGACACTTCGGCTCAACCGTATCAATCAATATGAAGTAGACTGAATTCCAATTTTTCAAAATACATGGAATTCTCGTTTCTCAAGATACACAACCTGATCTCTCACTTAACACAGCAGCGTCATCAAAATCATCTGTACAGAAACACCAAGGTACAGGGTGTGATTGGAATCTATAATACAGAATTACAAAAACACTGAAATTACCTACGTTAAGATTGGGAGCAATCAATAAATGCTTATCATTCCATGATAGTCTCAAATCATGAGAGATAACTGATTCTAGAGTTGTGGACGGGGCTCGCAGAGGCGAGAAAACAATATCCAAATCAAACCTCCATAACACAGACAGGCAAAATAAGGGAATTATATGCCGATAACAGCAATAACAATTGTTAATATAGTTTATGCAAAACAGAAATGTCACGGTAATGATATTGTCATACTGCCTGTGAAGCTAATTTACTCAATTTGATGTAGTTATCGCAGAGAAGGAACCTGCCAGCTACGTGGTAATTAACCTTAACCCGCTGAAATCGCCCCAAAGCGCCCGGATGTATATTGTCTGCCTTACCGATTTTTACTGAATTTTCTTGTTACTAAAAAAAAAAAAAAAAAAAAAAAAAAAAAAAAGCATTCCCCTGACTCGCTATGGCGTTCACTGATGCACATCAGAAACATATAGCTATCTAGGGCGATCATATGGAGGCAAGGAAACAAATCTGAAATTTGCATGTGAGACCGATCATGATGGCGCGCTCTGGGTCAATAGCTTTTCTTTTCGCGCGTCGGGAGGGCTCAATGCGCCCAACCCAGGCCCAAGAAAACTAATGATCCAGTCGTACTCTGATCAGGAATGGGTTAAGACCTGGTGAACAGAACAGGCGCACAGCAGGATGAAGTGTGTTTACTATTGAGTACAGGTTAGATATGTGAGGAGCATAAAGGACGAACTCATTTGCCAAACGAACACAGTCAGAAAAGCAGGATTTATTATTAGTACTATTAAACTCGAAATCCAATCTGTTAATGACAAGAAGCAGATGGAGAAATCTGGCTATTACAATATGAATGTGACTTGGTTTATGATGCTGTCACTGGCTGTGTAGAAAGAACTGAATACTCTGACGACAGAAAACACACACTACTCCATCTCACAAGAACACGTGTCACCATTGTGTTGAGAAATAATGCTGCTATACTTCACCATAATCTCAGCTAACCTTAAGTACCTATTCTGTTAATTGAACCATTTAATAAGCTTTGACAATACACCCCCATTCAGTCCCTGGGTTATCGAATGACTGGAAACACAAGTAAGATGGTATATAAAATCTGATTTATACTTGCAGAGAATGTACATCCAGAACTTTCCTCATCCTTTCACGCCAACAAGCACCAAGAGACAGATTGATTGTTTGAAACAAACGTGGGCATAGGGGCAGTTTTGAATTTACATTACACAAACATGCAGGTGAAAGAAGTCTTTGTCAGATATTGATGAATAGGTATGGGAGTGTTGTCTCATTTGCTTCACTGGAGGTAGTAGGCAAAGAGCAATGTTCTCAAATGCTTTTCACGAGTAAGTAATTTTTATTTGCTTTATACCAGTGACGAGAAAAAGGACTGCCTTTCATTTGCTTTACATAAATATGCACATAATTGAGAGTTTCTGGTATGTTTCAAACCGAAAGAGACACAAGACAGTTTTGTTTTTGCTGTACAGAATGTAATTTTTTTCATATGTTTTGGCTCGTGACTATCCCAAAACTTAAAAGTCTCCCAATTGATAATCATTTTGGCATGATGTTTTGAATTAAGAAAACGTGGCAACAAGCACGACAGCATGAATCTCACAACGGTGTGGTTAATTTACGAGTAAATTACCATCCATTTTTCTGTTGTCTTGTAGATGCCATTGTATAATAATTCAATTCTTACGAATGTACAATGTTCAATGTGTTATAAATATATTCGATTCAACATTGCCGCCATTTTTTAACCTGACACTGAATAGGATGATGCCAAATGTAGAGGAGCGTAGACATTTCGACTCCTCTATCACACCCGCCGCTTTGTTATTTTGATTTTTGATTTAAGCATATTTATTTCATCTGGATCACCAAAATAGTACAAGAGAGACTAATCGAGTGGTTCTCCAGTAGAAAGAGAGACACATAGAGTATCTACAGGACACACAGTATAATGAGAATATTAACAAAAATGCTACCATTGGGAGGGAAAACACATCGAGGAATAAGATGTTAAGTGTATATAATGACAATACGAGTATAAATCACCATAGGAAGTGTTCTAAATAAGGAAACTTATTAAATATAACAATTTCACCATGAGTAGGCATTTAGTTTTAAAATTCCAACCTTTGGATCTCTGTAATGAAAAGCTGTACTGCATTAAATATACCTTCATTTGTATCCTTGGGTAAATCTTTGGTACCTTTGGTGAAACATGTAATCAAGATGTCGCTTGCCAAATTGGTAATAAGGGTAGGAGTTACTCCAGGGGCCAAGAGACGACACACAGTGTTCAATAATTTGAGTCTTGAAACAGAATAACGGGGACAGACTAGAAAATAATGATAAGTATCCTCGTCCGTATTCGAGTATTGGCTGCACCATGGTTGAATAGGGCCTTAGCAGAGTTTTGCGAGAAAGCTTGTATTTGAGTCGGCGAAGTAAAGCAATTCGTTGATTGGCCTTGTTAATGATGCGGGTGTTGTGGGAATGCCAAACAACGTTTGTGGTCAAAGTAATTCCTAAATGTGTATGTTGATGTGCTTCAGGTATAGCAGTGACTCCAAGGTAAAGTGTAGGATTGTCTTGTTTAATATTCTTAGTGGAAAAAAGAACTGCAACTGATTTGATGGCATTAAATGTGACACGCCATAACTTACCCCAAACATTAATTCTACCAAGGTCGGTATTTATTCTTTCAGCAGACGTAATAGATTTATAGACAATCTCCAGCAAACTGGTATCGTCCGCAAATAATTTGATTTCACATGTTATATCATTAGTTATGTCGTTTATATTTATATACATATAAAAAGAAAGGGACCTAGGATAGAATCTTGAGGCACGCCGGCCTTGACTGGTAATATGGAAGAAGATTGACCACATATAGAAACGCGCTGGAAGCGGTTCGAAAGGTAACTCTCTATAAATTCTACAATGGGACCCAAGAAGCCAAGTCGCCTCATTTTGAAAAGGAGGCCCTCGTGCCATACTTATCGAAGGCTTTCGATATGTCTAGAAAAACCATGCGGGCTTCCTTACCCAGTTCTAGGCCATTGTATATATTATGAAGAATAGAGACAAGTTGATTGACGGTTGAGTCATTTTTCTTAAAGCCGGAATTTTTTCGGTAAGTAAGTCGTTTTTGGTCAAGTACTCATAGAATATGTTGTACACTAATCGTTCGAAAACCTTTGAAACGTTAAACAGGAGAGAAATGGGTCTATAGTTTTCTTTTCTTTGCTTGTTATTCTTTTTGAAAACAGGACATAAGGCGGACATCTTTCAGGCGGCCGGGAATTGTGACCTTAAGAAACAAGTTTTGAATAATCGTGCAAGAGAGTGACATATACTGGGAGCAGTGTTTTTCAATAAAATGTTGCCTATACCATCTGGTCCAGAGGCGGAGCTGGAGTTCAGTGACAGCAAGACTCTTTCGATACTAGTAGCATCGAATAGGAAAGTGTTTAGACGGGCATCAGTTCTAAAAGTAAATTCAGGTAGGGGAAGAGGGTCATCAGGGGGAGCAAGTTTGCATTGATTGGCGAAATAATTATTAAAGAGATCACATTTTTTCAAATTACTTGATATCACTTTGCCGTTGTCGATGACGGGTGGTATGGATAAATGGAGTTTACAGCCGAGAATTGATTTACTAAGACTCCACCAATTTTTGGGATTTATATCTTTGGAGTCGAGGTCTGAACGAATTTTATCAAAATAGAGGCGCATATCGACTTTTTGATAGCATTGACAGTAAGATTTGCTTTCTTTCGTAGAGCTGAAACAGATATTCAATTTTGTTGTATACTAAAAGCGTACAGGGACGTGTTTGGTGTGTAAGGCGCTTGTGTCGCTTCCTTGCTCAGTTACGCTGTCTCAGTAATCTTTTGATAGCACATGTAATCCATGGCTTATTTTTGGGCCGAACCAGTATAGTTCTGCAAGGAATGAATTGTTTACATGTATCTAGAAATAAATCAGATCAATAAGATACTGAATCATCAATGGTGTCAAAGACGGCAAGACCTGTATCTCCGGGAGCATGAAGTAACGTAGTATTCAGATTATCAAAGTCGGCCCGCTTGTAATCCCAAATCGTACGTTTAAAGGGACGATCAGTGCGGTTTAGGATGGAAAAAGTACAGAAGATCACAGAATGGTCAGAATTGGAAACGGGTGGGAGGATTCCAGAGTTAAGGACGCCGCCAGGGGAATCCGTGATCATCAGATCAAGCAGACTCTGGGTGTACTCTGTAGCACGAGTTGGGCCTGAAATTAACTGAAATAAATTATTCTGTGTAACCAGATCAAACAGGCGCTGGCCCAGTTCACTATCACTGTGAACAGAATCCCATGATTGACAACGGTCATTAAAGTCCCCAGTGATGATAAGCATTTTAGGATTCATCTCGATGGCAGAAGTAATAGATTGTGCGATGGATTCTATAAACAGGCCTCTTTCTGCGGCCGTCTTCCCAGGTGGACGATAATACACCCCTAATAAAACATTCCAAACATTTAACGTAATTTCGACCCACATGCACTCGCAAGAAGGCGTCTCTAAATTAGGTCGCCTGGCACACGGTACGTTGTTTCTGTAATAAAGAGCGACGCCACCCCCAGGTCCAGTATCTCTGTCTTTGCGCATTGGTGGTTGAAAACCATCTATTACCATATAACTCATCGGGGTAGTTTGCGTCTAGCCATGTTTCGGAAAGAGTGATGACATCAAAAGTTTCAAATTCTGCAAGAAGATACAGTTCTTCTAGTTTGCCGTCACTCTTTAAACTACGGACGTTCGCGTGACAGATGGAGAAATGTTTTTGAGTATTTTGTATTGGACCAGGGTCAGGGTGGATATCAAGGAGAAGATCCTTAGCTAAGATTGCACTAACGTGTCTAAGATTCGAAAATAAATTCAGAAATACGAGTATCAACAGGATTGTTAAAAATGTGAAGGACGAAGATACTTAATCATACATGTAGGTGCTGATCGACCGGGTACAAATATGGTATGTTGAATAGCCGTTCCGGCTGTGAAAACGCACAATAACGGCTCTGTATTGTTGGATGCAAATGCCCATTACGTAATCTCAAAAATCAGCTTTGTCAAAAAAGAACACTGTTTGACATAAACATGTAAGACTGAACTTAAGTACACTTGTATGATATTAGACCTCGTTAGGTGTTTTTGCCAGTCATCAATACACGCAAGACTGAAAACTGATGCAGCTGCAAGCGCTAATGCAGAAATGGGTACATACATGGTAGCATAAAAGTGAACATTTAACTGAGAATAAACAAAAATAAAGTGAGGCAGAGTGTCTATAAGACGAAACATGACTGACTGTATAGCAACTGGCTGCAAACTGGGTAAGCAAAGATCATGAAAAGTGCTACAGAATGTTGACTAATAATATGCAACAAGCAGCAATACGATCAAGTACCTAAATAAATTTCCTCTAGGTGCTGATCAATACAAAACAGCAGTATGCGTAATGCTCAAGATAACAATGCAAGAACTTGTATCATGTTACAAATATGTTAAGTTATAGAGAGATACGCCATTGTAAATTAAGGTGATTTTTAGTGATGACTGAAATTAAGCAGACTAGCGTTTGTCCATAAATAGCAGGATATGGTACAACCATTACGGATAGCAAGCAACATGAAAGCTAAGTTAGCTAACGTACCTAAAAAAATGAACTGTGTCAGAGGAGGCAAAATGATTATAATACATGTAGCAGGATAATTTCAATAATTCACAATAACCATCAGGCTAAAAATGAAGTAAAATGGCCTGCCATATTAGAAGTGGCCTGGTATGCTGAAAGAGAAAAGTATTTCAGTCAGTTTGAATATACCTCAGATATTTTTTTAAGTTATAAACTGTATATGATGAGTCCAACTAGACCATACAAGTTAAAGTAGTTTCAAGTGGCGTTTTCATGCGGTGAAATCACATTAAAGATATATCATTAGGTTACATGAAAGATGTTGGTCCATAACATTGTCCATAGTTTAGGATAGCCTTCACTAAAAGCAAAACAAACGGTGTGCGGCAAATGTGGCTTAAGACACAAGCAATATATCAAGATCGCATCACTAGATAGAAAAATGAAATGCCACTATTATTGAAGAACGGATTTGGAGAACAAACCACATAGGGACCAATCAAGTTCAGCGTTGAATGACTTTCTTTGGGTGATGTTCAATTACGATGTTCCTCCGAGATGCAACCATAACATTCATCGATATGTAAGGCAAGCCGTTGTGAAATTTAGCCCGATTTGCCTTTATTACTAAATCACTTCGCGATACCACCGAATCGTTTGACGGTATCGGTAAATGGTCTCATTTACTGATATCCCCTAAAAGATTTAGAGATAGTCCTAAATGATTTAGCGATACATCTAAATGATTCAGAGATATCGACAAATAAGATGTATAGCGATATCGCTATAAAAGTGAATCGGAGCATGCTGGGAAACTGTAATGTGCCTGTATAATTGTTATGGTTTTACCTGGACTAGAGGTCCACTTTGGTTGTCACTTGGCAGATAACTTGTCAGATATTAAGGAGGAAGGTCGTAATATTGATTTTTTATTGCAGTTGCCAGAGAGCAGAGGTGCATGTATGGGGATTTAGTTAAATTGAATTAAAATAAGGCAGTCTAATTCATGTTTAGTTGAGCCGAGAATGAACCAAACAGATAGAAATGAAATAAATTTAAAAACACTTAGGAGCCACTCATAATTGTTAATAAAACAACCATAAAAGGGGAGAATGAATGAATGAGACAGAATGAGACTAAGTGAGATAAAATCATGTATTTTGAAATTTACAATATCCAGACTTTCTCCGCGTCAGAGTCTGCCGAGCAACCAGCCATTTATACCAACAGTTCTACGTCACTGGTAATATGTATCCTGTTTTTCATAAATGGTATTTAAGAGTAAAAATGACTATAGTTTCATTTCTTAACACGAGTCGTACCCAAAAATGGACTTGGTAGGATTATTTCAACAAGTATGCGTAATTTCTGAATACAGTCATTGATGACTTGACTGCTACTTGCATCATGCTTGTTACAAAATGACTTTTCTAGATAGGTCTAGGATATGAACTTGTTTGTGTTGTACATTAAGAATTTGTTTGTGTCTTTGGAATAGGAATGAAAGAAAATATATCTGTCTGCAAACTAAACACAGATTGCACCCATGGTTTACAATATTTTGTGGGGTAAAATATAAAAGTTTATTCTGTATGAATTTCTTTTAATAATGACATAGTGATTGGCGCGAAGGAGTGATCATTTGGACCTGTAGGCCTAATTGGTAAGTATGACAATAAAATTAATAGTCAGCTTACAGTATTTTCGTAGCATGATAACAAACCCATTGAAGATGCCAGATAAGACTGTCACAGAACACTTTAGGAGGATGAAGACATCCCACTTCTCTCCAAATCGGCAGCTATATTGGGCACAAATAGGGAAGGAAGCAGAAATACTTTTAGCGATATCGCTAAATGATTAGCTTTGCCTGTGTAACTCAACAGTCAAGAAGACCGGGGAAAGGTCACTTCCTGTCCCTAATAACCTGTCTCATAAAAAGAGACCAAGCTTGACCGGGCATGCCCAGCTGAGATGTCAACTTGGCTTATTAGTATGGTGGGTTGTATGCATAATCGCAACCAGGATAATGATCGACACATGAACTCATGCTGCATATCCTTTCATGTTACGATCTTAGGGTCTGTATGTGGTTCCTATGGCGACATTGGTTTCAAGCTTCCAAGTCCCTGTTTCTGAACACATACAAAGCAAAATAAATCCATCTTTGATTTGATGCACCGTTTTCTGTAAAATATACAAGGCCGCTTGAATTGCATTTCCATACATACTAGGTTTGATTTTGATGATCTCCAATTCTAAATTCGGAATTGACTTAACAGCATGATTTCAAGTGGTACAACTTTCGCATATCTTTCATTGGATGTACCACCACCACTATCACACAAGAAGCAGTTCTAGTTAGAATTGCAACTGTATTTATGATAGTTTTAAAGGTATCACAGTTTAAAATTGTTATGCTTCTAATTCACATAATTTCGGTTGCTACAAACTATACAGCCATGGCGTAAATAAATCCATAATTCTCTCTCAAAAAGGAACACTTGGAATCGTGGCTTTATCCATGATAATGTATTAAAATATTTATCTATATATACAAAATTTTGAATGGCCATAATTTGCATATTTTTTTTATATGATTCTTATTCCATACCTGGCGAACAATTTCACTACTGAAGCAATAATGTGCCAAATTTGGAGTTTCTTAATTACGTTAAGGGTGAGGGAGTAAAGATCCATACAAAATCTCAATGTTTACACAAATACATCAGTAACATTTCTTGTGCACGTGGTTGAGCTTAAATACCAGCATTTTACTCCCAAGCATGCGTCGTCTACTCACCTGCTTTGGTAGCAGTTTGAACTTGGACCAATTTAGTTTTGATGTTCGTCAGAACTTGCTTGTTCAGACAAATAAATGGCTTGAGGTGTTGATTTTTGTTTTAATGTTTTTTTTGTCACAAAAGCACAGATTTCCCACCTTCCTATTTCTTCATTGACAGATGAGATCAGACAAACTGTATATTTTACAGCATATCCTAGATAACAGGCATGTCCTTATGCAAAGTTGCCTTACATCTTAAATCCCTTTATATATTAGTAAAAAAATGTGGTGTTTCGTGAATATCTCCAGCCTTTGTTATATTCACAGATGCAATTTTTCATTAGCTATGGTAGAAGGGCATACATTATCGAGAATGTTGGGGGACATACTGTGTATGTACTGGGTTGTTTTAGTTTGCATGTAGTACCCGTCTCATATTTGTAATTGATAAATAAACAAATGAAACAATAACGAAACGAATGACTGACTATTTAGTTTTCTCCTGCAAATTGAAAAAATAACACATAATTTTATGAAACAAACATTCTTAAAAATGTACCAAGGCAGGGATTGTACATGTTGGAATCGTAGCTAAACGAACAATGTAGAAGGTTTGCTCATGGAACCCTGCGATGTCAATGTGACGCTAGGAGTTAGACATTGTCTTCAAAATGCCATCTCGTGCCGGCCTGTGTACACGGAGCATATTCTACCGGTAGAAAGCAGATTGGCAATTGGTGCATATGAATGTAGTCACTCAAATCCTGAGTATATTGATGAATAAACTAGTGAGTTCACACCATTAAGGGTTACTGGTTGTGAGTGTACCATATATCACATAGACTGTGGGCAATATGTGGGTCAAATATCTTATTATGAACTTACCTGCATGTGAACATGCCAGTGAATAATTTGGGATTTGATATGGTAAAATAAATTAGACAAGTATCATATGTGCAGGCATATTGAGACTGAGACAGAGATATATGTAAATGCACCAAGAATCAATATGGCATTTTAGGGACAAGAATATTTATCTTTTTACATATTGGAGTGATAAACTGATTCATTTGTATGGTGTTGTCATTCTCATTTTTGTCTACATGTAGAACGGGTGAGAATGTAAATGGATGAAAGCGGAGCACTGCTTCAAATGTTCCTGTCTGGTGACAAAAGTAAAGTGTATATCTGATGTCGGGATGTCCCATAAATACGACTTCCTTGTAGATTAAAGTTCAGCAGAATGTTCTGCGCCATGACAGCACCTGTGCAGCAAATGTGTCTAATGTATAATACAAAAGTATACATAAATCTGGTTTCTTTCTGTATCAAACACCTAGCATGTTCAAAGGCAAGTAGCTGTGTAATAGATATATGACAACGTACTGCTCATACTGTGATGTAGTGTCCACTCACAACCAGTGACCCTGAGAGGTGTAAACTCACTCACAATATGTCCGGGATTTGGTTCAATGCATGCAGATGTACCAACTGTCTGGCTAAGGTGCTTTGTACCGGTAGAATATACCCCCAAACACAGACTTTTAATGTTCTGGTTGAATAATGATTGCTTGATAAATGTTTGATACCCCAATAATATTTGGTCATTATTTTAAATTATATTGCTCATATCTTAATGTTGACATCACCGTGTTGCTAATTTCATTGTGATTGTTCTGAAATTGAGTTGTCTGTCTGGGATTAGTTTCGTTGGGCTAAAAAATGCATGGGTATGATGTTCCGTGTGGATGTAGTGTATGTGTAGTCTGTGTTCCTATCGTTGCTTGCTTATGAGAGTGAAATTGACACAATGAGCACGAAAATAAATATTGGCATCGGTACATCAGGTATCACAGCTGATGAGCTGATGGTATGGAGATACAGTCGTGCTAGAGCAAGCCATACTACTTATAACTTTCCACGAAAACATGACTGGGTTGACCCCAATTTTTCACACACACACACACACACACACACACACACACACACACACACGCGCGCGCGCGCGCGCGTGCGCGTCTGCCTGCCTGTCTGTGTCACAACCTGTTGTCTTTCCATGAAGCCACCATCTATCATCCATCGATCCACCGATCCGACATCTTAATATCTGTGAAGGTGTGGTCGCATGATTTTTCATTTTTTATTTCTTATTACGAATGATTTAAAAAAACTGTAACTATATTGTGGGTAAATATGTGGATAGATTTTGTGGATCGCCTTTTTCTTCTCAGAGGTACAGTATTTGTTGTGATGTTTGGGCATAAGAGGAAGACCAACATGAAAAAAAAGCTTCTGCTCTTGCATCAAACAATGAGCCAATCGATGTGACAGATGCTGCAATCCTCAGCTCGTGTATCGACAACTAGATTGACACAACAACTTGGCTGACAACTTCAAAAATATTGTTGCGTGACTTGACTGAGAGGGACCATCAAAAGGTAATGATATGACAAACAAATCCATATGCTGCAAGTGCGGCCTTATCGTTATAAACGGTTCCTCTCGCCTGCAGTTCTGCAGGGGCCAGTTTTTTTTTTTTTTTTTTTTTTTTTTTTTTTTTTTTACACAGAGCAGGACTCGAACCCTAGAATCGACCAATAGCGGTACTGGTACTGTGACCTCTGTGAAACAGAAAGGCATAAAATCATTCATATAGTATCCATTCTTTCGACCGTTTTTAGTCTGGTTAACAGGATTGCTCTAGTTAAATGCGTAAAGTAAAGAATTATCAGATAAAAGTCATCTGTATAGAAAGTATGCCCGACATGCAGCTTCTCTGCCCTAAGGAAATGTTTTGACGTAGTCTTACATTATAAAAGATAGAGGTTGAAGAATCTTACATTGTGAAAAATCGAGGTTGAAGAATCTTACATCATGAAAGATTGAGATTTAAAAATTCTTCACTGTCCAGATGTAGCAACTGGCGAATGTCATGGTTCGTTTTGTTGTACACGTTACAGTTATGGAGGATTTATGCCAAAAAGATTGGTGGGTGAAATAATGTCTTCCAAATTTGATTTCTTCGATGAAACTTGACTTCCCTTGGTAAAGATATATTAGGGTTTGCTATGACTATCATATTTTCTGAAAACGATTCCTGTCCTGTGCAAAACTTTCTGGCATTGGAATCATTGGTACACACAACCATCGGCGTCACTTCATTTTTACAAATTTGCGGCCATCGATTTATCCTAATACAAATTAATAAAATTTTATTTGGTGGTCGCCTGGTTGTTTTCTGGTGGTAACTCATGAAAATGAACACTGGAACCCATGTTAGGTCAAGCAGCTTTGATCCTAAAATACGATGTACAAGTATTAGACGAGAAGACAGGTTATATCGGTGAGGATACATGTGGAACATTTTCAATCCTAAGACTAAGATCAATAGGTTGATCCTTGTAGCAAAGATATATGTAAAACTACTTCGTTCCTACAAATGTTATGATATTGACGAATTTCGGATTTAAAGTCGGTGAGATGATGATGGACATTTGTTTTGAATGGAGAAATATTGTCAAATTTCAGAGGATTTGGCGGGAAATGTAGCTTGTCTACAATAACCGATCTGACACAGCAGTAAAACATCAGCAAAAAGTTGATTCCATGTTTAGGCACTAGATATTATGCGAAAAATTGATGGAAACTACATGCTATTAATCACTAATATGTCAAAACTAAAAGCCATTCCATTGGTTTAGGTGTAGGTTTACGAAAAAAATAAACCCGAGCTATTAGCTATCAAAACATCTGCAACATGCAAAACAAATACTTTATTTGTCACTTGATGCTTACAAGCGGGGCCATTATCGCCAGTTAACTAATTTATTTTGTAACTGGGGAGTCTCTTGAAAGAGTAGACAAAGACTGTTTTTGTCTTTTTCACTACACTGCTGAGAATTTTCTAGAGATTTACTGCCTTTTTATTGTCATGGTCAATGACAAAACTTGTAAGCATTTATGCTGTTTCGTAATGTTGATTATAAATTGTACAACGTAAGTTGCTTGTAGGGGAAAGGGGCCTGTGTAAGCCCTCGTCTCTTTTTCGTCAATCCTATTGCTTGGACAATATTACAATATATTTAAGCTGGACTCAGATGCAAAAACCGACCGAATGGAACGATTTTCATTTTCTCTTGCATTGATGTAATAATAATAATAATAATAATAATAACAACAACAACAACAACAACAACAACAACAACAACAACAACAACAACAACAATCACGGTACTCCGGTTATTTGCCGCGGTCCTGCATCATAGCTGATGCAGGCGGCCGAAAAAAACTTTCCCTTTGACCCCATCCCAGCCGCCATGGCTTAGGCATTTCCCACTTCCTGTGCACACGGAGATGGAAGCCCTGATAAGGGATATCACCTTTCCCTTTCCTTCCCAAAACCTGCTATTCTGTTGTCTTCTCATTTTAACATTTCATTTCTCTGCTACCAGTACCCTACCAGGAAGTCCTGTACAGTTCTGCCCCTTTCTTTCCACATGGTAAACCACCTGTCAAACCTTAACTCCATGGCACACGCTCTTCTCCTCCCAAGCGCCGCACTTCCTCTGAGCTCTTGCAGTTATGATCCTCATTCTGCCATTCCCTAAATATATTTTCCCTCATGTGTCTATGTGCATCACACCATACCGCCCAATGGGGTACCGTCTCGTCAGCCTCCTGGGAGCACACCCTACACTTACCATTGCTACCTGTAGTCCAATTTAAAGTCAACGCAAAATGTGAAGTTTACATTATGCGTTAAAAAGTACATACATACAATTTTGCGTTAACGATCTTACATTTTGTGTTAACACTAAATGTAAGAAAACGTAAAACGTACAGTCTTATGCCACAAAATGGAAAGTCAACACAAAATGTAAGGTTGTTAGGTATTATCACTTCATATTTCTTATAGCGTTATAGCAATTTTTCTTCGGAACAAATCAGGTGATCGTCGTCAGTTTTACACACATGAAATCTGTAGAATAAATATGCCATGGCACCTTTGCCAAGAATATAAAAGATATAAAACCAACAGAAATTGCAACGGACCTGTTTCAGATGACAGTTATTTGCATTAATACCCTTGTATCCTTAATCTAAAACATCACGAAATGGTTATACTGATTTGTGCAAGCAACAAAATATGCAGCAAAGTATCAGCCAATGTACATCAAAAGGAACTCTTTCTCATCCTCCTTCAATTCTGAATATCTGCAACATGTATATTTGTACACTTGCAAGATCTCGAACCGCGTTACATATAAAAAAACAGCACCAGACCTTACCATACAAATATTGGGTGGGATTTTATGTGTAGATCCCTTTTCCGATATTCACTGTCAAACCACTTAAATTGTTTCAAAGAGGAGGTTCTGATTCTTGTTTCGTAAAACATAACCTCAGATCACATGAATGATTCCTTCTGCCTGACTATTGACTCTTTGTGTTTCTACCTTAAGATCTGGCATGCCATTCATACATAAAAGGCTTAAAAGGCCTACTACCGTATTCATCCTAATAGTTGCACGCCATGCTAATGCAAAGATTGACTGGGTCAGCCGAGTTTATGCAGAATTATGGTGGTATTACTTTCCATAATCGAGAGTATTCAAGGCTTTATAATGCATATATATGTTTAAACAGTATTATTTCTCATAAAGTGACCCTTATTTTTTTATTTATTTGTTTTTTTTTCAAATTTACTGGAAATATTTGGAATGTTTAGAAAGACCATTCAGACCAAAAGTTGCGGTGCGCTTCTATTAGGGCATGTGCTACTATTAGGATGAATGCAGTATATTTGCTAAGTTTGGACTGTTTTTACCAGAAATGACAGATTGCCAAAAAAAGTGAGTACAACTTGATACCTAGCTGGAAATAAATACAACAAAAACTATGAAATTCATTATCAAAGTTGAATACAAAAGCCAGTTTTTTTTTCAATTCCTAAACTTACTTTTGGGTGCATTTAGAAAAAAATTTAGTCAGGAAAAATTGCAAACCTTTACGTTTTCATGACCATAGCCCGGAATTCCTTCATGGATCACAGTTAACTTGTCTCTTTACATTTTACGCTGATTTAACATAATGTGGTTTCAAAGCTTGTTGGTTAATTACATTTTGCGTTTTCTTGCGTTTCGCGTCAAATATAAGTCACGCAAAATGTAAAATTCACATTATGCGCAGACTTTACGTTCTGTGGTTCTACATGTCTTTTCTGAATTTTTAACTCCTGCCCTACTGTGGAACAAAAGTTTGGATCCCTTCCCTCCATCCCAGCATGTACTTTTCCCTCGCTCCTTTTCTCCAGTCTTTGTTCATTCCTTTTGTCACTACGTTGTCTATTATCTTTTCCAATCGTCAAGCTCTTCATAACCTTTCGATTCATACCTTTCTGCTAACGTATCTATGTTTTGACCCATCTTCTCTGTTCTGTAACAGCTTCATTATATATTTTCCTGCACCACCAGTCCTCGCTTACTGATTGTAAATATTCCCAGTAGTACAACTTGGCTTTGACAATTCTGTCAATTATCCTATTCCATCCTAACTCCCCTAAGATTGCTTCTGTTGCTGTACACGGGGGTGCTAGCAGAATACTTTTTCCAATTTCATTCTGTGCTTTCTGCATACCCTGGATATACCCCTCATTTACCGTGATAACTTCTAAACCATATAGCATTCCTGGTTTTGCTCGTATATCCCACAGCACTCCATCTGTGAATGCCCTATTAAAACTTTTTATAGCTGTAGTTTTTATCATTCCCTTTGAACGTTTCACCTTTTGGTTAATCTGTTCAATATGGTACCTGAACAAACCTTTACCAGTTGCCTTTATATTTGCCCCAAGATACTCATATTCATCTACCTCCCCAATTTCAATCAGATGCTCTCTACCCTATGGAATTTGGAATTTCCCAAGTCTCCATTTTCTAATACCATCTGCTTTGTTTTCTAGTGTCATAACTCGGCTACTGTCTTGGCTAAACTCTGCCCCCCATTTACGCACATATTCCCCTATAATGTTTAACATGTCCAGTCATTCTTTTTGAGATTGGACCATAGGCACAGTGTCACCTACAAAAAAAAAAAAACCAAAAAAAAAAAAAAAAAAACCAAATAAAACAGAAAAAACCAAAAAAACAAAACCACCCCCCCCCAAAAAAAAAAAAAAAAAAAACAAAACAAAACAAAACAAAACAAAACAAAAACAAAAAAAACCCCAGGAATTTTCTAGTGTCCTATCGTTACTCCCTGATCACAACCCATTAGCTGCTCACCTAAGTCCTTATATAGAGTGAACAAAATTGAGGAAGGCACACACCCTTGCTTTAAGCCTATGTTCAGTTGTGCATATTCTACTACAACATTTCCCAGTGAAAGAGTATATTATACATCCTTGTATAGGGTTTGCAAAAATAAGTCAAAGTTTACCACGACTCCAGCTACGTGAAACTAACACAATACTAAAATACAAATTAAAAAGTAAGCTTAATACTAAAATACAAATTGAAAAGTAAGCTTTTTGTATGGAGTGACTTACGATGAAAAATACAGTGTAATTTCTAGGACTATAAGAGTACCAGAAATTATACTGTATTTTTTTATTTAGGTAAACTTGAATAAAGATTAACAGTTGCATTGGTTTCAGAGTCCTCTTTTCTTACAAAATGAGCCAATCACGGCTCGTTTTACAGTGTCTTTATCATGGATTCCGCCCAGTGAACATCTGTGAATCATCCAAAGTTTACGGGCGGAACACACAAACGGGATGCTTTGTTTATATTGCAGCATGCGGAAATAAAAATTCCAGTGTTTACAGATACAATTAATTGGAGTCACAGGTGAAAACGCAAAGGTAGGGGAACTGCCGAATGTGTCCCAAATCAATCCGTTAGAGTGGGTCCTTCGATGATGCTCAATTCACCACAGATCTACTCCACGCTTTGCGTGCGACTGCTACTTTGTACTGTCATTGCTCGGGAAGTCATCTCACAGCACGTACAGATCTACATGATGTTTATATTTTCCAACACTGTAAGAACCCACCGATACATGGCACTTGATGCGAATTTGCAAAAAAATTCGCCATGCAAATTTTCATATTTTTTGACACTGCTTTGACATCGTTGGGTCTGATCAGCGTAATTTAACTGCCAGTACCTTTGATGTCGTAATCGTATGTACACTACGTGGACAGTAAAAATATCTGCTTTTTGACTGAAATTAAGTATGTAGCCATGTCTTGTTGAAAACAACTGCTGGCCAAGTAATTGTTTAAACCTGGAATGTTTACTTAAGGTCTATTTAACGGGGCCCTTCTTATGAAGAGGAGAAACATTAGCTTTTTTCCAGGCTTGGCCAAATTTCTTATTTATTAATGAAATACTATAATGTTTCGTTGGGGAAAAAATAGACAGTGTAGCTTCCTTAAGAAGCTTCGGACTTATTTTATCGGGACCAGATGCCTTAATCGTGTCAAGCCTCAAAAAGATTTCGAGAACTTCTCCTTCACTTTTACGTATAAGGTCAAGGCCTGGAGTTACAGGGTTCTGAATTTCTGGCAAAGTAGCCGAAGAGGTATCAATGTTGCACTGCTCAAGGAAAAATGAGGAGAATATTTCCGCCTTCGTAAGGTTATCAGAAATATGTTTATCGTCATGTCTTTGATTTTGAAGTCTAATTTCACACCATAAAATTTCGATATCAGGTAACTCTAAGTCATGACGTCTAGAAACATGTAAAAACTTCCCAACAAAAAGCGCTACACCTCCACAAACTGCGTTTGCTCGATCACGACAAATAATGTCATAATAACCAGAGATGCAAAGGCTATCGTCAGGGGAATCTTGGGTAAGAAAGGTTTCCGATAAACAATTAATGTTAAATTAAAGAGAGAGGTCCGAGATTACAGATGTCATTTTGTCTTGGGAAAGACTGCAAATGTTGGAGTGACAGAATGAGACGTTTTCTCTTGGACTCAGGGTTCACATGAATATCGCCCGCCAACAGAAAAGAGGGCACACTGCTAAGATGTAATCATTGTTACGGTGCTTTCTGTATAAAATTGTAGAAACCATATATAGAAAAAGTATCACTCTTTTATGTGCATTGCAAATACATTTCAATACAATTAAAGCTAATAAAAAGTAATAAGACAAATAAACAACAGTTTGGGATACGGCATCCATTTTACAAAAAGGGCACTTGTTCATTCAAAATGGCAGGTAAACTAAAATAAAGCTGATGTTCACACAAACTGCAGTGTATCCTATGATTTGTGGTCTGTGTAGTACAGAAGGGTGCATATTGTGTAATATGAAGTTTGTATACCCACAACTCGACAACCTCTTGACATGATTTGAAGATTATCTCCATTGCCGAAAACAACGAGTGGTTCTTAATGGTAAGTCCTCTAGTATGCCATATCTGCCGATGTGCCCCAAGGATATGTTCTTGGCCCATTACTTTTTTTAATTTATATCAATGATATAGTTAATGTTGTGAATTCAGAGGTAAAACTTTTTGCTGACGACACATCTCTCTGTGTTACTATCGATGGTCCACGCTGGTTCCGTCATGAATAACGATCTAGCCTCCCTGGACGAATGGTCTAAGGAATGGATAGTCTCCTTTAACGCACTAAAACTGATACTATGCTCATCTCTCTCAAGAGGAACCTTTGAGACCACCCCCACTTATTTTTCAGGGACATCAATTGGCGAACGTATCTGATCATAAACATTTAGGCCTTGTATTAAAATCAGATCTTAAATGGAATGAACATATTGAACAAATTGTAACTAAAGCCCCAGAACAGTTAAACATTATGAAAACACTAGAAGTGATCTATTTATCTTTCATACGTCCTATTTTAGAATATGGTAATGTGGTCTGGGACGGTTGCACGCAAGATGATGCAAAACTTTTGGAAGACACTCAAATGACTGCGGCCCAAATAATGACAGTTAAACCATCCCCAGTGAAATGCTTTATGAAGAAACCGGTAGGAAGACTTTATCCAAACGAAGAGAAAGATCAAAGCAAATTATGATGTACAAAATAGTTCACAAATTAACCCTAACTATCTTTATTCCGTTCTTCCTAATGCACCCATACGCCACCCTAATACTAGGGCACGACTCGACCAAAACAGACGTTCTGACCTACTTTCCTTTAATTGCAGAACAACTTTCTATACAAAATCATATTTTCCTTCAGCTATCACCTTATTGAACCCTCTGCCATCCGAGACTAGAAAATCTTCCGACTCTATCCCTATTCAAAAAGAGAATTTTTACTCCCAGACAATTTTCGGTCAAATTTCCTGAACTACTTAATATAGGTAAAAGATACTTGTCTGTTACCCATTCTCGCTTGCGTATGGGCCGCAGTCAATTGAATGAGCACCTTTTAAAGATTGGAATTTGGAGTGAAGTAATCTGCTGCCTGTTTATGTGGCGCCACCACTGAGAGTGTTCGACACTACTTTCTTAATTGCCCAAAATAAACTGCCGCTCGAGATAATTTGCATAAAATCATCAGCCCTTTGGCTCCATTTTCTATCCACACAGTTCTGTTTGGTAGCCACTCTTGCAGCTTCGACGACAGTACTATTATTTTTTTGTCTGTTCAAGACTTAATGGGAAAAAGTAAAGGCTTTCAGGGTGAAACTGTAACCTGACAAATTTTTATTATAAGTATTGCTGACAGTTTCGTATTGACAACCTACATTGGTACTACCAGGGAGGCTACACTTACAGCCTCTTTGGTACCACTGATAAGGTCATGAGCTCCTCTATCTGTGCTGGTTTTTGGGAAGGCCGTTCTTTCGTATGTTCCTCCATCTCACGGCCCATCGAGTCTCCTTGAACTCGGTGGTTGGCGGCACATTGGAGTTGTATTGTTAAGTTTGTCCCGTGCTTCCGTCCTTTCTCTGAAAGAGGGATTAATACAGGGCTTGGCCCTTCTTCCCAATTGCTTTTAAAAAAAATAACATACGTTTTAACCATGCGTTATGGATAGCACAGAGATAAAAACTGCTAGAAAAATTTAGCCCAAGATAGTAAAAATGGCATTTGTAACACGTGAAGTACAATGGAACCAGTGGAAGATAATTTTCTGCAATATCCGAACGAAGAGTTCGTAATATATTGACAAGCTTCATGAGTCGTCTACTCATCAGAATATGCATTTTCTTAGATACAACGCTTGTATAATATAATGTATAAAACTTCGATGGATCACTACCAAATAAAAAATATTTGCGATGGCAAAATGAAAAACTGCATCCGCTTTTTCTTGCAATTACGAAATTGGAAGTCTTCTGAGACAACGAGTCTGATGATTTACATGTACATACAAAGGAATATACCGTTTCTATCTGTCTGCGAGATAAAATAAGGACCTCAAGGGCATGTTGGTGCATGCAGATATGTGGTGGAAAAAGTGCTAATTGAAGCGGCTTAAAAGCTTCCACGTCAATAAGAGAGTCCGCAAAAAAGGTCAATCACATCGTATTAAAGCTAGTAGTATATTGTTTTCCTTTCTAGTTTAATCAGAATTTCATTCCCGGGTGATGTGCCAAATTGGGCAGTCTAAGTGTATTGCCAAGCAATCGGAGTCTTATTAGAACGCAATAAATAAACCATTTCTTTGTAGTGTTCCACATACATGTTTAAAGCACGACTGAAGCAATTTCATGTGTATTTATACTGCACCCAAACTGTGTAACAATCGGATCCCAAAAATGGACTTGCAATAAAATATAAATTTAGAAATACGTTTTATACGAGAAGGAATAAGGGAGATACAAATCACATGTAATTAGACGTATGTTTTTTTTTCACTCAGCTTAAAGTCAAAACAGTGCTGGAAGGCTTCATGAAAATATTCACAAGTTAATTTGATATACAGAGTGCTTTACTTATTTCCTCTTACGTATCACCTCATACGTCTACTGTCATGATGGCGCTATTCACTGCCGTGTAGGTGCAGTTTCTTTAATCTGACGAGAACTAAATGCTTACAACTAATCAGAATAATCCTCTGTTATCCCTGTATAAAGTATCTCAACTGATGTTGAGAAAATACACACAGAACGTTCTTTGTTGAAACGCCACAAGACACGCTTTCATAACTCTACTGATATATTAAAATGGTTTGGTACAGAAATAGTTCATTCCAAACGGGAAACATTTGGGAAGCAGAGCTATGTCTAATAATTAATTCCTCTCGTTATCTCCTGCTGAAAAACTATTAAAATCCTTTATATTAAAATGCTATTATAAATGTACCTAGCACGAGATTCTTGCAGAAAAACAGCTAACTTTGGCAACTGTTGCCAGACTTTACGCCGACATACATGTAGACTACTGTATTTTGTAAGGGAAAACCCCCAAATACACACACACAGACACACATACAGACACACAGACACAGAAAAACACAGACACAGACAAACAAACAAACAAACAAACACACACACACACACACACACACACACACACACACACACACACATATATAGTCATAGTTTCTCATTTTAGTTTTCTTATATCGACCAAACGTCTACACAGTGCAAATATGCAAAAGCAACGTACAAAGTCATATCGGGTGAGTATCCAGTTAGGCGACAGAGCGAGCCTAAGGAACTTCCGATGCATTGGTATTTGGAATAGATTGTATGTAAAATAACATTACCACATAACAAATTTCTATATTTATACAATAACAACATTTGTATCCTGACTGTAGGCAAGAGTTTTAGCGCAATGGTGGTTGTGGAAATGACCTGTGAAAAATACCAATGAAATAATAGACCTATGACATTTTCATTCGGACACAATTTTATTGAGGTTTGTATATTTGTCACTTCTTCCCTTGGCGATGACAGTTCTTTTGCAAGGGTGTTTTATCATTTATATCATAAAGAATATGTGAAGAAAATTGTTTGTTATGTTTGAAATATTATGATAGTGAATCATCAGGTACTGTTTCATTCACGCATTTTGTGCGGCAGATTCTTTGCATTGTTTTTCAAGACACCACGCTACACCAGAGACAGTAGTTTTTCAATAAAAGTGCAATAACGTGGAAGTAAGAAGATTGGAAAATTGATAAACATGGATTAAATAATCAACCAGGTGGTCGCTCACGGGACTCATATCTCAAACTATGGACCACACCACAAATTTTCAGAAAATACTTCTCTTTCTGGCATGCTTAGAAATACATCCCTTTCTGGCATGCACAGGACTATTAGATCAGGTGCCATTTCGAATGATCATGAGTGGATGGTTTTTGAGAGTTAATTCCCTGGCCATTTTGGGGCTGCTATCCCGTCGCACGATGTGCCATTGGGTCGTCTCGATAATAAAATTCCCCTACCACACCGTCATCCGTCATGTCAGTAATTACTACGGATATGATATGCCCAGAAGTTATGGTATATACAAGAAAAGACTGTGTAATGTTCGTGTCTGACCAATCCGGCATTACAGCTGAAAATATTGTTGCAACTGCCACCCTTTACTCAATGAATCGGTTTATAGTCGGACTGACTAGCTCATGACGAGCTAATGTTATCTGTATATTTCTCCGACAATGAAGAAGATTTGTTTTGTATTGTATTGTTTATCTTAAATCAGAAGGTTTAATAGGCACTCACTTTGGTGACTGTATCAATACATTATTTACGTTCTGTTAATAAATATGTAGGCTCACTAAAAAGCCAGCAATGACAACATGCCAACGAAAGTCAGGGCAAAGCTAAAGTGATACAAATTGTCATTCCTCTTTGATAACATGATGAAATTGCCAAAAATAATTCTAGAATACAGAGGTCTCTGTCTACTCAAACGACTTATGTACCCTCCTGACAATAAATTTTATGGTATTTGTACTTTATGCAAAATGTCTTTATCAGTCATAAGTCTTTTTTATTCTGCAGCGATCATAAATTTCAAGTCCAAAACTCTTTATTAAGGTAGAAAAATCTTACACCAACAGATGAAACTTCGATGAACAACGAGAATTGAAGGTATCGTTGCAAATCAGATGTTGTTATTTGTACATCCACTAATATACCTTGCACATGTATGATCATGTATGACTGAAAGAAAAAGAAGTCACGTGACATTTGGTTCTGCTGTAGCAAATAAATCATCCATAATGAACAGGAAGTATCTATGTGCACAAGGTGGACACCATTGTGCAAGTCTTTGATTTCGTTGTCAAATGCGGATGTAAAAAGTTGCAACCATGATTGATGCGGACTAATGTTATATCTATACAGTAAGCCACCAAGAGTCTCAGGCATTTGTTCAATTGTAACCCTTTTGCAGAGGATATCTTGTTGCAGAAAAGGGGACTATTGCACACATACAGCGCCCTCTGGGCAAATAATAGTGAACAATAGTGGTGGCGCAACCACTATTTATATTAAGCCTGAAAGGACTGAGTCAACAGCTTCACTTGGCACACGCTAGAAGGCACCACAGAAAGCTGTCGCTTCGAATCACATTAACATTTTGCACTTTTTCTGAATCTTTTATTGAAAATTGTTCATGACATCTCAACAGTCAGTCTAAAGGTTAAGCAAACGACTTTTACAATTACCGCACGTTGGCAACCGGTTTACCGGGGAAACTATAAATTGCCATTGTATCTTGCTGTTACCATGGACCTATAAACGGTTACCAATTATGGCTCCATGCTGTCAAAAAGTAAGCCACACTTGATAAATTGTTTCCACTGCACAAAGGCCGTGCCAGGTCAGTGCGATCCGTTCAATTCGAGCGTAAAAAAGTCATAGTTTTCTCATTTTAGTTTGGTCACCTAAAATAGGTATTAATCGGGTCACAAAGGTTAGAACAAGAATGTGACTCCATGTCCATTTTACCAATATGGCTACTTGTGAGTTAGCAAATCCGTGACCTTCCTCCAAGGAGAAGCACGGAAGAGAAATAAAAGCAGCCTGCATCACAGGAGAGGCCTTCTTGGAGCCTCAGAGACTTATCCATATACACTTATCTTCGGACGGCTCTTTGTCATAATGGGAAATTTAATTTAGTACAAATCCCGCTGTCCATTCGTATTTTATGGTACAATAATGGGCTGCAGTATATTGTTTCGACAAAAAAGGGCCACTTTGCGCGCTGAGTTTAAATGTCGTGCTTTATTGTATGACATTGAAAAGATGTTATAACAGAAGAAATGTATTACTTGTATAAATATTGACTCAGCTGATTTCTACTTATTGTGGAGTATGGCCGTATCTACATGGGCACCCTTGTCAGCCCAAACAGACCTACTCAGTCGTACAATTTCATCAGTACACCAGATATTGTGACAATGTTTTCTTCATGATATGTCAATATGATGGGTCCCAGGCAACCATGCTCGATGATTTGGGAAGCTGAGCATCGATATTTTGTGCGCTAACTGATGAATTTCACGATTGTGGATCACCTAATTTACTTAAAGACTGGGCTGTTATGCAGATGTGGAAAGCTAAACGATACACCACGGCCTAATCAGATTTGTGTTTATGGGGCTCTGACGTGATGCGGTCGAAGTTCATTCAATCAGTCACAATGAAAGCAATTCCATACATCTGTGTTATGAGAACCTTCGATGTAATCCTATCAGCACTCTTTACGATGAATGGTCATGTCTTTAATACGGCACTGACTACAAAACGGACATGGAGTTTGGTCTAACTGCATGCAAAGCGATGGAAATTTGTTAAGACTTGTGCAGTATGTCAGACGCAGCAGAAAATTAAGTACTGTAGGACAGCGTAAAACGAATGAAAAACAGTACGTGCTAACAGGATAAGAATTCCCTAATGCACAACAGGACCACTAAAATTGTATAATATTGTCAGCTAATGGATGTATTTTTTGAAAATGTATGATTCGTCTGACACTGTTTGCTTCAATAACTGCCCTTAATGTTCGAGGCAGACGAATGCCCTGATCAGAAACTTCAAATGTGCGGTTTATGCCACGCATTTTACAGTTGTATCTTGCACAAATATGTAATACATATGGTTTTTCCAAGGCTTCTCTCATTTTCATATATAGTACCATACATAGATTTCTCTTGACACAAGTGAAATGTAATTTTATTTATCAAAATGACTGGGAGGTGGCCACAATATATTTATACAGCGTGAAAATAGCCAACTAAATAAAGGAAGCACGCGAAGTAGAACAACACAAAAATGATCAAACTAACAAAGGCTAATACTTTTTGAAATACATGATCACCTAGTAAGCAAAGTAAATGGACGTCGGAGGTTTTAGGATGAGTCCCTTAATTTTTGAGAGATCTTGGTCACCAGGGTGTCAGAAGCTACGCTTGAAGAATTTCTTCGAAATGACGAAAAAGTCGAAAACAAGGCAGGGTCGCACACTACATGCGACCACAAAATTCACATTTAGGCAGATGGGTGCCGGTAAAAATTCTATAATGAAAAATATTCAAATTCAGTCCCTCCCGCTTCATGGTGCAACCATGGAATACCATGTTTGCCTTACGTAATATTTTTCTCAGAATTTGCTCTAGAAATATATGTTGTGATCTAGAGATATATTTGGTCCCATGAAATCAATTATCACTCACCATGTGCCTTTTTGATAGACTGAGTTTCGGATGGCTGTTTCTGAAGCAAATGACCCGGTTTCATCAAACCCGTTCATATGAAATAAGAAATTTGAAGCCAATTTTATATGGCGAGCAGTATATGCATCATGAGGATGTGAGAACTTTTTGAAGAGTCTGGAAATTTGTATTGATAATACAAAAATAATGCATTGTTGTGTTAAAATAATTCCATTACCCACTCTAGCCCAATACTTCTTTCCACACATGTGAGACATGTGTCGCGCGTTATAGCATACACGTTGGCCTGCAACTGAAAACAGAGCCACAACATTTTTGTTCAGAAACAAATAAAGGTACTAATGAAGAAATTGTGATATCATGGCAAAGAAAAAACTATCTTTAATCAACGGTGGTGTTTAAGCGGATACACATGGATGTCAATTTCATCATCCAAAGGTTCGTGACAGAGGGTCCTTGTCCTTCAACTAGGAGGAAACAGTTTAGACTCATATGCTATGATGGTTGTAGACCACATCGTCTAAGTGGTAAAGGGGCTCCTGGCCCTTTCCTATGTCTCACAGATGGTTTTCTTGAAGGTATTCCCACAGTGGAAGTCACGTCATTCATCACAGCAGGTGTATAAAGATCAGTGGAAGGAATTGAATTTGTTTTAGCCAGTTCACCTCACCAGACCAGACATGAGAGGCCACGTGCACATGTGGCACATCAGCATCTGGTAGGGAGTCCCATGAAAACCTTTGGGAGGGATGGGTTCACTGCTTCAGGAACATTGACATACTGAAGTACTCTGGGTTATTTGTGGAACCACAATCCATGACATTGAAGGTCTAGGGAGGTAAGAAATCATAGTTCTTCATTTTGCTTTGAGTGCATTTTTTTCGACCATGCATTCGTCCCAGAAATCAATCTAAAGAAATGAACAAAATACTTCATAGTTGACATGGTAGTCAACAGCCTGTGTTAACCTTTGGATCTTGATTACTGGCAGTCTGCTCTAAAATGTTCACTTCACATGGACATCTCACGAAAACTAAAAATTTTAATTGCTGGAAGTACATTTGGTTTTTCTAGGTCATGAGCTTCTCTGATCATTGGCTTCTCTGGTGCTGCAGTGACGTTTTCAATAACCCAACTGTTGACTATGAGGGTTTCACGTCCACTGAACACAGAATACAGTTAAACTAGCACAACTCTTATATTTGATTGTCATTTCTAAAACAGTGTCTGAGGTCATGTAAATATCAACTCAAAAGGTGGTTACCTCAATTAACCTTAACATGCAGACATGGAGATAATCTGTCGAGAAACTTTGGTTTACTTTGGTTGCTTTGCCTGTGTCTTCCCTTTCTGGTGGTGGGTCATGCCTTTGGTTGCCAGATTGGTAGCACGTCTTGGGTGCCATATACCTACTTTGGCCTTGCCAGCCAATAGATAAATGTACATGCTAAGTTCATGGATAAGGCTCAGTAGAAATAGACCTGCTCTGTCCGAAAATTGGCACTCACCTTATTTGCAATGCAAGGTGTATTTGCGGCTGTACATTGAAAGGGCTTGCCATGTATGTAGGCCATTCTGTTCATATTATGGTGAGCTTATGCAGCTGCTACATGATTTTGTTTTGCCACCATGAAGTCACTGTCTTGTAGCAGGCTTCCTCTCAAAGGTAATAACTTAAACAAGATATGGTTAACAGCTCAACATTTTCATTTTTCATCAACATTCACAGACTTTTTCTCTTTTGGGTATGCCCAGGGAGATGACGAGGTCTTTATGAGTGCTGGGTAACTTTTATCTCAAGAGTTCCAGTTTCACGGCTCTATGATATTATACTTGCAGTTCAACCTCATGAAAGGATGATGCCAGGCAAGGTTGATCAGAGCAAGCTCCCCATTTCCCATTGTATTCAACAGAGCAGACACCACCAGTGTGGATGGGTCTCTGCCACCAGTTGCATTGCCCCAGAAAAAAGCACTGACACATCTCTTGGATGCTCAAACAATAACACGGCTTGTAGCTCATCGAATACAGCAGGATGTTAGACTCACCCCAGAGGTCCTGTCAAAGTCAACTCAGCAGGTGGTTACCTCAATTAACCTTAACATGTGGACATGGAGACAATCTGTCGAGAGTTTCCCAGAAGCATGCCAGTCACCTTACTCCAGGCAATTCCACAGTGAGGAGAAGTAAATTACAAACCCTAATCAACCCCAACAGATTCCACATATACCTGATAGGTTAACCTCACGAAAAAGTTGATTTTTTTGTGAATGTATTGCAGTTTGGCACTTCCTAAGGTTTTACAGGTGGCCAATTAGGATAAATGTGGCCCAACTGTAAATGTTTTGCAGCACCCATGCACTGTTTGCAAGGAAATGAACGAAAAATAGTGTTGCAGACCACGTTGCCAGCCCCTTTGACATCAAATGGTTAGCACACTTAGACCTGACCTCTTTCAGCTAAATGTCCGAACAGATGGAGATTTCCATTAGCATACTTAGCCCTGACCTCTTTCAGCTAAGTGCCCCAAAAGATGGAGATTTCCATTTGATCCATATCTAGCTGTTTTTCAAAAATGGTGACCCCATACCATCTGTCAATGAGGGTATACCTCAGAATGTAGTTCATGTCAGGTATGCTTGGGTTGATGCTATGCGATGTCTAATGTGTTCAGTGTCAGGGCCGATTCATTATCTAAAGGAAAAATTGATAGCATTGATCTCCTTTCTGCACAGAGCAGAACCACCATATAAATATACCAGATTATGTATATTTGAGAACCTGTTTGAAATTCTGTGGGGTCAAAAGAGCTGCCTGTGTGGGTCACAGCTTCAGAATTGGTGTAGCTTTACATGGCGTGCAAAATGGCACCCCAGATGATCGGATTTGGCTGTGGGGGTATTTGAACTTAAACGCCTTTTGGAAATGCATCAGGAGGGCTACATAGTCAACGATCCTGTCATATGCTACATAATCACATATATATTACTGATGACCATGTGTCTGAAAGAGTTGCTATGACTTCCGGCTTGAGGTTACAGATGGAGGGTAAAAAACTACCAACCGGATCCTCACATGCTCTCTCCCTGCCTGAGATGGGGAAGGCATAGTCATATGGGATATTAACCCTGTACTCGTTTTAAGCTGAAATATGTAATATGGCCTTTAGCAGAGCCGTGGAGGAATATCTGTTTTTTTTTTTAATTTCTCCATGGCAGAACATACTAGGTATGAAATTAGATCAGAGTTCTCATACGGGCCATTTTCAAGGTCCGACGTCACATGCTCCTTACTAGCATGGCCCAGGATGGCAGCGATGATGTAAGCTTGCACTTTGGAACTGTATGTTGAAATGTTAGAAAACTCCTTAGCACAAAATGCTCAGATGCCCCTAATTGTCTCTCTAGCATGGTCCAGTAGAGATGTGGGCAGGCTGGTGCAGCCAACTATTTTTCTTGAGGCTGGTCGCCTTGTATTGTTCAGAACTGCTCCCACTGGTTTCTGACAGCAGGTCATACCTCTTTCACAATGGCTGATGCAGTAAGAATGTTTAATTTTAGATGTGTGTGCAGTCCTGGGTCACCGGGTCGTACTTGGGATGGATCAACATAGGCTTACCAAGTTTTCTGTTGCCTTTGCTGTATGCCCTTTGTTGGTATGTCCTGTATGTTCTGGGCTTGGCATGGTCACACCAACACTCCGTTGGAATGCTTTTTAAGAATGCTTATAGCAATCCAATCCACTACATGGACCGGGGTTTATCCAAGCAGAGATTTGGTGCATTTCATGGATATAGGTTGCTTTACAACATGTATATATGCTTTGAAGTGGCAGGAAAATTTATTATCGATACATTTATGTTTGTGTTACTTTTCAAACCAGATGCTGACTACGGTTCTATTGATGATTAATGTTTCGTCGGCTTATCAGGTAAATTGCATATTGTGAACCACTCATACGCAAGTATTATAGATAACTTGATATTTGGTACACTGTCTCTTATTTACAAGATGCATGTCTACACTGCTGGAAAATCCTAGGTTTCAGTTGGGGCAGACAAGTGCCCAACAAAAACCATAGAACATTTGGTTCTTTGTGGCTCATCTTGTTTAGCAGTTCTTATCTTCACACCTGTAGAGATTTTTTGCATCATTTGGCTCCCGCAGCCTTGTCCGCTCATAAATTGAAACGATGCATCTTTTATTTAATAAATTAAAAGGGAACCAGCACACAAGGCACAACTGTAAATTTATAGATTGCATAAATAAGGAATGACTGGCTCGCAGTTAGTAGGCTGGTCAAAATCATTCACAAGTCAATCTTTGTGGTGTTGCTGCCGAGGTTTTTTCAGGGTGACGTTTGTATCACATTTTTTTGGACTCATATAAGACAAGCTGTGGGAAAGCAACATTTGTGGCTAAAGCATAGAAGAGCCTATTATTGTAGAGGCAGGTGGCTGGTAACCCTGTTCATAGTAAAGTCCAATATATGTAAATGTTTCAGCTAGTACACGCCGATTGGACGGGAACGGATCGGCCTTTCAGGACAAATTCAAATTTGGAGAGTCAGTTGCTGCATCCTTTTCTAGCTTTGAGTGCAAATAGAAGTTTTTTTTTCTGTAAAGTATCTTCCCTCCGCCTCCCCGCCAATGGCCTGCTGATACAAAATTCTCATGTGTAAGGATGTCAAAGTGCAGTAGATCTCACCCTGCCACCTTTGCAAATTTAGTATTATTTGGATCATGCAGTTTGTCTGCTGATTGTATTAAACATGCTAAGACGCCTCTTTTAATGTTAAACGAGAGGGGAACCAGTTCCAAAGGCGTAAATTTATATACTGTATTAACAAAAAGATGATCACCTCGTGGTTATCGGAAATCCAAATCATCTACAAGCCAGTTTGTGTGGGTTGTTTATCTGCAAATTTAGCTGCGCATTTTTTCATAGGGTGAAGTCTGTATCATATCTTACCAAACCCATAAAGTGTATTTAAGATATTTTAAATTCTGAATTTTCAGGGTGTCTCTTTTCACGTTCTTAGATACCCCGACTATGAAAGAAGGTATGGTGTAAACTTGAAAGAATGATCTAATTGTGTGAGCTCTAAAAAGGTTCTTTACATCAAAATAACTATGAAATAATCATTTTACCACTATGAGTAAATGTAGGATGATGAGTAATATGGCTACAATACTTGTTGGTGTTGAAAAAAGATTTACCAGCAAGCAGCTCCACGGAAAATGATACAACACTTCGTAGAAATCATCTCGGCCTGTGCACATTTTCATTCTCGAATTGTTTGAACAGACAAGTCGCTTTGTTGACATTCAGAAAAATTGAAAATGGGGGACTTGACAACTAGTGAACACACAACCTCATCGCATTTAGTTAAATAGGCAAGGGTAAGAACAGGAGGTCCAAACACTGTCTAAAACAGGTCACTGCAGTCAATGGAGGGCTAGGGTTGTGTGTATCCATTACTTTACATTGTAATGTATGACTTAGTAACTTTAAAACTACAGCACACGGAGAAAGCAACTTTTTGACAGTTAATTTAGATACATGACTCAATACCGCATTCAAATTATATAAACACAGCTACAAAAGTGGCAAAATTATTCAAGGCTACTTTAACATACAAACTAATGGGAATACACACGTCTATCCTCCAAAATATTAGTGTATTCGGTTCTGTATTGGGGTGAATACACACTTTACAGCTAATTTTGACTTTCCTATTGTCATTTCATCATCAAGTCATTTAGTCGAATTTTGAACGATGTTTACGGACAGAACCGTACGAACACACTATATAAGACGGCCACGTAATGGTCACGTGGCCCGAGATTAAAGTCATCATCCTCAATTTGATCACACAAACTTTTTTAAATTGTTATATATAGTTTGGAACAACCATTTATGACAAGAAAATATACAATTGAACAAATTTGACATCCTAGTAAGTATGTTTAGATGACTGAAGATATGTCTTGCAGAACCTCCAGCCGCTAAGACCCCACGAATAATCAATTGCAAGCATTGCCGTCGGCCCACTCACGGACGCTTGGTTGGATTGTGATCAAGTAAATTTCGCGGAGTTTGACTGCACAAATTGATTCCAACAAACTGTCCACAAGACGAAACAACTTTTCAACAAGAAAAGTTGTCACCAAAATTCTTTTCAACCGAGCTGATTTCGACCAAATATCTGCATATGAAGAACTCATATGGTGTCAGCAAGGGCAAAGAGTGTAATTCATGCGTTCCGGCTGATGTGGACAAAGTTGAACGATTGATCATTGAACACAGAGCGTATGCTGCAGCCAGTGTTCGTCTCAACTGTTGGAAAAGCAGTTTCGCGCGTATTTTACACACAGTTGATAATGAGTAAGCAAGTACGTGAGTAAATAAGTGATGTACGTGTTAAAATTCAGATGATGAGGCTCTCTAATTGGCTCAACACTCATAAAAACAGTTTTTGTGACGGAAACTTGTTACTGTCACATGTATGGCAGAGAAAAGCAATGTTTCTTATTTAAAGATATATTAGTTTTACTAAAGATATAATTATTGCTTTAAAGAGATGTTGAATTAACTTTAAGGTACCTTTAATTGAATTTCAGGTATGTTGAAAAGCAATCAAGATATCGTGAAATGAATTAAACATAATTTGAATAGAATTCCAGATATTATGAATAGAAATAAAGATATTTTTAATAAATATGAAGAGACAAGTAGAGATTTCATTAATGGAACTAAAGACATCATAGAACAATTTCAAAATATCTTTAAATCATTAATTATATTGACAATCCATCTTTAATGTTTAAGATATCTTAAATTTATTATCAGATATATTTGTTCAATTGAAGATATCTTAAAATTTGTATCTCCTAGTAAAACCACCCGCCATTCCGCCGCGAGTTATCACATTCAATATACAAAATGTAAGTAAACAATGTCTTTGACAGAAAAAATTGAAACTAGTGACTTCTCGTAAATAGAACTGGATTTTGAATGCAAATAGATTTTGCTGCACTTGTGTGCACGGGTTAAATTAGGTACAAACCACATGATAGGAACAATAAAAGATGACAGTGGGACCCTAAGAAAAAATGTGCAAAACGTCATGCACCCACGATGATTACCCTATGTGCATGTCATGAGATTCTTAATCTGGGCGCATGGGTCACCTTTTTATGGCTGTTTCCTGAACAGACGCCACAGTATCTACATTACAATTTTATCCAATATCTGACGAAATTAGTACTTTTTCGGAACTATTGTGGCAACTGTGTGCAGCAAATAATCTGAGTAGAACTTACATACGAAAGCGGATTGATGTCACTGGGAAATCAGTGCAAAGGTCATGAAGGATAGCTGATTCCATTGTCATGTCAGGTTGGCCCAGGATTGTTTTTATCTAACGTTATACTTATTAAAATGTACATACATTTGGCTTTATGTTATCATGTTAAAGAGATATGCAATTTCCACAATCTGTGTCAGTCTGAGTTGGCCAGGACATGAATTTGGAAGCAGTCCCAGCCTTTGGCAAAGAGGCATGGAAGTAGTGCTAGACTGTGACGAATCACATAGCACATTTGTACCTGCGCAAGGACCAAATCCCACAGCTACATGCAAATTATTCCAATTTTTCTCACGGATAATATGTATAGGATCACAAGGTGAAATAATAACCACTTATTTTGCACCAATAGTTTTACAGAATAACCAATTTGCGCAGGGGGTGGGGAGGATCATGGGCGGTGAGATTTTTTGTCACAATCGCGTAAGCTTGAAATTCCAGTTCAGCATGTTCAATTGTGTTTGTGTATGGTTACATGATTCCTTGTCAAACGGCCCAAAGCATCAGGCGTGCAATTGCCAGTAGGCCATATATAAAAGGACGTCACACCTTGTGGCAGAGCCGTCCAGATAAACCTGGAAAACCTCAAAATGACACACGACGGTGATCATGTGGCACATAGTGCAGTCTGGTTCACGATTACCAAGGTTTATTGAAGCACGTGTTTCAGCAGTTGTAGTCGGTATCAGTCAGAAACGTAAACAAACCGATTCACATTTGCCTTGTGATTTCATATTCAATCGCCCTGCTAACTTCGACTGAACAGACTGTAAATAACTCAATAAGAAAAAGAATAAAGATGCTCCTGATATAAAGGTCCTCTAAACAGGGAAACCAGTACCTCTGTGCATTGAGCATGATGTTATGCTACCAAGCTACGGTAAAACCAAATCCATTATGTTTCACTAGGCCCATACATTTGCGTTTTATGCCGGTAAGGTCTGTTGGTAAGCTAATGCCATTCGGGTGTAAACGTGACAATAAACAGATTTCCAGATCTCTCCTGCGCAAATGATTTGAAATCAGACCGTTCTGATTTGACGAGTAAAAACACAGGGGAATGAAGGCCGTGCGTATCTCCTAACAGGTCACTCTGTAAGACGTTTTGCTGTTATTCGGATCAGTTCTGTTGTTTAATATATTGAGTGAGAAACAAATTATAAACATAATTGTGTTTCTGTTCTGGCAATAAATTGCTTCAGAGGAGCAGTTGAGGGTGAACAACCCATCTGAATTAACCCGTTCAGAAAGGTTTCTCATAAGGTTTCACGGGATAGATTCTGTTGTTGGAACAATTAATTTCTTATATATGCAATCACCTGTAAAATGTTTAAACTATTTACTATTTCAGAAAAAATTGTGAAACAGGCGCGCAGATGGCTGGCTTCCCAATTTAATCGATTTGGTTCTAATTTCACCAAGTCGAAGGGAAACACCTTTCTGGATGTAACAACATCATATCAGTGTGTCCGCACTGAGCTTAGTTCGCCAGACCTACCCCCTTTTTTAGATGGAAATTCAATAACAAATCAATTGTGTAGCTTCTCATACCTTCAATCGAATTTTGTGGCATTTATTTTCAGGAGTAGTTTGCAGCCATGGCCGCCGCCTGAATGAATATATATTTGCATAATTGCTGGTTAGTAGTAGGTGGCCGGCCGATGAAAAGTGGGAAATTTGCTTTTCTTTGAGGACAATATTTAAAGCAATATGGACACTCCAGTTATACAATCCGGAAAGTATTTGTATGTATAGGTGATGAGCCCGATATTTGATATCAGTTGACTCATACTAATGACCTAAGATGGAATGCAGTCTTAAGGTTGTAACTGACACTTCTCTTCGTTGTTTTAATTGTACTTAGTTTTATGGGTCAGTGTGCCTGAAAAAATTGAATTGAAAAATTAAATTCTATCCCTGATGAAAAACCCATGCGTGTCGACTTGGTTAATAAAGTGGGGCGTCCCAGTAAACCTTGATTTTCTGTATCTTCACAGTTACATCACCTCATATAGCATGAAAACTTCATCCTAAACAGCCAAGTTGTGGTCCATTGTTCGTGTACTTAGGACATGTGTTGAAGCTAATGTGGGTATTCGTTGATCAAAACTGTGACTGTAAATTGCTATAATTTTAGGCTGATGATTAATAAGCATTTTGCAATGTCTGGATCTTTCAAATCTTGCATCAACTGGAAGTCAACACCTGATTTTTGTGCCCAGACCAAAGGAAAGCTATAACACATGCTTGTAACCTTTGTAGGACCAGGTCTTTTCATCAGTCTTAAGTGAAGTTTGCAGTAAAAGTGTTTGTATTCACACTAAATTCAAGCAGAATTAAGAGAACCCACCACCTCAAATACCACATCACCTCCCAAATTATCCGTATGTGGGTGACATTTGACACTCAGCACTTTTGGTCCGTTGTTGAATCTCCAGTTCCAGTGGAGCTCATCTCACATTGAAAAGCATAGTGTAGAAGAAGTTTTCTTCAGGTCTTTCTGCAGTTGCCGCCGAGGTAACGTCAGCCTGGGTGCGGGAAGGTGTTTTGGTCATTCCCATCCGCCCCGATTCGTTGTGCGCAACTCAAAACCATTTATTAGCTTTCTCGGTATGGTTAAAAACGTCGCACGCAAGTCACAACCATTTCCATATACTACCGTTGGGCTTCACCCACACGGCTCTGTCGCTTCACTTGCTGGGTTACTTTTGAATGAAATGGTTGTGAATACATTGAATACATGGTACATGGATAGAGATAAATAGTTGTGAATGGAACTGAATATGATGACTGTGTAAAGAATAAGTCAATAGATATAGAATATGTATATATATATATATATATATATATATATATATATATATATATATATATATATATATATATATATATACATATATATATACAGATAAAAGAGAGAGAGAGAGAGAGACAGACAGACAGAGAGACAGAGAGAGAGCGAGCGAGAGAGAGAGAGAGAGATAGAGAGATGGTGAACTCAGTTTGTGAATACAAGAAGTTATCCGAACATTGATGTCGATGGGAACCTCTTCCTTAGATGTTGACATATATCTTTTTGGTAATTAATATAGTAAGAAAAAGTGACAATAAAGTAGTTAAAGTATATACTCAAGGATTGAATTGCGGGCTTCATTGCACACACATTGTCCGTTTGATGTCTTCAAATAGGGCTGAAAATTCGGGTTTGTCGGTTGCAGAGGCCCTCACCTCATGTGCAACATCTCACAAATTAAACTTATTAAGTGATCAAAGCGACTCCTTAGCCTTTGTGTCGGACTGAATTGACATGAATCTTCGTTGACGTGTCAGTTGAAAAAGGCCAGTGGATATTCTCGCCGCTGCAGCACGTCCCAGCACTTAGCAACTTGCCGTCTATCCGCTCAATTAACTTGCTTATGCAAAGTTCAAAATTTTATTAACAGGCTGATCTTTCTCTCAGCACTTGCAAGCCAAACTTCCATATAACGAGTTTCCTGTCTCATATTAGGATTCCGTTTAGGTTTTGCTGAAGATAAACTTGTGATGCTTCAGGACAATCCAATTGCATCACAATCTTGATTTGCAAGAAAGGCAACGAATGTAACTATTAGGCGAAATTATATTGCTAATTTGGACACTGTTAAACGGAACGATGGCAGTGTATCTGTCCACATGAAATGGATAAACTTGAGCTTCACAGCAATGTTATCAACTAGATGTGTATTCTGTTTCATTTCCAATATTTACATTATTTCTAATTTACAATGAAATATTTGAGACATTCACCGAATCAGGAACTTTTTTTGGACAAAGGAAGCGCAGAGGGTTTGTGCGTGTTTCAAATTGTTGGGGACACAATTTCACCTATTTATATAGTCAGTTGATATAGGTCTAGAAACAGGTTGTGTCTACTGGAGCTTCAAGCTGGCCTTTGACTGCAGCAGCCCTACGATGCCTTGCTGCCAATTTTTTACCGCTGAACTTGTTTAGCATAAATGTCAATGGATTATTTCCTACAAACTATAACTGGACTGAAAGACCATTGCATGATGAGTCATTATTTACAGTTTCCAATAGACTACGCCCTTGTGACATATTTAGTAAATTTTAATAATTACTTCATGAAAATTATGTGCAAAACAAACTGCAAAGTACAAATAGTAAATCATATTTATTGAAGCCTGCTATGATACCCATATTTTCCTCCGAAGAACAGCATTTGGATACCCCTTTTTCTTAAGTTATGCGCAAAACTGTCTGAACTGAGGATGATGATTCACAATCCTTAGCTATGCAAACAGCACTCTCTTCTCTCTACTTGTTCAAAATAATTTAACTCAAGACCCTGAAATTGTGTTTATACAGCTGCTTCACCTGAATACCATTGTTGCTATACACATAGATTAGCAAAACAGCTGCAGACAGTGTAGGATGAGTTTGTGAAGAATCAGGTAAAACAGAGACCCTCTTATATCAGTAATACTTGGGAAAATTATTTTAACCATTTAATGGTTAAAATTGAGGCAATAATATATATATATATATATATATATATATATATATATATATATATATATATATATAAATATATATACATATATAGTACTAACAATGGAGAATCAACTATACATGAGTGTAATGAGGGAGGGGGTAGTTATCCGGGTCAGGATAAGTATTCTCCCCTCCACCAAATTGAGCCAGCGAAGAATGATAAATGTACTGTGGTGTATACGGGTTTAAGGTCAAAAGCTTCAAGCATTAAATTCTGAACCATCCTTTTTTCCTGCTTCACCTTTTACTGTTCTGACAATATGGGCATGAGTTGGGACGGAAAGCATTATCCTGGTACATGTATGGATATTTCCCCTTTCAAAACATTTTAACACTATTGAAGGAAAAATAGTAAAAATAATACAGTCTATTTTATAACCAGAAAAGAAGATATGCTTCACAACAATTCTCTGTGCTTTCACAATCGCATAGATTTAAATGCTACAATTTTTGTTCACTGTTCATTGGATATGCCTGAATTTTGCACAAAAATGTAAACTGAAAGTTAAAAGGAATGGCACCTTAAGGTAGTGTCCAACCTGGACAAGTAATTTCACTTCTCGGCCAAATATCACAGAAATATATGTTCCTAACATAATAAAACTTAATACTCAATTGACCGCTAGGGTTTGCAAAATCTGTCTGTACTACAGATGGAATTCAAAATTCAAAATTGTCGTACAAATGCAAGCATTTTAGGTAAAAATGTGGCTTTTGCTAAACTTTGGATATTTCCAGAAAATACTCAAGATAAAATGGTCCAATATCTGCTATTATGATCTCAACATATGTATCTGCAAAAATATCAGGGAATTTTTATGACTGTATTGTTTTTAGCTCTGCTGACCATAGGTCACAGAGCTCATGCGATCACTCAAGCCTGTACGTCTGTGGTGACAAGAGTAAATTTTTGTGTATAGACACACAAGATCATGTTCGTAATCTATGACAAACTACCTTGCATGCCTTTTTAACAGAAAAATTGAACGCACAAACTGATGATGTCTCAAGTCTGGACAGTAATGTGTATTGTGTGCAATGGATACTTGTTTGTCATATGTCCAGAAAAAACACCTTCTATAGGATGAATGTGTGCTAACTGAACTTTGGCCTTTCCCATATAAACCCTAAGCTAGGCCTGTTACTCTATTCTAATGAAATGATGAGACAAGTCATTGGTAATAGTTGACAATAAAACTGGCTGAGGATTTATTTGAAAATAAATAACGGTATCTACTTCCTATTCATGTGCTCTGGTATCATGTAATGCAGATACAACACTTGTAGTCATGACAGAGAACCTACAAATTATATTAATCACGTGTGACCAGCTGAACATTGCGTCCACTCCGTGCGCTTCGAAATATGAAAACATAAATGGAATAATTGATATTACACATATCAATGCAGGTACGTCATTCTATTTATATCCAACGGAACATATTAAGGAGATACACCCCATTATAATCATGACCATGATCCAACTATTGCATAGATTACGTGTAGGCTTGCTGTATGTGTGCACATACACGGAATGAGTTGCATAGATGACCAAAATGCCAACATCAAAAATGGCTGCGATAAAATATTCCAAGAACCACAATCTTGCAACTTAAATTTTACAAAATAACATTTTTTTTTTACTTTATAAGGATACCATTGCACAAGTTCAATGGCAATGTTTCAAAAGGGCATTTTTTTCACTCAAGAAAAAATGTTCTGAATCTGTTACACTATGTCACAAACAAAACCTTCACAAAATCACTAAAAAGTTGGCCTATCTACTGATGCACTGATATTTCCTTCAATTCCATTGCAACAATTCACATGGTGCATGATGTTTACCACCACTATCACTTCATCAATTCATGCACGGTTAACTAATCTATGAACACCTGCTAGCTTAACTAATCTATGAACGGACATTTTGAATCCAATGTTATCACATGCCCAGTACGTGATATGCTTTGTGCATTCATGAAGCTTGGCCCGCCGACATCAGTACTTAACATGAATTTGAAGTGTCCCGTTCATCGCGGGCCGACCTCACAGTCACGGGGTAGTGTTGGTTGCAACATGCCACGTCGGTTGTTATTAGGTCAAAAAGGTGTCACGAAATGTTATCTATACAACAAAGAGGTTGCCTATGTTTTCTGTGGTATACAACGAAGAGGTTGCCTATGTTTTCTGTGGTATGATTGGCTGCGTGAAAGAGTGCATTAACTCCTAAAAGAAACTATTGTTTTCGCCATGAAAAAAAAAATAGATATATAATTTTTTAATGGTAATGTGCCTCAAGTTGGAAAATGTCCACGAAAGGGATATTTTGATTGCACATGCTAAAACAGTACCCCCCATGCCAACTCCACCCCCAAAAACAACAACAACAACAACAACAACAACAACAACAACAACAACAACAACAACAACAACAACAACAACAACAACAAAACAAGGCAGACATGGCGGCGGAATCTGACAAGCTGCTATTCCAGGGATGCCTCAATCTGACAAAGAAGCTATTCTCACTGATTCATACAGTCCCAGATTACAATACAAGCAATGTATGTTGCAATATGAATATGTACATTTAGTTGGGAAATACTATATTCAGGATGTAAACAAACAACTTAATCGATACTTGCATGGTCAGATGCTCGGAATGCATTCACTAATTGCCATGCACACTGGACACATGAACCCTATTCAACAAACAGGATGACATTTTAATGATCACCAGTATGGTGTAGGTACGAGGCATTTTTTGTCTTAGTGCCAATCTGGACTGGCTGCGAATCTCATCCATGATTTTCTATTGCATGGTGTAGACCACTATGTCGGTCTTAAAAAGACTGGCAGTAGCAAGGATTTCTAAATGTTTTTTTTTTGATCCATTTGGCTGTTTTTGAAATATTAATTCACATTTTCTTGAATGTAGCCACTAAGGCTTTTTTTATTATTAATGCCAGTTGATATAGAGTTCACAAGGGCATTTCTCACTGCAGTGTGCTCTTCGTCCGAACCACTCAATTTGTAGCAAATTGCTCTGATGTAGCAGTTGCCATCTCCTCTTATTTTATGTCTTTTTTGGACGGGTAAGTATGTTGCCCACACTGCTGTAAAAGGTAGATTTGGCATTCTCCCATAGCTACCCACGTGGAAACACAATGTTCCCAATATATATGTGTGGAACGATTTTGCGACCGAAATGAAATAAAAGAGAATCCTACTGGCTTTTGTTTAATTTGTTAGTCTATCAGATTACGTGAGATAGAAAAGAGTAACTGTAACTACTTTCTTGCGTGACGTACCTTAGCAACACAACGTTGCCCTCTGAACAAAATGGAGTCAAAACGGCTGCTGCAGGCACGCTAAACCAAGTAGTTTTTTTGGACAAAAACAGGATTTAACCCTCTATGGGGAAAAAATCCACATGGCCGTGTCATGGGGATTGGATTTAGACACCACTTTTTCCAAACCGTTCCCTGCTCGCTAAAGACCACCAGTGAACGGTTTTAAAACTCGTGCTATCGAAATTCATTCCCAATGACATGGCCACGTGGAATTCTGTATTTCTGGATCCCATAAAGCTTGCACATTTTGACACAAAATGATCCTTCAAGTGGCTTGAAGTACCTGTGGCAAGAGCAGATTCTTTTTCTGTTTTGAAGTGTGAATGACAAACAGAATTCCTTCCAGCACAGCTGCCCAGTCTTTCTGGTTCTCAAGGTTTCTCAGAATGCACTCCTCTATTGCGCAGTATTGACGCTCAACATAAAAAGAGAGCATAAACATTTTTGATCCATGCCTAAAAGGCAAATTTTACACATAAACACAATGGCTATTGCCTTAAAACCCATTGGTTATCTTCAAAACTTTAAAATATAGTCCATGTAGATCCCTACAACAGTGATCAACAACAAAAATTCAGCGATCCTAGCGCCAGCCCCCCAATTAAGTTCTTGTGCTATCACAAAAAATTTAAAGACAATCAATTATGTTTACCTTGAAATTGGGTCAAGGTCGTAGTCCTCCAAACTCAACAAAGATCATTACAGAGCTGAAGAACCACAAAACTTTAGTGAAGACATTGCATTCAAGAAACGTGTATATAATTGATATTGCTGACCTTGAAATTAGGTCAATGTCATTGTCCTTTGAACTTGACGTTGAGTCATCGCTCAACCATAGAAAATGTTGTGATCCTAGTTTTTTTATTATTTTTGAGATATTGCATGCAAAAAAATCAACCCCTGACCTTGAAATTGGAGTAATGTCTTGAAACTCGATGTAGACCCTTCAATCGACCGGTTAGACATAGTGCCCCGGGGAGGGGGTACTCCCATTTGTGACGATACTGCGTATGTGCCGCTTTGAAGGCCCCTTTTTCAGCGAAATTTCCCTAACAAAGGTCCAGTATTTTGCCAAACATTCCCCCAAAAAGGGTAATAGTTTTCTTTGATGACCCAAAAATTGGGAACATTTCGGTAACTAAGGTCAAAAGTTTCTGCCTGGGGCACTTTCACGCTAATTTGGGACCATGTGTTTTACTATTTCGGTTAAAAATTCCTCAACAATCATTTTTGTAAGAAACCTGGTCTAAGAAAGGGTGGATTTTTTAAAGGTTGATCCGCACACAATTGGGGCAGCACCCCCCCTCCGCATACTATCTCCCACCCTGTTGCCATGTATAATATGATCTGATATTTGAAAAGCAAGTGAGTTTCTCATAGGTGACTTAACTGCACTGATTCCTTGAACTAGCAAAAAAAAAAAAAAAAAAAAAAAAAAAAAAAAAAAAAAAAAAAAAAAAAAATTTACCCGGGAGACAGGAGGAACATTGAAATACAAAAGTGACAGAGAAGAGTTCGCTGTACTCAGATCTCCACTTGACACATGCTTTGAGACCACTGTGCCATTTATACAAGTAAGCCATTGATATGTAGGACATTGCATTACCACTGCAAACTTCTGAGCATTGTCCCACGGAAAGAATAAAGTTACATTTAGTCTGTAGTTATCTGTCAATAACGTTCCAGAAATAACCAACTTCACACAGATGGAACTATATATGTAACACATCACAGCCTCGATACACCTCAGAGTTAATATTTCTCCTACAAAGTTTTCCAAAAGACTTTAACTTAACATATTTCCCAGTTTTAAAAATCCCACCAGATCTGGTCCTGTCGTTTGTATTCCAAAGGCGTCACCAAAATATTTTCTTGTCTCTTATTAAAACAACTGAAAGCTCCGGGGACCAAAATGACTTTGGTCTGTAATACTTAGTGGATATACAACCAGCTTCTTTAGTAGTATCACAATGGCAGAATTAATGTTAAAAATTTTAGTGTTAACAGAATATTGTATATTAGGTTTGTCAGCAGGATCAGTTATATGTATACATGGAATAGACCGAAGCTTCTGTTCAAAAATTGACTTATACGGTTCATTACGCTGTTTGTTATTCTACTTGGGGCGCATATGAAGCATAGGTATCCTTGTCCGATTAATTTTAGCATCAGTTGAACAAGAAGCCATTACGATAGTTTGCATAAAAGTTACCTAAACAGGTAAATTGTCACTTAGATAATCCTGATTAAGAGGAACATTTTGACAAGCAACAATAGAGTTAAGATCGTGACTACTGGATGCTATGTGGTCCATTCATGTAAAAGCACTATTGTCATACCAGAAATAAGTATAATCAACAGGCTGTTTTTCAAGAAAGTCAATATGATAAGTTCATTCTCAACTAAAAAGTTGAATATTATGCGACTATGCACATTAGAATCTGGCTTTTTATACCATGAGCAATTCAACTTACTACTTTGAAGTAACTGAGCGTTGAAATCACCAAATACTTAAATTGGGGGCAATGCCACCATACTGGGCAAGTAATATCTGTATGACGTCAAACGTTTCTATGTATTGTCTCGTCTGCTGTGATTTAGACTTGCCACTTTTTTGTTTATTACACAATTGCAACCCGGAGGTCGAATAGCAAGGCATACATGATTTGTAATATTTTTACAACAAATAAAACCCAGGTAAAATACCAAAGTTTGGTTAAATAGTCCATATACAGCAAGTGGTAAAAGTAAATCATTAAAAAGTCACTGGTAATTGAAAAGTACATATTGCACGATTGAATTTTTATTACGTTTATTTAAATGGTCCATATACAGCAAGTGGTAAAAGTAAATCATTAGTTTAGTGCTTACTTTTGGCAGGGGAAGGGGAGGGCGGTTCATTATGTTGTATCTTATATCACGGGGTTCAGGGAGCAAAGTATAAAGCCTATGGGATGACACAGTCATTAATTAGAAGAAGGCTCTGCATATTTTAGATCTTCTACCTGCCAGGGTTGCAATGTCCAAGGATCCACAAGCACGAAGGTATGTAAGGTCAGGTTGGATGATCTGCAAGGCGCATTTCTGAATGTTCTCTAGTTTGTTTGAGTCCTCCAAGGTGAGGGACGTATGCCACACGGGAGAAGCACATTCTATGGTGGGTCGTACTATAGAGCAATAAAATGTAAGCAGGTCTGAAGTGTCAAGACCAGCATGGCGTAAGTTCTTCAAAAAATTAAGGCGACTGGAGCCTTTGTCATAGATGTTGTCAATATGGTCAGACCAGGGGTTTGCATTTTGCTTGACTCAGGCTTCATGGCGAATACAGTCAAGGAAGTGTCATCCACATACGTTTGAGTTAGACAGTCTGTGTTTAGATCGTTGATAAAGATGACAAACAGAAGTGGTCCTAACCAAGACCGGGGGGAGGGGGGCAGAGACCCTCAAATGGAGCCATTCAGACACTTCCTCACCAATCCTTACATGTTGGTGGCGATCACTCAGGAAAGTAGCTAACCATGGAATGATCACAGTGGGTAGTCCAATATCTTCGCAATTCTGTAGGAGATTGGTTGGTAAAAAGCCTTTTTGTAGTCTAACGTAACCACATGTGATGCCAAGTTGTTCCCTGCTGCATCTAACCATCTTTGCACTTAGTTGTTGATAGTCCTTTGAGGCCTCCAAACTGGTTTCTGTCTAATAGTGGCTCGATCAGGTCAAGAATCCAATTGCCTACTATGCTTTCCAAAAGTTTTGACACCACAGATGTTAATGAGATGGGGCGCAAGTCAGTTTGAATTGACTGTGGTGGTGTAACTTTCGGGATAGGGATGATGTCGGCAGATTTCCATATTTCAGGCACCTGGAGGTTTGATAAAAGTTTTTCAACTGATGGTATGTGTATAATATATTGGTCAGGGATGGGGGTGTTTTCAGGTTCAGGTATCATGCTTGCATCAAAGGGTGTAAGTCCTTGCAAACTGATTCGAAGAAGGCATTTATCTGGTCTCAAGGTCAGCCAGATTTCCACTGCATGAGCTGTTTGCTGAACCTTGCAGGCCTGGTGTTTTTTTTCCGAGGCCGGTTGGTTGTTTTGCTGTGTTTCCACCACTTTCTGGGATTGCTGGCTTTCAGATTTTTAGCCTGGGTTTTCTAAAAATGAGCTCTTGCACGCTTTACTGCACTATTTACCCGGATCCTGCATATGAGGTAGAGATGCATCCTTGTACTTGCTAAAGCCTGTTGGAGTTGGTCAAAGAGGGCCGGTAGATTATCAGCGACCCCAGGTTTGTCAGCTGTGCGGTGCTTAACTCTGCTTTTACACATGTGAATTTCGATAAGTTCAGTAACAGAGGAATGAAACATGGTAAACTTTCTTGACATGAACCGAAACGAACAAGTAGTTCTCATAGGACTTCTTGTAATGCACGAGCTAGCATTGCTCTAGCAAGGATGGTCGACACGTTTCACGATGTAAACTGGTTTTCTTTCATTTAGATTAGAATTCAGGGGTCTGCATATGGTAATATTATGATCAGAGAGGCCAAACGGTGCTGAGATTTCTGGTTCCCGGTAGTAAGGTTTCACATTTGTATAAATCTTGTCGATGACAGCACCAGTGCGTGCAGGTTTCTACACTATTTGAGTCAAAAGTAACTCTTGAGCAGCGTGCCTTTGAGCCTGTTGAAGTCAAGCATGAGGGCTATTCCTGCATGTGGGTGTTTTTAAATGGTTTCATCCAGACAGGGGAGAACATGATTCACTGTAGTGTGAGTGACAGCATCTGGAGGGTGATATATAAGACCAAAAATTTATAAAAATGGCATTATGTGGCATATTATCATTTATTACTTTTTTGAACGATATCTCAATTTGCATCATGTATAGTGACAGCACAGCAACGTTCACTTTGACAACTCAATTCGGTAAAGTAAAAGTCAGGAGAATGTTTACGTATAATGTATACACCACCGAATAAGTTCACAGTCTATTCCAGATCCCTATCTTGCATGCCTAATTTTGAATATGTGGAAAAAGAGGAACCTTTATAAATATACCGTTTCACTGTGTCTTTGATTGAATAAAGTTCGTCTGGTTTTAACCGAGTTTCACTGAGACGCAGAATGTCATATTTAGCTAGACTTTGGCACACGTAATCAGATGCGTGTTTGAATCCCTTGCAAGGTTCACATGTGATCACTTTGGATCTAGTGCAATGTGTATGGGCCCGAGAGTTATTTTCAATGAAATTTACCTGACTTGCAGTCCCATCCAAATTTTAGTTGGAGTCACATGAAGCTTTGCTGACTAATGACTTTATTGATTGCAACAATAAACGAGGTTTGTGTCAAGGGGGGGATAGACTGGTTTTTAGATAGGTTGCAAAGATTAGTCCTTTCAAGTTGAAACTGTGAGAAGAAAGCCAGAGTCTGTATGCATGTGTATGTAGGAAGGGGCTTGTGGTGCTTGTTTGTGGCATTATTTTGAACTCACATTTTAGTATGGTTGTGAAACAGGTACATGTACTATATAACATTCAGTTATACAGATTTGAACTCACATTTTCAGAATGGCTGTCAGTGTGTAACAAGTAATATGTGTTGTTTTGCCAAAATGAATTATATCAATCATTGGTTTAAACATATTTTATTTGCAAAAACAATTGGCCAACAGGCACAATGCTATGACAGCTAAGCATTGAATCTTCCAGTGGTTCTAATATATTTGTGAACTGCTTGAAATATATCCCGATTTTCAGAATTATTTTTTTGTTGACAGCCCAAAAAGGAATGTTTTTAAATTGAAGTCTGCAAGGGGAATCATTTTAGTTTGGAGTTCGTCTCTTGCCATAACGTATTTGTTGCATTGGAAAAAATAATGAAAATGCCTAGCTACCACAGAAAACAAAGTTGTGATTCAATTAGATTCATCCCGTACAAATCTTTCTTCACCTGGATACAGCCCATTTTTCAGTCTACCGTATATAATACCTGTTCTTCAAAATAAAACATTTCATTACATTTCGCCTTGGATTTATTTCATTTCTTCTTAAATTCATCCAAAATCTTCAGACTTTTTAACTGATCGTGGAAGAAATTTCTATTCACGCACCGTGGCACGAAAAAAAAAAGATGTATAAAAGGTATTTGTACGAGCATAAATTGAGGCAATACCGTGCCTTGACCCGATATTATATCTAGTTCGTTCTTCACAGTACGTGGAATTAGATTGCATAAATATGAGGGAGCCAGTCCATTAACTATTTTGTACATAAGTATAAGGTTGTGTTTCCGTCGTCGTTCAGAAAGTGGCTCCCATCCCGTTTCAGCCTACTATGGCTTAAAGCCCCCGTAACAACTCTGGCTGCAGCCAGCTGAACACTTTCAAGTAAGTCCCTGTCTGACTGTGTGCATCCATCCCAAACTACATCGGCATATTCTAAGCAGGGCCTAACAAACGAAAAATACAAGGATTCAAGTTTGTAATGTAGACATTTCAAAATACCAACCAATTTCCTTGATTTAGCTACAATATAATTAATGTGCGCCGACCAACTGAAATCCGATGACGATATAACACCAAGGTGTTTGTGTTGTTCAACACTGTCAATAATGTTTTGTTCAAATACTAGATTGGGGTGATCAGCAGACTTTTTCTTTTTAATAAATAAAAGTGTTTTGGTTTTGGTAGGATTGAATGTTACAAGCCATTGGTTTGACCAGTCTGAAACTGATGCAAGGGCTTGGTTTAGTGTCACTGCACTTTCAAAAATGAAAAAATCAATCATTGTTTTGTCAAATAAAATCAATCAATCAATCAATCAATCAATCAATCAATCAATATATTACATGTTTTGTGCACTTGTTAGGCATACTTTGGTTACGGCATTCTGACGATTTGAAATGACAATTTCAAGAAGATGTAATAAATTATATACCAAACTTTTATGTTTGAAGTGTACATCCCAAACCAAGAAAATTCACTTAGTTCAGTTTTATGTGCTTACTAATTCATTTCCTTTGAGTGAAATAGCGCGAAATGAAGATTTTAAGTGTGTATGGGGGGGGGGGGGTTATCCTAGGGTGGGGCAAGTTATAGTAGGATGACTTGCGGGGGGGGGGGGGGTCCAGGGTGATAGATATCCTGGTACAACATGTACAAATTACTGAACAGGACTTTGAACAACTTCATGTGAAAAGATTTTCGGAGTCTAATACTGATACATTTTTATCGCGTCGGCTTTATGTCCGCTACACCATCCTTTGCTTGACTCAAACGAATCAGCAGAGAACCGTCATTGCAACAAAATGTTATTTTCTGAGAACATACTTGGGTGCGTGTTTTATTATTATCTTCGCAAGGGATTTGCTTCTTCAAATACATATTGCTCGATGAGTGCGAGGGGGCTAACTTGTACATACTATCTTGGTAAGATCTTAATATTGTCATGGCCATTAACCTTCGAAGCAACCAATTTTCACGGAACCGTCGTCTGATCTTTCACCTCTTAATATTAATTAGTGGGACAATTGTATGGTAATGGATTTCCAGTTACTGTCAATAAATAACCTAACATCCCGTGAAGACAAGAATGAGAGCATTGTATGCCGCGGTGATCCTGCAGGTTGCTACAAAATTAAAGTAGGAATAAACCAATACATATCATTACTTTCGAAAGCCTAGGTGTTCAGTCGGAGCGTTGATAAGCAATAAAAAAAATTGCTACGTATTGAAAGGGCAAAAGAACACTGTACTTTGCAGTATTCTCGCGCTACCTGTTTACCGTTGCAATTCTGCAGTTATCAGAAACTCGTCGATAGTTCTCCTAACTCCTATAATAACATCATGAGATGCCGTGTAAAGATGAAATGAAATAGCCAACATAATTACGGATTCTTATATACTGTGCCAGGCAAGAGAGCACATTAGAGATTCATAGTAACAACAAGAAAAGCAAAAAAATAAATCGAAATGCTTGCCAGACTCAGACTCAAGTATACTTGTAGAATATGTTGCTTCCAAAACTGGCCTGTCTTTATTACAATAAAAATACTGCTGCTGCTGCTGCTGCTGCTGCTGCTGCTGCTGCTGCTACTACTACTACTACTACTACTACTACTGATGCTGCTGCTGCTGTTGCTTCTGCAACTACTATTGCTGCTGCTACCACATCTACTACGTAAACTCAGAGCTTTTTGTATTCTCAACGTTAGTAGCCACAAATTTTGCACTTTTTAGTCTACGTTGTGCGTGTGACTAATTATATATATATATATATAATATATATATATAATATATATATATACATACATACAGATATATACATATATATATATACATATATATATATATATATATATATATATATATATATATATATATACACATATATATATATCGTGAATGGCGTCTTTGCGGAAATTGTTGATGGGTGATAATTAACTGAACTGTAATCGTATTTGTTTACATGAGGTGTTTACAAAACCAATGGCTCCATAATATAGTTTAAACATATTTATTTAGACTGGACTGCCTAATAGTACAAGATGCACTAATAACACAGGTTCTCCAGAACATGGAGGACACACTGTAATATACATCACACACAGGACATATAAAAAACCCCGAAAACTGGTAGTAAGGAAAATACAATGAAGAAATACGAAAACAGTCTAGTAAGTCAGGGACCTGCTATAGGTGGAAAAAATAGCAGGTCCCTCAGTAAATTTACTCTCGCTTCTTAACAGTTACATAACATAAGAAAGAATGGTTTTGATGTGCATATCAAGTTAAGAATGAAATCTTCTGGTATCCACCACAATGTAGGTTTGCGCAGCCTCTAATATCTCAGCATTAATGTCATCGGGCAACTCTTTGTTACCATAAAGAAAATAGTGAATCAAAACATCACAATCGTTAGTTACATATAGAATCAAGGAAGGATTTACGCCAGGTGTGAGTATTTGACATACAGTTTTCAAGACGTGCTTCCGCTGTGCAACATAACGTAGGTCTTCAAGGAAAAAATTGCGAATATCTTCGCTCGGATCTGAACATTCCCATGCTGCTGAGGAAGTGTATTAATTTTGTGGAGATGGCTATTTAAGAGAACATTCCAGGCCTTAATGTGTGTGGAAATCAATCGCCATAATTAAAATAATTTGGTACAGGGTCAACAGCCAAAAGTGTGTTTTTCAAATTTGCCTGAAACGATGTCTAGAAGTTGTCTCTCTAGTTTCAAGTGGCAGATCATTCCAAAGTCGTATAGATGATGGGAGAAAAGTGTTACCAAAACGTACGTTTTTTAAAGTCTTATTTGTCTTAGGTTGAGATGGATATGTATAGCAGTGTTCCGGAACCAGAAACAAGATCAGATAAGTAAGAAGGGACTAGCTTATGAACCATTTTATAGAACAGTACAAGTTTAAAGTATTTCCGTCTGGTATCCAAAGTCGGCCAACCCAGTTTTCCTAATAAAAGTATAGGAGGTGTATGCCTCAGTGCACAGTGCAGATCCATGCAGCTTTGTATTGGACATTTTCTAAAGACTTAACTAAACCAGCACTACAATTGTCAGAAATTTCACATCCATATTCTAATATTGGCCGAACCATGATTGTGTATAAGCGAATAAGGGTTTTCCTGGATAGTTTATATTTCAGTCTGCGCAGCAATGTCAGGCATTTACGCGCCTTGTTTATAATGCGAGTGATGTGGGCATCCCATTTTTGATTACTGGGGAGGGTTATACCTAAAAGAGTATGAATATTTGATTCTCGTATAGGGTTTCCATCTAACAGTAGAATATGGTGGTCTATTTGGTGACATTTGGATGAGAATAATAAGGTAATGGATTTTAGGGAATTAAATGTAATTTTACAAAGTCTACCACAAAAGGCTATTTTCCTAAAAATCAATATTTATTCTGTTTGCAGAGGCTGCGGATCATGTACAATTTCTAAAATACTAGTGTCATCAGCAAAAAGTTTTATATCACAAGAAATATCATCAATAATGTTATTAGTATACACTAAAATAATAGGGGGCCAAAGATCAATCCTTGAGAACACCAGCTTTGACTGCAAGCCATTCAGAGGACTGGCCACTGATTTGAACTCGTTGAAACATTTTTGACAAATAACTATTTATCAAGCATATAAGAAGTTCTTCAATACCATACTCTTTTGACTTTAAGATGAGTCCTCATGCCAGACTCGGTCAAAGGCCTTTAAAATATCCAGAAATACCGTTCGTGCCTCATTTCTAATTTCAAGACCATTATAGATATCATGAAGTATTTTAATAAGTTTCTTGACCGTGAAATCATTGGATTTGAAGCCAGAATTTTTGTGATGGTGGTGGTGGTGGTGGTGGTGGGGGTGGGGGTGGGGGTGGGTGGTGGTAGTTCATGACGCATGAGATACTCATACAATACATTTAATATTAGACATTCAAAAACTTTCGAGACGTTACACAAAAGTGAAACGATAATTTCCTTTGACTTGCTTATCATTCTTTTTGAAGACCAGACAACCATGATATTCTTTCCAAACGTCAGGAAAAAATGGACGTGGAGAGACAGCGATTAAATAATTTTGTTAAAGAGGGCAAAGTGGTTACCAATGTCATCTTGGCCAGACGCTTAACTGACCTTAAAAGAAAAAAGTACTTTCAAAAAATACTTCTCATCCAAGTTGGGCATAATTAAATGTGCCTCAGTACGAAGAGAAACGTCTGGCAACGGTAAAGGTTCAGTCTCCCGCAGAGCTTTACACTGACTAGCAAAGTAGCAATTAAAGATATCACATTAATCTGCGTTGCTAGTGAACACTTGACTTTTTTCGGAAAGAAGCAGAATCCATTGAGGGATTTTGGAGCCAAGAAAGCATTTGCTGAGATTCCCACACCTCTTAGGGTTTATGCCATTTGAATCAAGTTTTGAACGAATTTGAGCAAAATAAGATTTGATCAATCTTCTTAGTGCGGTGACAACGATGTTGGGATTACGTTTGTAGAACTGAAATAATCGATCTTAGTGTATAACGTCAGGTAGTGAGAAGGGTCGCTGTCTTTTAGAAAAACGTTTGTATCTCTTCCAAGCTTGATTCTTCTGTCTCATTAGTCTTCTAATTTCACAAGTGACCCAAGGGTTGTCTTTTGGCCGAATTAGAATTTCACGAAATGGAATGAACTGTTTGCATATATCAATGAAAAGGTCTGAACAGAAAGAGACAATATCGTTTATGTCGTCGAAAATATCAACAGCTGTATGAACAGAAACGTCATGAAGGCCACTAACGTGGCCTGCATGACGTTTTTCAAAGCAGAACGGACGCTGAGATAAATTACTGATCTAACACAAGTGCACTAAAAAGAAAAGCATGTGCGAAATGTAGATTTATGCACGTTGAATACAAACTTAAACATGAACGTCACCACTGACTCACAATGTCATTTAAACAAACCTGTATCCGAAACAATAGAAATTGAAGTCACAAATCAAGGATTGATTGTAAAACGTCACCACTGGCACAGAAGGTCATGGACTATAATGATAAATTAGGTATAAACGTCCAGGTCCTCTTTGTCGTGAATTTGGACAACGTGACCCACTGTGTGTTTGACACCCCAGTTGTTTAGTTCCCTTATGAACAAGCGACTATCTCTGGACAAACAAGATATAATTTTCTTCTGACACTTCAGGCCACGCCACTAAATACATGATATGCGAACCTTTGTTAGTTCGAACTTCTGTAATAAATAAATCATCACTGTTTTTCGAGCATGAAATACCTGTTGCCTGACACGATAGGACAAAAATCTCACAATGATAGCTCTTGGTTTGCCATTGGTATTCTGTTTGCCGACGCTGTGTGAACGCCCAATGTCTCTAGGTGCCAAAAGAACACCCAGTTCATCTGCATTACCTCGAACCATCGAATCAGTGTCCTCCTCTTGACTTGCGGGTTCTTTTGTCTAAAACCGTAAGCAGTTCCTCCGACTGTGTCGCTCAACCTCCTCTTGGTTTCGCTCAAGTACTTTGACCTTGTCAGTTGACTCCTTATTTTTAGAATTAGCCTCCTGTAAGTTTTTGTCCATCTCAAAAACTTTGAATTTTGCCTCATTTGCTTTTGTTTCAGCCTCAATTAATCTAATCTCAAGCTGCTCAAGCCTTTTCAATTTCAAGTCTATATCAACAAGTTGGGAACTAACCTCTCTCTTGATTACGTCAGCATTGTACCCTCTGAATACTTCTGCCACTCGAGGATCCGTTAATTACCACTTACATAAAAACTCGCCAGTACTTTTGCAGTTTGGCGCTTGGCACTCAGCCAATTAGTGACCCTAATTTTATTGCCTCAGGGTGACTTCTACGTCTGATACCAGATACTATTTCTGGGGCCTACAACTGATCACTGTTTGTCGTTGTATTTACATTTTCAGGTAAGGCTCACTCTGGAAAAGTCCCACTATATATATTGTACATTACATTCATTCGATAAATTAACCTTCCCTTAACACTAATCATACATATATTCTGGACGCTACCTCTTATAAATATACAATCGACATGGCTGCCATTGTGAAAATAGTGAGTTCTGCACCCAATGCCAATGCTTTGTGAATGAGCATTGAGACGATCTTGCCGAGTGGGGGTGGGAAGAGGATTAAAATATATGAAACCAAAAATATATATTTTGCAATTATTTCAGAGCTTTAAAATGATATATATATGCTGTGGCCGCGATTCATTTTGATATCCAAATCAAGTGTACATTTGTGAGACTGTCCCACAATCAATGCATTAATTGCGCAATGTTCAAAATGGCGCTCGAGCATGCCGCAGCGTGCCTTGTCGCATTTGGATTTGTGACTATTGATGATAACTGCTTCAGACACAACCGAGCGGGCAGATTAAAGTTAAGATAGTAAGTCATGTTTTAAAAGTACTTTGACGACCGTTTGCCCTGGTAACTCGGAGAACGGACACCTGGGACTGTGCTGAAAACGTGGCCACGATTTGCTGTGATTTTCCTTTCCCACAATGCATTGCACCATGTTTAAATGGACGTTCAATGTGCGTGCAACAGTGCATTATGTATGTGCCTCTGTGTTGCATTTGGATTTATCACTAATGATTATAACTACTTCAGACGCAACTGAGTGGGCAGATTAAAGTTTAGATTGTAAGGCATCCTTTAAAAAATACGTTGACGACTGTTTGCTCTGGTAACTCGGAGAACGGACACCTGAAACCTAGCAATACTAGATATCGATACCGCACCTATCGTGGCGCTATAGATGCTGTTTCCTCGGCTACGGTTGATTTGAACGACTTTTTTTTTTTTTTTTTAACGGGTGGCTGTATGTTAGGTGATTTTGCTGGTCGGTCACGTGCTGCAGCTGCTCCAAGGTTGTCCAACAGGGAGCATTGTAGCAAAATTTTGCATCACCGTTCTGGAAAAATGCTACAGAATTTTGGCCAGGTCGGTAATTGCAGGAACTACTGTACCATGATTATACCTATTCCCATGCAGAGCTTGCCAGGATATGTCAAAAAATGTAAGAACATTTTCAAAAAAAAAAGGTGAAATCATTCTTGATGCATGAGATGGGAGTACTGGAGAGGGATCGCTTTATATATTTATAGTTTAAGTATCTTAGTGTTATCAGGGACCTGGAATTTATATATATATATAGCAGGTTCCTGGAGTTATCAAAATTACGCCTTTGGTGCTTATGTTTATTTATATATTTATTTATTGAAAATTTAGATCAATCTTAATTCATAAATAATTAAAGAATTTCAGCCACAAACCTGTGCAGGGCAACTTCATATTTTTCCCGATTTCATACTTGCATTACTGCTTTTTTCATGTTGTGGTCCACCATGGAAAGTAGATAACATGGCGGTTTTTTTTTTAAAATTCATTTTTACTAATTTTTGCTAATTTTCATCAGATTTTTGTACAATCTGAGCGAAAATAGCCAAATCAGTACAATAATGATCAAAATGTTGCGATTTCGTCAACCATGTGAAGGCAGGATACTCGAAACTCCCCAGATAAACCATTTTGCATGCTCGAATTCATTTTTTTCGAGGGGGAGGGGGTATGTCTATGTCTTTGACCCATCTTGTTTTTTCCTCGACTACCTACGTTGTCGAGATCAACGTGTCTTTTGCTGGCACTTAAATATTTATGTTTACATTAAGAAACTTGATTTTTCCTTTGCTACTAAAATCAGCACTACAGAAGTTCCCAACAGTTCTTTAAACGACCTATTGAATTTGATTTTAGATATTGACAGGACCGGGAGACCAGGCACGCAGAGGAAGGAGTGTGCACGCTACCTTGATAGAAGCTCAACTACCCTTATACAAACATTTTCACGTAGTTTGTAATTTGCCATTTTCGGAAGTAATAAAGACACAAGTACAGAATACATAATGATAATGCTACTAGTACTGCTACTACTCCTACTACTACTACTACTACTACTACTACTACTACTACTACTACTACTACTACTACTGCTACCTTATTAAAATCTCCGTAAAACGAGGAACATAAATCATACATCGAAATTCATTACAATATACAATAAAATAATCAAACATAAATAATACATACGAAGGACTATGGGGTCACCGCTGGTCAAGACCCGATTAAAGCCTAAAAGGCTCTGAACAGCGGACACACAGAAAGAGTAAGGCACATAAAAGAAGCAAATACATGCGAGATAAAAAAAGATATACAATAACTAAAATGGTCGACAAAATGTGTATAAGTAAAATATTCAAAATTGAAAAAAAAAAAAGTCCGAGTAAACAGACGTACTAGTGCATGCTGCATTGACCAAGGTTTTATATAAATTTCATGGAGCAGGAGATACATTAGAGAATCTATAGTCTGCTTCAGTGACCGAAAAGTGAGATGTAGGGTAAAAAAAATATGCCATTGAGAGTTGATAGGTTATATTGAATTATTCTATCGATCAAAGTATTAGGGACAATTACGCCCTCCATAATATGTTTTCGCCAACAGAAAAGAATATAGTTGCTGTTATGGCATATTAACACAGAATATACGAACTAGGAAAGAAACAGTCTCCTTTTCATTTAATAAAGAGAGTGAGCATGAATAGTAATATCAAAGAGGCTACACGAAGTGTAGACTCCTCGGTAATACGCTTAATTCTACCGTAAAGTTCAATCAATATTTGCGGAAGGTGTTTATTATCAATACGACATATCATTAAGTTGAACGTTAAGCTGAGACGTTTATTGTTGTCTGTTACATCACAGATGGAGGGCAAGAGGAAGAACTCTTTGACCCGTGAGGGACCAATTCAACAGCTTCTCTCGGAGCAATCTGGCTACTTATCACTTATATTAGTTTTAATGAAAAAAAAATACACGATTTTTATAGATACTGGATCACTTTTTATAACACTTTAGAACGCAATTTCAGAGTTACAAGTCAAATTGGCCAATCAGCGAGCCGCTTGGTTTTTTTCCTAAATCGTGTAGAAGATACTTCTACATCCAGTGTTCAAAAGCCCTAAGCTCGGTGATACATCCTATTCAAAAGTCCCTGCCATATTTGCAACACTACTACCCTGTGGTGGTAGAAACCAGAATGAGGCTGGGATGGAAACCAAATCAAGTCCCGATTCACTTACATGCTAATGCCAATCACTTTTGTGTAATTTTGAAGAGCCCATGATAAGCGTTCTAAATTGGTTATAGTCCTTTATTGGCCTATACGAGATTTAGAATGGACAGCGTTGCTTTGCGCTCCACTGTGGTCACTCTGAATCGCGTTTTGGACATAACCTACACATATGGGGAAAGTGTGTATACGGGCACATCTGCGTTAGATTTTCGAAGGCTAAAAACCACTTCACTTTCAAGGAGAAATATTTGTTACATTTAAACTGATACTAAAGCAAGTCGTATGATTTGATTTTTAAGAAAAAAAAATAACGTAAAAATATCAATAAAGAATGAGCTGCACCAGAACGAGGCGCAACATGATAGCTTAGACAATGAACCGCTACTCAAAGAGATATGTATGGTTACAGGCTCCAAAACATGTTCGGAGCAGTTATCCACTGAAGATCCTTTAATTTGTTTGGGCTAATATAGCCTATGTCAAAATTCTATAGAGGAACGTGTGCCATATGGACAATAGTACTTCCATATGTATATAGGTAAGACAATGACAGGTTAGCTTTTGGAGAGTAAAGAGTTCGGACTGCGGAATCTTTTAATGTCTACTAAATAGGAGTTGTTCTGAACAAAAAGACACAAATGCAATACCGGTACATGATAACTATCATATTGTGTGATCGATGTTTGAGAGAATAGTGTCCTGAGTATCTTCCTTCAATTCTTCGGCACATGCAACACGGGGTAGCCATATTAACTGCCGTGCTGCTTTGGCTTTTAACAAGAGAGTACCGTATGTATTGGCAGATCCTTTTATCGGACAGAGCAAAATGTACTCCTCTTGCAATAATTGGCGACTAAGATATAATTAACTGTTTTAAAAAGTCACAGTCATAGTCTTACTCTGTCACAACGCATTGAGCTTGGCACAAGGAATCATCATCAGTTTAGAATAAGTATTCTATACTACTAGAAATAAAAGTAACACTCTTGGTATATCCGTCAATACGGCCGCATCATGACAGATGATTGTCACTGTTGCCAAGCGACAGGGTCAAAGATTTTGCTTGGAAATTAATTTGCACATCTAGTATTGAGTCGTTACAAAGACACAGAAGCAGAGATGACACTAAGCATCAAATTACCTTACAATTGTATCTCCGAGCAATCAGTACAAATTTCAGATGTACAAAGGACAGGAAGATTGACTGCCATGGTTTTAGTAATAGGGTGGAAATCATATCGTTGTCTTGTGTACCACAAATGACTTTCAAGCTTGCCTGGAATGCAAAATACCAAACAAAATTGACGCCACAGCATTCCGCCCTGGGGTCCACGATCTTTGGCCCTGAAACTATTTCTATATTTTTTATAAAACTGCTGAATGTGTCATATAAAACAAAATGATCCATCCACAACATCCACGTTTTCTATTAATCTGTTTCTTTTGAAGCAGCCAAAGAGCCTTTCTTTGAAAGGCAAAATTTGTGAGGTGATGAGTATTCGTGGTTAGCGCCACTATCTGGCAGAAACGTTTTGTATTTATTCGAAAAAAAAATCGTGATCTTGAAGACGAGCAATCTCCGGCACTAGAAGTAAGACATTGGCAACATGTCATGGTAAATTGATTAATTACAGGCAGCCTGTGGGGAAGGTGAGAATTACCAATATTTCATATTCCTATTTCGAAAGCAAAACGTCATCCGTTTCTGATACATGTGACCAAATCCTTGTCCCTTCAATGGCGGTCTGACTCGGGACTTCTATAATTCTCCGACACACGTTCCTCGTTCACTAAACTATTTCAGATTATAGCATAAAATATCTATTATATACAAAACCGACACTCGTAAAAACTGAGGAACCTGGGGCCGGTACAACTCTTAATTTTGCAATTATATTCGCAGAAAGAATCACCTCAGTGCCACGCTATTGATTTGCAGATATCATCTTCACTTCGTGCCACCAGCTCATTCATTATACACATTGCCAGTTAGACCTCAAATTTGTCGACGTAAAAGTGTCTCATATCTTGTCCTGTTTCGAAACCAGCATATCCAACAAACATCAGCATTTAATATCAATTAAACAGAATTTGTTGCATTCATCTTTTATTCGCAGATCCGAAATGATAACCTACCAAAGCAAACTGATATTACTTTGGTAAGATCCATTTCGATGGAAAGCAACAAAGATATGATGCTGTTTGAAAATATAACTGTATTTCCACGTTAGCCCAACATATGTTGCTTCAACATTTAACGCTTGCAGTGCAATACCTGGTCTCACTGCCACAGACTCCTTTTATTTACTATTTTGTTATGTATTTCGTGTGTCTTTGTTGCAAAATTGGCAAAGGGTCAAAGCATCTGGCGATGCAAACATTAATTTGCTCTGTGTCTGTTTTGTCGTGATTTGTTTTTTACTCTCGAAATTGACAGAGGGATTGGAATGTAATAACTTGGTTCACAAGCTCCAACGTCTGCTAAATATCTGCCTTGTTTTTAACTGACTAAATTGACAAAGCGCTTGTGGAACCGCCATCTTTCACAATTTCAGATGGTCAAAAGAAAAAATAATATGAATTTTGCGCACAGAAGGTTTTATATTACAACTAAAGCAATATGCTTCATTTTTATGTTGTAGATTGTCCAACCCTAATTCAAATGCTTCTCAGGAGCGAAGTTATATTGGTGTCTTCGCTGTCTAAATACATTAGAGCAATGGATCAAGATATAGCGAATGACATTTATTGACTATCGTGCCATTAAGTTCTCAAAGGTACCGGACCAAACCAGACTTATTGGTTTACTGTGCCAAATAGGCCTCAAAGTGCATACTGGTCGTAGTATTAATGGTTTCAAAACTTGCTGAGTTGCTTGTCTTCAACAGCTGTAAGACCTGCAATGAAACTGTTATGACAGGTATATCGACTGGTGACAAGCACAACAGCATGCTGCATTGGAAGATTCTTGTCCAGCTGATGACATCGTAAAGAGAAAACCAACAGAATCAAGTGTAAACAAAGTAGATAGATAGATAGATAGATAGATAGATAGATAGATAGATAGATAGATAGATAGATAGATAGATAGATAGATAGATAGATAGATAGATAGATAGATAGATAGATAGATAGATAGATAGATAGATACTTTATTTACCCTTGGTATGCACACAATGTCAGAAGTGCTAGTTTCCATCATGGCCCAGCAACGGAGCATACATACAAAAAAGATTACCGATACCGCACGCCCCCCCCCCCACTTTCAATCCAAGTGGTCTAGATTCAAAATCAAGATTTTTCCTGTAATTTAGCAAAGATGATACTTCCAAATGAAAAATTATATGTCACTGCAGTATATTAATGTTTAGCTAACACCTAAATGAACTATACAGCCCTCAAAATCTTCAATAAAGAAAATTACTGCAAGATCTGGCAAATCTTTGCATTGGCACGGCGTGCTACTATTAGGATGAATACGGTATATATATCTATGGATACGACAGACCGGGTTTAGCTATAATCATTTTAGATTCTGTTTAAACTACCCTTTTGCACTGCAAACCGAACTTAATGATTACTTTTCATGACGAAAATTATATTATGAGTAAAATGAAAATTAAACATAACCAGAAGTATGAAAAGGACAATGTAAAGATATCAACTAAGTCGGAATGTACAAATACGATATAAACTATATAGCTCATTTTGTCAATGTACAGCCAAGCCTGTTTGCACCTTGCTATTGGTAACTTACCAGTAAATTTTAACCGTAAGAGTTTGGCTTTACAATATTATTTATTTTATGATTACTTTATGTGTCTGTGCTGCCACCAGCCTATTGAGGTTAGAGAATCGAGCTCTAAAGGTAACTATGATGGCATATACCATCTTAAGGTATTAAGTGACGACAATTTTTATACATGTCATGTCCTTTATGTTTCTAAGATCCCGCCTTGGATCACGTTTCCGGTGCATTAATTACTTGTCATCACTGTGTTATCATAATATTCTGAAACTCAGTTAACGATGTACCCTAGCTGTGTCGGTTGTAGGATCCATTTAACAACCAGCACTTCTCAGCGACCAACTCAACCATACACATCAATATTACATTATTATCAAAGCAAGTCTGTCTGCGTTAGCGTGTGTGAGAACAAAATTGTATATTTTCATAGCAACAATGGTCCTTTTCCCACCAATATTATGCTGTTGGCGGATATTTCATAGTGATGGTCAGTACACATGATAATTGAAGTTAAAATCAGGAATCTATCTCCAATCTAATGTCAAATAGGAAACACTTGTTAAATGCTGGCGATCTGCATATATCTGTCATTGTTGATTGTGTACACATCTCGATGGCGAGAATTGTCTGAATTGTGATTTTGTCGAATATCCTCACGGTACTGGACATCATGTATTTATCAGTAGCCACTTTTAAATCTGGTAGTGAAATGTAAATAGTTCCTAAGGGTGTTCATAAGCTGAACCACAACAACAAACATACCCGTAATGTTCACAATGTATTCTGATTTGGGAACCCTTATTGGGCCTAAAACCTCAAAATCCGGCCAATCACTGCAATTGACTGAAATGTATCAACTTCGGTAATATGATCGTAAGATGCAACACCCTAACAAATGCACTGATGCACCTGCTGCTGTAGTAATTGCTGCGAACAGCCACACAACCAGCTGTAGTCACATTTCTTGGACAGAGGTGTCAGGAATTTGTCAATGTTTTAACAGAGAAAGGTTATCTGCTGTGTATGATCACCTTTTGTGTACTGAAGGGGTGACCAAAAGCAGCAGGTAGCACTGCATATCAATACAGTAGTCCCTCCTTTACAAGACAATCCAGAGAGCGTAGTCGCATCAGCAGGTGGTCTCTGAATTACAGTTTTTGGAAGCTTTTGGAACGTGAAAAACCTCATAGGGCACCCCCAGACAAACGATGTCAATCAAATGTGATTGGCTGAATGAGGTCATGTGACAAATCAATATATCACGGTTGAAAGTGAACCACGATGGCAAGCAAGCAAATTCGCCGTGTGTTGGGAGAGTTTCATAATAATTCGTGTTCTGTTTGGATTATTTTTACGGGACAGAGGTTTCTTAAGTGTAAGGCCTATATAACAATTATGATAGTACTTGGCAGAGTTCATTTTGGGTGCAAAGCCGGAGGAACCGGATGCCATGGCATGGGTAGGCCTACTCACTGAGAAAGTGTCTTGACACTGATTCAATGGTTGCGGTCATCTGGAGGATTTTTTACCAAGGGTGTCTATGAATGCACTTGCATCGACTTGTCATAACATGTGTGAGGATCATTGGGATAATGATTGTGGAGTAATGGCATGATAAGGCTTGTAACTTTGCTACATTTGGTTGTCGCAGCATTGGCGGCAAGTGCGGATCCATAGGAAGCACACATGCATGTACTTGAATAACCGCGCCATCTATTATCGACCATGGTAAGTACCATAGGAATGCGGAACCAACAGTAAGCATTGCATTTTCTGGAAAGATATTTTGTGAACATCTGCTGTAATTGCTTTATTAAATGAACTTAAAAACCATACATTTGAACGTACTTTATTAACGATGGTGAAGTCATCACATCACATAATCTCCCTGCACGGTGACTATGTTTTCCTGATCCAGGGCTCATATGGGGTGGTAATTCAGAGGGCGTAAGTACAACAAAAAGAAGGGTCATTGTGATATATCAGATGTTATATCACGGCAAACAAGGCGTTTAATCACAGTAGCCTCGTTTTCACACCGCCTACACTATTATAATATATTTTTATCCGTTTGTTTTGATCCTGCTGACTGGCATCAAGGAAAACAAAGTCACCATGCAGAGAGCTTTTGTGATGTGATGACTGACCTGGAGGTACAATAAGTGTTCACTACCAAACAACGAGCGTCGAGACACTGATTTCTCAAACGTTAATGTACTGCAATTCACAACAAAGAAGTGTCACATGAATGTTTCTGCCATATAGAATTTGAATAAGGGTAGTGTGTAGTTTGCTACAGATTTCAACTTTCTGGTGCAGTGTGCTATACCATAGGGTATCAACCATCGTTCTGTCGACACATGACTTGACACTGGATTATTCTAGTAAAGAACTTCTGATGTAATGTCGCCCCGAATAGAACACTGCCGTTGGGCAAAAGGCGGGCACGATAAGTGAATAAGGGTAGGGTGTAGTTTGCTACAGATTTCAACTTTCAGTTGAAGTTTGCTATACCATCAGGTATCAACCATCGTTCTATCGACACATGACTTGACACTGGATTATTCTAGAGAAGAACTTCTGATGTGATGTTGCCCCAAATAGAACACTGTCATTGGGCAATAGGCGGGTTGTTGCACGATAAGTCACTTTCAACAGAATATGTTCAAATTTAAAGTTTTCAAGTGTCACTAATTAGCATAGTTTCCAATTAAAGAACTGCTGTTTGTGGTTCATTGGATGCCCCATCAGCAAAAACCTATGAACTGAAGTTGAAAGGACACTTCTGTCTACAATAGCTTTCAAAGATATTTAACTTAAGAATCCTAATGAGTCTCTCCCTAATCACTATATACCAATATTGTACAACTTGTTTATGATTTATAGCATGTACCTGCAGCAAAAACCGAAGAATTGAAGTCGGAACAACACCTTTATAATAGTTTAGAAGATATCCAACCATACATTTTTTCTGTGTTGCTAAATAGCATAAATTAAAATTTTTAAACTTTAGTTTGTGTTTTTTGGATGCGCATACACCACAAACCAAAAATTGTATTTGGAATAACACATCTATAATAGTTTTTACGACATACGAACTTTAAATGTTCATCTTTCCCAAATTAGCATAAATTTAAAGTTTGCAACTTTTGTGTGGGGTTCATTGGATCCGCGAACGACACAAACCTATGAATTGAAGAAGGAATTGTGCATCTATCAAATAGTTTGAAGATATTCAACTTAAAAATTTTGAAGTATCCATCATAAGCATTAATTTAAGTAAAAATGTGGTAATGTATGCAATAGATACGCAGCCCCCGAAATACAAATAAGATCAGTCTTTGGGCCTCAATGTTAAATAATTTGGAAGCCAGAAGCAATTCAAAATTTTGAGTAGCCCTAATTTGCATAAGTTGCAGTCTCGACTATTTGGAACGATATTCGAACCTTCACCATAGGTGCTATACCCATGACAAATGTGAAGTTCCTGGCTTGTGCAGAGTGAGAGTTTAAGCCGACGCAAAAATATAACAGAAATAGGCAGCAAGAAAGAAAAAAAAGAAAGAAAAGGGGAAAGAAAGAAGAAAGAATATTGCCACAAAAAGTATGTCTTTGCAAATATATATAAAATTACACATAAAAACGCACACAAGTGGAAACTTTCGGGCTGATAGACCCTGCTGCACGTTATATCCAGAGGTTTTCCCACTTTCCTTTTCCTAATGTTGACATACATACGAAATACATGTTGCTATTCATCCCCCGGTTTTAAACCTGTTGATTTTTATGGATAGTCATTTGCCAATGAAATTTTGTAATACACTCCTTAATACTGGAAATCAAGGTCGTATGACCATCCGTAAATATAACGTATTTTCCTTTTTTGCGGGACTTTTTGCTTGCTCAGCAGACTAAGGGTCCTTGCATGTTGGACTAGGATCCTAAATCTGCCGGCTTTCACTGTTGTCTGCAGGCAGCCGAGCCAATAGCACCTCTCTTCCTCATTGACTAGACTTTATCACTTAGTGACACCCTACAGGGCAAGATGGACTTTCATGCATCTAGCTTCAGGCACCATGGCAGGATATGGTTAATTAGCAAAGACAAAAAGGCCACTACTTTGCATGATTGGTTAGGGTACTCGTTCACAATTTTAAGCCACTAATTTTTGTTTACAAACTGGTGTAGTGTGATTGGCTGATTAAGAGGGGAGGATATTTTTGTACATGAGAGAAATAAAGATATATGTGTGAAAACCAAGACTCACAGGCCACCAGCCAGATACAAAAAGACCCGAGAGTCAGCTAAGCAGGCAGCAGATTTTATTTCCGTGCCAAATCTTAGAGATGCCAAGATTTCTTCAACTATCTATGTAGAAAATAAATTTGTACTGATACTGTATGACGCATACTTGGTTACTGATTATTGTATCATTGTACCTTGTTGACGATCATGAGCTTAACCGTTTAATCATCGATTTATTGTCCATGTTTGCTGAATCATAAGATCTTCTGGTGTTTTTCTTTTGAATAAACATTTTTCATGTTACGAATGTTATATGGCAAAACTTATCTTTCTTAAATAATCTGTGACCTTTCTATCATAAAGTTTTAATTTTGGATTGTGAGTAATATTTATGAGCATAATTATTGACAGCCATGTTGTTTGAGAACTAAATGGGAACACACTTTATGCTGATAAATTTGTGAGAGTAATATTGCAAACATTGTCATTCGTGGGAACTGAAATACCGATCAAGTATGTGTTCAATCTGCACGTGCTCATTTATATAACCACTTTGCACAGCTGCAGAGTTTCCATTATGTCTTCCTTCTCGGCTTTGGTGCTGTAGAGTACACATATGTCGTCATGCATTAAGTCGATTATACTTCATTTGGTCATGACTAACAGTCTCTGTTCCGTTGTTCTGAAGTGTGAATCTTTGCCTGATGCAGACAATTTATACGATGATGAATCCTTATTTTTGGAATAAATCATCAGTACAAGCCCTTCTGAAGAGCAAGTTAAACCACATGTGATTCCAAAGTGGAGTGAAGTTACAGAGGACGAGCTTCATTGGTATCAGCTCAGAGTGTTTTCCACAAATAATGGGTCAGACGTTGAGATTATTTTAAAGGCACGTGACTGTACATTCGTTCTGTCATATACATTCAAACGAGTGCAAGTGGACACTTACCTATTCATCATGTACAGCACCTTGACCTCATGGGATCAATTGTCCCCAAAGAACAGGACCCATCAAATTGGTGAACCCAATGAACTATGATTGCTGAACACAAGTCGTGTTTGCTGACAGTCAAGGTGGCAGCCTCCACACAGCCACAGACATAGTATTGTGACACTCACTTATGCAAGTGATCGGTTTTATTTCGTACCAGTCTTCCAGTACACAGGAATCATTCTGCTCGCTGTTGACAAATCGGACTTTACAGTTTTTTTGCCACCCATTCTCCCAGAAACTTAAACTTTGTTACTTTCTTCAACAGTCTGATACCTTCATAACTACCACTGTAGTACTGCTGGTAACAAGGAATTATGATCATATCATATCATTGACTTGACATTTTGCTGCTATTTTGTTACTCCTTTCTGGTAAGACAGCCCAGTCATATGGAATGAACAAAAACATTCGACGCACGTCGAGAATACGCTGGGGACTTTAAAAGGGGGGCAGACTCTCAAACAGGCAAAAGGCAATCCATTGCTATATTGCATCTAGACACTTTAAACGTTTGAATACAGATGAATTTCTTTCTGATTTACATGCCATTCCCTGGCATGGTATGGAGTTTTTTTTATTCTATAAAGGGTACTTGGCTTGCATGTATTCTCTTCTATTTAGATATCGTCAACAAGCATGCCCCTCTGAGGATATGTGGAGCTCACAAGCAAAAGATCATTTGGTATAGTGATGAGATCAAAACAATGAAGTCTCTTTGAGATCACCTGCATATTCGGGCTATAGTCTCGGCTAAATCTGTTGACTGCTCAAAGTTTAGGAAGACGAAGAATAAGGTTACCTCTACTGTTCGCAAAGCAACATTTATTATTCAAACCTGTATCTATGCCCACAGTAATATCAAAGTAACTTGAAAAAATGTTCATTGTGAACTTTACAAATGTTGTTTTGAAAACCAAATTCTCTCCCTGGTGGAATCCTGCTTCCGATCCAAGCACTCTACACAAAATAGTCTCCCCCTACTGACTGAACCTATATTACATGAACTCCACAAGAAGAAAGTTATCAGCCTAGTTCCTTGGATCTCCAAAAGGTTACTGATATTGTAGACCATTCTATTCTTTTTAGTGAATGTACGGCATCAGAAGCATTGGTTTACTCTGGTTCAGGTCTCACCTCACTGGACGAAACCAGAGGGTCTGCGTGAATGAAACTTGCCTGAACCCTCTGAAATGAATACAGGTGCCTCTCAAGGATCGATATTGGGTCCCTGATTAAGGATCGATATTGGGTCTTCAGCGGGAAACTACTCAACATTTTTCGGAGCCTTTTACCTGTACATGTCTCTCTGAGTAGCGGCTCCTTGTCTAAGCTAAATATTCAGCAAAGACAACCCACATAATAAGGTATAAAATGAACGTGGCAATTGATGAATTAGCGAAATACGTGAAGTTTTGCTTATAAATGCAGAGCTTCATATCAAAGAAGAATACCTGTCAAACAAACCATAATTACCAAATTTGCATAGTACAGGTTCAGATAAGAACAATTTGACTTACCCTTGAACCAATATGTACCCTTTCTAGCTGGACAGCTTATCCTAGTTAAACCATCCGCTCTATTTAACTGCCAATCCTGAGTCAATGTGTCAACTTAATGTGTCATGTTTGTGACGTGAGAAAATACTGTCAATTTTGAGTATTTTTTTAATATTGAGTAAATGTGCATTTAGGCATATCAGAAAAGAATGAAAGTCATTAGCATTTATGCCAAAAACATGCTATCAAAACATTTTTTCTTAACCGGATTTTAAGTACAATTAGGCAAACATGTAGCTGTCGTAGGCCGCTTCCTGCTACCTGCAGCCCCTGTGGGTTTACCTAACAGAAAACATGTAAGCCTAAAATGTCTGATAGTGAATATTAAAACAGAAAGATGCCAAAAGATAAAGTTAAGCAGCAAAACAAACAAGTCTAAAAACTGTAAATTATTGTGCCCAAACTTTCTAATAATCTTAGGATATTAACAGTAGAATTATAGGGCAAGTCAGAAAAGAATTAAAGTCTTTTGTATTTATGTCAAGAGAATGCAATGAAAATATTAACCAGATATCAAGTATAATTAGGCAAGCTTGTAACTGTCGTAGTTCTTGCTACCTGTAGCCCCTGGGGGTTAACCTAACAGAAAACAAGCTAGCCTAAAATGTCTGAAAGGTGAACATTTAAACATAATGATGTCAAAAGATAAAATTAAGTAGCAAAACAGGCAAGTCTAAAATCTCTAAAATTATTGGAGCCAAACTTTCTAACCATCTCGGGATATTTACAGCAAAATTTGTAGAAATATTTGATCAAAAGTACACCTTTGAATGCTCTTTACTCAAGTTTATTGTAACTTAATTTGGTTCTAGATGCAAAGTCCTGAAATTTAGAACAAATACGATCAAATCTCAAAATCTGTGACAAAAATGTATTATATCCAATAGTATCCGAAATATTACTGTCAGGGAAAGGATAATTAACTACTTCAAAGTTAAACTATTTTGTAATAGACTTTAATACAAAACCTGTCATAAGTGATCTGAATGTCCAAGTCCAAAAACACATCTCTGAAACCATCTGAATTGTTACCCTCCAAAGGGATATCTTTTGGGTAAATTTCTTTAGCAATTTCATTGAAATTTTGTACATTTACACAAGTAATGTCATCAATATATCTTGCGTTGTTTGATAATTTTGTAGCCATTTGAAAGTCCTTTTTCATCAATTTATCCATATACTTAAATTCAAGCCAGGTTAAATACAAATCTGCCAGTAAAGGGGAGCAGACAAATCGTTTGGAAAATACCTGTAGATTCACCAATTAATTTCGGAGAACAGCAAATTTCCTCATTTTTTTTTTCAAAACGAGAAGCATTCTGTCATAGTTTATACAGTACATACTATCACAATGTATACATATCTATTACATTTACGTGTACCTCTGAAATCTAGAATGAATGACTGTAATACACGCAAACATATGCCATATGTGCATTAATTTGGTTTTCTTGGCAACCACTTTTCGCCAACAATTCGACCTCATATATCGCCAAAATATATACGCCCCTGCAAAAAAAGAGAGCCAAATTTTACATGCAAGTCCATGGTATAATTTGGTCCAAAAGCCATTAAACACCAAAATACATTTCCTTAAAATACAGGAAAATTGTTTGTAGCGCCCGATATTTTAAAGATACATGAATATAGAGGTAGCTTTAGATTTAAGATTTAAAACATTTAGTTTGCCAAATTACCATTACATGAGTATAATGTCATGGAGAGCTCTTCGTAACTTTCAAAACTTTGTTGTCGTTTCGGCTCGACGAGGTATTCCAATTGCATAGTGAATCTAAATAAATGAAGACCAGTAATCAGGACATAAACATGTATCTAAAATTTATTCTCACTATATCAATGTCAAATTTGAAGTATTCATTGTGTCACACTTCATAACGATGACCATGGCAATTATTACAGATACCTTGCTTGCCAATTGTAAAATTCATGGCAATTACTTCACAAACCTATATCGTATATTGATGGCAATTTTTGTAAATTGAACATGTTTGTTCCCTTAGTGTATCAGTTAACGGCTTTGTGGTGCAAATGGGCAATGTTACACACTACAATACTTTGACTATTGTTCTTTGTGACATTGAGGTGACCCAAAGTCAAATACATTACCCAACAATAATGTGTATTCTCTGTGATATTAAACACTTAACTCACTTTGCCTCAACAAAGTTTCTTTTTCTGTATTATTTGGGTAATTCTGGCCTTCTGATTAACTTCTAGTTACCTCTGTGACCTTGACCGTTGATCTCAAAGCCCATTTAAAATATTTGAAGCGAAAATGGTAGTAAAATCAATCTCCATGGATATTGTTCTTAATATCATAAAGTAAGGATTGTTACATACTACACACGATTTGTCACCTTTTGAACCAGCTTGACCTTGAACTTTGACCCCAAGGTCAAAGTATTACCCATGGATAATATACTTCCTCCTTATAGCACAAATTTACAGCCTTATTTTAGCATCTAAAAGTCCATGTGTTACATCTTTTTTCCATATAACTTGCATGTCCAATTCTTTCAAACGATCCTGTTGATCATGTGATTACTTCTGTGGCATTGGCCTTAGACTCCCAAGGCACTTTTGAAAATGTCAACCCACGGTTTAACCTGGTGTTAACGTTTTTATGCTTGAGGTTGAAAAATTTCATATATCTGTCCAACAAGGGCAACATTTGTATAAAAGGTGCCATGATAAATTTCCTCTCAACGGAATGTCATCAATTACGCAAAATGATTATGTGATTACACCCAGGAGCACAGCCATCTGTGAAAATCAAATTGGTCATGCTATCAATACTTTTATGCAACAGGTGTATGTTATATGTGGCCAGATTTGCAAATGCTGTATCTATCTTGACATTTAGATCGTTTAATTATTACTGCATGCCATTTTTGGGATTACATATTAGGATATTTCTTAATCATATATCGCCAGGTTGTTTAATTGTTTGCAGAAAGTGTATCCGGTACGTATTTAATGCAGATCGCCATATTCACAGCAGACCATTAATTTACTGTGTGAAGATTGACAAAGTCGCTAACGCACTGCAGCTACCCACAGGCAGGTTTGGCTTAGAGCGATAGGTCATTCAACACAGAAGAGGTCTCGTCAAACGAAAGAGTTTTATTTTGTGACACGTGACGTAAAAATAGCCGAGATTCACCGAACATGCTCGGTATAGATGCTGTTCTGTCTAATTACTTTTTATTTTTGACGAAGTATTTTAAGGTCAATCGAATTCCAACTCCTCATCAAAGCCAGTTCCTTGTTTTTGATTCAGTTAATTACGTTTCTCTATTTATAGCATGTTCAAACAAAACATGTCATTTCTGAGCAATTTTTACTTTGGAGAATTTATTCTTATTAAAAAATATTTCATCCAATCCATTGTTATATCTTTTGGGATTCTTTGAAAATGAAATATGGTTTAATCATGTTATCACATGTTTCTACGCTTTTGGTCCTAAATTTTCGATGGAAAAAATCCTTATCATAAACACATTTATACTCCATTCGCTTCGACACTTTTTCAACAGTCATTTCATGGACATCAAATTGAAACTAAAGGCTAACTCACATTGTTTAACATCGTCTGAAAAGCATTTGAACTTAAATACGCTTTTGGGAAAAAAATTTCGTCCCTTGTGTCTGCTTAATGACCCATGTTCGAGCTCATTTTAGACCGCTATCGCCAAAACTTTGGGCCAATTTCTAATTTTAATCATACAAAAGTTTTCAGATTCAAATTTGCACACAGACGGTTCCGCCCAGATCCATAAACTATGACAGTGTGAGTTCTGAACTGTTGAAATCAGCGGAGACCATATCCACAAACGGCCATGCTAATCCAGGTTTGAACCTATTCGTTTTAAAATGTAATAATAGAAATGTAATCAAAACTTCCTTTTGTATTGACCATATTCTGCGTTAATTTTTGAAATAATTCCATCACACTGCTATGTTTGTGTTTCTGGGTACACTACCTGTCACTAAGACATAATGATAAATTAAAAATATTTCATAAATCAGCTTTGTTATGCCCGCCGTTGTGGATATGCGTTCCAGTTTATGGATCCGTGCAGAACTGTCAGTGGGATTTTGAATCTGAAAATATTTGTTCGAATTAAAAGTATAGTAATTGCCATAATGTTTTCGCGAGAATGCACAAAAATGAGCTGGGACAGGGGTGGTTTAGCATACTCACAGGAAGAGATATTTTTTCCAGACGTGTATTAAAGTACATTCGTGTACGAGGCTTTTCGCACGATCCTAAACAATGTGAGCCAGCTTTTAGCAACAAAACGACAGTCTGTTAAAAGTTTTTTATAGTTTCAGTCTGACATATTTACTGAGCAACAAGATTTCAAATTATGAATACAACAGATATTGGCGACATTAATATAATGAAGTAATTAGCGCTCTCTCGTGTTCCACTATTAACCGATTCCCAGTTTAAATACAATCTTCGGAAAAGTAAATTACATTACAACGGTGCCTGTTTCCAGTCAAACAATGCTATATCACAGCACTTGGTATCATTTCAACCGCATAAAACTGAAGTGCAGAATACTTACTCGAATGAGATAGAAAAAGTATCGCCACGGAAAAAATCGCTGCATTACCACATCACAATGTTTTCATATGCTGCATAACGTCCCAATATTTCTCGAAAAGCTAAAAGCTAAGAAAGAGTCGCACTATTTTCAGTAACTTCGTGAAAGAGACATTAAGACATTTGCATGGGGGCACATTGATCAATTGCCCCAATGTCTCGTGAATGAAAACCTGCAGTATATTTACACCTCGAAGTCCGCTCTGGATCCTCAGTTTAATGAAACCATTATGAATCTATCGAAACTAATTTCACGCTGACTGAAATTGTGAAACTTTCGCGGAAAGGATCGATTGCTGTCAGTTGAAGGTGAAAGGTCGGTAATGGGGACGTATAATGATTACGTACAGCCGCGTCCACAAAAAGTGCGGGTGAAGCCCTCGAGTTCCTAATTGAATTAATCAAGCAATGGTTATTTTGAATACACATTTCATGGTTAGGATATAGCTGACGCTACAAGGCTATCACCTTAAGAGCGGTCGTGTTGCTTTCTTGCACAATTCCCTATTATACTTTACTGTGCCATTTATTCATTTTATTCGATGGGCTTCTGTGTCATGCAGACTCAGTTTTGAAGTACCCAGGAAGTAACTCTACCTTATTGGTTCATGTTGCATTTATTTTCAAAATAGGTAAGGCAGAATTGAGCAATATGTGATGAAATCGTTTAAGAGCGCGTTTAGAAAGAGATTTTTTCAGAACAGCATCTCAATAAAAATGAAGAACAAAATGAAATAAATAAACAAATACATAACGTAAAAAACTAAACGCAGCTATACAAAACAAAATAAAGCATAAAAACAACAAAAGCTAAAGCAAAAATAGAAGACAAGACAAGACGAGGCAAAAGCCAAAAGCAATACAATGGATAAAGGAATTCAAAAGAATTCAAATGAACTTTATTGATTCAACAACCATGCAAAAATATTGGTATACATTAAGGTAGTTGGAGTAAAGGTCAGCAGCGATGGTAACATTTATGAATCAGGATGACCCCATATTAACCCCTATCATTGGGGCCATCTACGTTAGTTTCAATCAGTGGAAATAGGACATGACAAAATACATTAGTTATCACAAATGTAACAGTTTGAATGGTGCGTTTTTCTGAATATTTGGATATGAAAAACAATTGTATGTATTAAGAAGAACCATCGTATGGATGAGTGAATACTTTGTCCGTTGTGCAGGGAAGTGTGGTCTGAAGTAAGCTAGGAATATAACATCGTATACAGTTTTCGGTGGTACTACTTGACAGAAACACAGGAAGGAAAACATTACGGTTTAGAGTTTTTGAGTGGCATAAGAATGTGGTACGGGTTAAGAGGCGAACACTGCGGTGGCTTGCAGTACATATAATAAATATATATATTTTTAATTCAATTGTCTAAAGCAAACTCGACATCCATCCTAGGACAGTAATATCTCCCCAAAGATACGAATATTCTCATGCATTAATTCTCATTCTAAATCCATCTATGTCAGTAAATTACACCAATACAATGAAATGTCGACTATGTCAGCGTTACAAATTAGCATCTTTAATTAATGACAAATACGTGTCTGAAATAGTAATAAAATTAAAACACATTGTTTGGAAAGATTTACACAAAACGCAAAAAACACCGTCATAGATAATTATGAAACTATATGCAATATTGCTAATTACTATATCTGTCTTAATGCAAACAGCTCATATGATCAAATATTTATACCTGTATTTATTTCTATCACAACTGATAATATGTAAAAAAAATCTATAAATAAATAGATTATTTTAATCACTTCAATGAGAACGTGACTTTTCAGGATGGCCTATGAAAAAGCGACCCATTGGGTTTTAGCATAGCTCTACCGGCCTATTCATTTACAGCTGTATATAATGTACAATATTAATAATGTTACAATTAGACCGAATACAGTTTCTTCTGAATCTGACCTCTGAATCTCCTATTTAAGTAAAGGTTCAATGTTTTAAAGGGAATTAACAGAGCACATGAGTGATATAAGTTTCTTTTGAAGCATAAAAATATGGTCGGACGAAAAACCCCAAGCACGGAAAGAATAGTTTATGCGTGGTAAGAAGACAGAATTATCTGTAAATTAAAGTGCTTTAGAAGGTAAAAGATCATGCAACCATTTTAATATACCGATACTTTTTCACGGTATATTTTTAATTTTTACGAATAGGATCACTCCAATTTCCAGTTGCGTCCACTGTACCTCCCCCCCCCCCCCAAATCGAATTAGTTTATTCTCTGGATTGGCGTATTAGCAACCTGAAGGTTAAAGTTGAAAATTGCTCTGCCATTTAGAAAATGAAAAATCGTGAAATTGGTTTTTGCAATGTTTAAATATAACTATGCAGCAAACCAATAGCATACTTGTTTAAACTGAAGATTGATATTATTTATTATATTTTATGTTATATTTGACGTATCATTATGGTTAAAGACACACAGTGAGCTGATCAAAGCTGTATCATCCGCACGGGAAATGGACTGGAATTTGTGAGAAGTATAGTGCAAGTCATTCACACAATACAATAAATAGGAGTGGGCCAAGGATTGACACATGAGGTCCTCCTGTCCTAATAGGCATAGTTTTTAAAAAGACATCTTCAAAATTGTACACACAAACATCTCTCACTTACATAACTTTTAAACCATTTTAATGGTGTTGTAGTCATTGCATGATTGCGTTTATGTTGAAAATTCTTTTATGAAGGAAGGCGGGTAGAGTGATATTGGTTTCTAATTATTTAGTACCGCATTGTCTTCTTTCATCGATACGGGCAGTGCCTTTGCGACTTTCATTTTTATCAGGAAAAATTCGAGTATTGATCGCTGGTTAACAATTAATGCAAAGGACTTGGTATAACGCTACTAATGCGCTGTACTAATTTCATAGAGCAGTTGTCGTGTCCAGAACTTGACTTAGATTTTAGTTCATTTATAATTGTTGTGATACTGTGGGCTGAAACCTGAAAAAAGGAAAAGTTTGATCTATTTGTTGACAAAGGTTTGTACAAAAGTGGGGTAAGCTGCAAAGTTTATTTCAGCAGCTAATGCAGGACCTATATAAAATTTTGTGACGACAGAATTGAAACATTCAACAATTTTCATATTATTGGATACTTTCATGTTAGTGAGTTTGAAAAAATGAAGGAAATTCAATTTTTTGTTGTTTTTGCTTAATTTCAGAAAGGATCGCATGACATTCCATGTATTGTTTCATTTTTATATCGTAGCTACTGGATAAATGATAATAATGCTTCTGTTTTTGTTCCAAATATTTCTGACAAGAATTTTCTTGTTTAGCAGTGTAGTCAGCATTGCTTATCACTCTGTACCTGTACTGTTATCATGGACGTATAAGCGAAACCAAATTGATCAGCTCTTATTGAAGATACCAGAGACAGCAAGCAAACTCAGGGAATAATAATTTTCTTATAGCAACCACTCAGCAACAACAACTGCGTCGACAACAGTAGCATCAGGAAAAATAACTGTAGCAAAATATATTCCTGAGGTATCAATGAATAGGTTCAAGCGTTTCTTTTCTGACTAAGCCTTCTTTTAAAGAACAAATGTCGGCGACTCTAGTTCAGTTGAACTGTTTTTGCCGGCCAAAACATTTTTGGTGCAATGAGACGCTTCAGAACACCAGTGAAGAGTTGGTCACCTGTGTTGTTGTATACTCAAGTTTAATTCATACGACATGGTCCATCCAGGCCCCATTGACTGAGCTTTTACCGTAGAGCTTAAAGTCTAGAATTATGTGAACGTCGGGGAATGGTGCAGTCTGTCTGTTTCAATTTATTGGCAGTTTTGTAAAAGATACATGCGATAAGGAAGCATACCAAGGTTAGTTTCATTACCATCCAGGGAAAGGTAAACTGAGCTTTCGAAACATTGTGAATAACAGGACTTGTACATCTCAACACGAGACACTGTAAATTCATTCATATCATAATGCTTGATATCAGAAGAGCATATCACATGGAGATAACCAGACGAAGTATGATTGACTTGTACCAAGCAGAGAATGTACGATTGTATTAATAAATTGGAGAATTCATTGACTTTCCTCTCCATACTGATCTTCACAAAATTAGCAAAATGGGTGACTTATACACTTATACACAAGCAAAATATCTTCAAAAAGTTAATTCTTTCGAAAATAATTTCGTGCCGGCAACAGGAAATCCTTTCTTTCCTATAAATGACGTATTTAGATGAGAGACCTTTAAGAGGAGATATTTCTACACCAGGATCAGTTTTTCCTGAAAGTTTATGAAGACTGCAGTCACGTTTTTAGGTCCGTATGATATAAAAAAAATTACGAAAGGGCATATTGAGTGAATGCGTTCCACATGGTGTCAAATCATTGTATTTCAAACATATCTAGTTTCTCAGGAATATTTGATTTTCTGAATGAAACGAATCTATGGAGGATCTCCAGATCGGACGTAAACGAAGGGCTCTTTTTACCTAGGCTTTAAAACAAACAAACAAACAAACAAAAAAAAAAAAAAAAAAAAAAAAAAAAAAAAAAAAAAAAAAAAAAAAGAAAAAAAAAAAAAAAACGTGATTCACTGTACGCAGGTCAATGCCCAAATCATGCAATTTTTTTTACATCATTGTTGCATTACATCAAATAAACCAAATCAGTCCACTAAAATATTCAGAAATTCCCGATGGAACTCTCTACAAATTTGGTCGATAGCTTCCGGGTGATAGTAAGACTGAGTCAAGGGCTTTCCTTAACCCGGATTTGGCATCTTACACTCAATCTGCGCCAAGGAAAGCTGTTGACATGAATTGCATGTATTGTGATCATATGGCACCTCTATATTTCTGATTCAAAATATTTTCTGTCAGTGAATAAGATAAGTACATGTGAAAGAATTAAAGTCTGTGATAATTATATCTGGGCGCTTTTGGGCATTTCGAGCAGGAAAAAATGATTGGACATCATATTTCAAAATCGTTGTGCTGAAAAAAAACCCCACATAACATCCATCAGAAATAATCCCTGAACTCTCTTCCAAATGAAGTACCAATGTTTGAAAACAGAACAGTAATCCAAAGGTCCTAAGTACAGATCTTGGATGATAAGATCCAAAGGCTATATGTACTAAAAAGGAAAATACTGAAATTGTTTGCTTGTAGATCAATATATTTGTAACTTCAAAATCTGTAAATTTCATGCTTTTACTTGGCTGAAAGTAGACACTCTCCTCTGGCTTTCGCAAAGCACATCGTGTAACCAAATAACTGGCCTTGTTGTTTGGTTAAACCATAAGTAAATGTCTTCATTGGATGTCACTATTCATTTGAACGGGGTATTGAGAATAAACTTCACACATGCTTCAGTTCCATAATGCCAATAATGCATATGGCTATGTCAGACTTGAGGAACTGTAATGAACACACTGAAACATTATTATCATTTGCTTCCCTTAGCAACCTCGGCACATTTGATTTAATCGGTAGTGTATAATAGCAAATTATACATGGAAAATGGGACGTAGGGTTCATTCCTGGTGTAATACTCCAAAATACGTCAAGATGTATACACAGGATTAAATGTCCTGTGGGTAGAGTGCGTTCCCTGTAGTACCATAGAAGAATAAAGCGACCAGTTCACTCACTCACTCACTCACTCACTCACTCACTCACTCACTCACAGACACACAAACACGCACACATTTAAAGGTACAGCAAAGCAGGCTAAAATCTGATCTTTGCCGTCTTACTGCTATACCTGTGGTACACTGTAATATATGGCACTCGTCCGGCAGTTCTGGATATCACGCCATTGGCAGCCAAACCAGTCTTTGTGTAAACAAATACATCTGCAATTGAAGGCTGAAAATGTCTGTGCACAACACCCTGGAAGAGTAAATGTGAATATTGACTTTCTCATCGCGACAACATTTATTTAATTGGTGCCTAAGCGTCCCTTATTTCAATTATGCATGGAGGTCTTTTGGAAGATTCACTCCCTTACATAGGCGGGGCAACTGACTGAGGTTAAAATCAGGATGAAACCCACGTAGCCAAATTATTGTAAAGGTAATTATCCGTGCTATAATAATGATAATGATAGCGACAAGTACAACGACAAACACGAAAAGAATTATAAATCAGATTTGACCAAGTGAATTCAGCAAAGCTGAATTGAGGTTGATGAAAAAGTTATGTATGCACATAAACACGTATGTTGAAATCCCCTATACCATTAATGATACGCCTATTAAAAAATATTTGGTCCTCCTCAAAAAGTCTACCCCTTACCTTTGGATTTGAGTAGGTCCCAATAAAGCACATAAGTGGTACTGTGAACCTGTGTGGTGCATGTTTACTTCTCTTGTAAATCGTTCTGCATGATGAGCCGTACCAAGACCTACGGGTTTGTACTGAAAAGAAACCCTCCTAGCAGCAACCATGTTATTTCCTATTCAAAGATAGCGCTGGCAAAATGTGGAGTAGAGCTCTTTTCCCCTCATTACTGGCACATCTGGGACCAATTTCTCCAACCACAGACTTGCAGTGAACCCTAAAGTTATTTTTGGCCAACCACATTTAAATCGAAGTGCTCTATGTATGTTTAACGAAAAGGGGGTGGGTGGGTGGGTGGGTAGGTTGCAAGATTTACTTTTGCGATACACGAGCATTTTGGACACTTATATCATGTAAATTATGCAATCCGAGGCTCAATACATCCATCACGAGCTGTCTGGTGCCCGTTTCTTCTACCAGGATCGCTCAAAGTGATTCAGCGGTACTTCTCAATGGGTAGGCTACTAATTGGATATGTCATTATTGTGGCTTGTGAAGTGAACGCAGAAACACAAATGGACTTATGGGATTTGATTTTAATTCTAGTCTCACGCAGAGGAAAACGCAGAGTACATCTGACAGTAGAGGGATACGTAATATTCACATCAGTTGCAATACTGCTTTGGTCCTTATCAATAAATAAGACGGTACTCGTATGTACAGGCAGACCCTTGTAAATGTATTAAACATGGAAAAATTTGTTTCTTTTGCCAAACTAGCAACGTAGGAAAATTAACCGTTTAAGAGATCACCGAGCTTGATGTAAATTAATAAAAAAAGTGGTCATTTATGTTTTGGGATGAGTATTCTCTTTATTCCCACAAATATTAGAGACAACTGTGGTTTTTCATCAGTATGGTCACATCGGGGAGGTTGATTGTGGCCGTTGCCCAGTGATAAGGTTAGGAATTTTGGAGGGAAATTAACCTGCAAGTTTCATATTTCCAGTCAACATGACTGCATTCTCGAAAAGTAAAGCAGCAGTAAAAACAACCAATTGATCCTAGACCCTTTGACACGGAGAACGGTTGGTCAACAAACACTGTCTTGAATACTTATCTTATTCGACGATCTAAGTAAATATGTGGCCACATGTGCACATGCATATACACGTAAACTGTGCACTGTCCAGGGAATTGAGACAGCATCAATATGGCTATGATTTGGGGTGGGTGGAGTAATTGTGCAAAATCGTGTGAGATAGCTCCCTTTATACAGAGAATGAGCCATCATTTTTACTTTTCCCACAGAATACAGTTACGGAAAACAAGTCTGATTTAATAACAGACAGTGGCCAAACTTATCAGATCAGATCCTTTTGGCTGTGAAATATATATTACTCACAGACTCTAGGTCAGAAAGATCATACGGCTTGGTACTTATCCATTTCAAACGCTGTAGCCAAGTACATTTCAATCTACATGGGTGGATCATAAACAGAGCACTCTGTCTTACATCTTTTCTATTGCTGCACTTTGAAAGAGATCACAAGGTAGATAGAATGACCAGTGGTGAAAGCAAGGAATCATTTCCTATAAGAAAACATCTTTGTAGACAAGAGTGCTCACAAAAGCAGGAGATATTGACGGGCTTCTTATCTGTTGTGCTGCAGCCTCTAGCCTGACACACGTGCTTAAGGGAAGCCATAATGGTACGTACAACCTGCTCCCAGGCGAACAGCAAAAATTACTGTCTTGCTCTTCTGTTGACCTGATCAGTTAACCTGTACCCAGTCACGTTAAAGGACAGGGTCACTAGTTTTTCCCGGCATGCATTCCACACTAAGCGCCCTGAGAGCCGCAATTACAGCTAATGACCAAGGACATTTTAACCTGAAGGGCTTCTTATTACTTTTCCATTGAAAAGAAAAAAGAAAAAATGATGAAGCAAGGACAATTGAAATTATCGACCGGTTTGACCGAGACAGTGTTAATCTGCTCGCTCTTTTATCCGTGAGCTGGCTGCTGAAGTAGTTATCCTTGTGTCATGCTGGCAGCGAAAAACAGCGATAAATATACAGACCAGGGCTAATCACTTGTTGACTCTGCTCGTTTGTCATGCTTGTCATCGGCTGATGAAAAAGACTTGAGCTTCAAGGTATACTTTATGCGAGAGCGTCGTCTTGTTTTGCGGTGAAAGGCTGTTTCAATTGTGTCATGTACTCGAATAAAAACGGTGCATCCACAAAATCTGGCAAATGTATAGTATTTACTCTGCAAAATCGAATACCCCACGACGCTTCCATGTAATCAGAACAATATATCTGTCAGCCCAGTTCTATACTATTCTTGTCCGTATCTGTCACTGCCTATTTCCAACACACACACACACACACACACACACACACACACACACACACACACACACACACACACACACACACACACACACACACACACACACACACATAATGCAGGCAGTATCAATGGCTTCATGCCTACCACTCACCTTCACAGATTTTCTTTCCAAAAAAACGCCCCCTCCCCTCCAAAAAGTAGGCTGCGGGCATGTTACACACATGCAAAGTTTTGCCCTTGATATATATACTGGGCATCATATTTATGGGAACAGTATTATAAATATGTTATTCTCAGATACCTATTAAAATGAAGATATATAATTTAACCTTTCATAATGAAGGCAAGAGGGGTGCTTCCATCCATGGATTCATGGTTGATTAAATAAGCATAACAAAGCAGGGGCAGTCAATAATCCTTTGAAAGGTGACTGAAAATTTTTTGCAAGTTTTGCGCTGCACACTTTTATGTTTTGAAAATAAAATGACTGTTTTTCAATTTCATTTAGGGATCTTTCTTTAGCATATTATCCATAACATCACACAAGCGTACAAATTGCATGGCTTTTACCCATGCCAAATCCATTGCCACAAGGCAGTACTTCAAGATGGTGCGGACACCTGTGACAGTACATCACACAAGCGTACAAATTGCATGATTTTTACCCATGCCAAATTCATTGCCACATGGCAGTACTTCAAGATGGTACACACACCTTTTACAGTACATGTATCTCAAGGTTGTAAAAATGTTGAGCTGTGTGATCAAGGAAGTTGGTCACAGAGTGATGCTGCAGCTGAATCTTCGGGTCTCCAAATCGGCAGCGTCTTGCTTTAATAATAATGGCAGGATTCTGTGAAACAGGTGATGTAAAGGGCAGACCTAGAGGTTGACGTTCAAACAAAATCCATTCTGCTCTGCAAATGATAAGCGAAACCATCTTTCCGATAGCAAGCATGTGAATGTAAGCACACGTACAGGTCGATGAAGATGGAAACAGGTTTGATAGGCTTCATATTTACCAGTGCCCATGTTAATTCCTCAAAAGAAGCTTACCGGACTGGAATGGTGTCGACGTCACCGTACTTGGAGCAAACAACTGTGTAGACAGGTGGTATGCTCCGATAAATCTACACTTTCATGATGGAAGAATTAGAGTGTGGCGTCCTCATAAGGTAAGGTTTGCAGAATAGTGTGAAACCAAAGGGCACATACGGAGGTGGCTCAATTCTGGTATGGGGAGTGGGGGGAGGGGCAACTTCATGGTGTCACAGATCAGAGCTTGCTTTGGTGGATGGAACTTTAAATTCACTGGGGTACAGCCATTAAAGCCTGGAACAGGTGACAGTCCCATTTGGTCTTGCCTCATTTGGTCAGGGACTTCGTTTTCAGGATGATAATGACAGGCCTGCGGCTTTGGCTTATGGTAGAATGGGCAGACACACCACAGCCAGCTACAAATACAAAGTTTTCAATTCCACGAGGAGACGACTTGATACAGACTTTTGTTGCTAAAAGTGCTGCAAGTCATTACTGATACAGTCCATAGATTTTAAATTGGCTGACTGGAGCGCTCAACCCGTGCACTAAAAGTGGCTTCTGTAGAGTCCTTGTACATGTTCAGTCAAGCATGATCTCATTAAACTATGCATATTAGTATGCGCAAACACACTTTTTATGTTTCTTTTTGGAATTCACATCTAAACGCCCTGCTTGTAACTCAAAAGGTTTTTCCCATAATTATAATTCTGAGTATATAAATAATGACTCGTCTTTAGTGGGTAACAGCAGCCAAGCCACGTTTCCGAGCCTGATAGAAACATACATGTAATATTCAACCAAGCAAACCCATACTATACATCAAAAACAAACAATTAGAACGTGAAAGTGGATAGTAGAATAAAAGGTAAACTATGTACAAGTGCTTGTAAAACCGAAACTTCTAAATAAATATTAAGCTGCTGTATGTCTCATTTACATTTAGAAAGAATATATATACTGAAAGCTTCAATTAGCAACAGAGAATGATAACCCCAGAGGTTAAGGATGTGAATGAAACAAATAATGTTGCTTGCTCATAGGATTTCCAGCTTCAGAGGCTGCGAAGCAGGCAAACTCCTTGCATGTCCATGGCAAATCTTTCTGAAAACAACCACCCTGCTATTTCAACTCAAGGTTTCGAAATTTCAACAATATAAATTCGAAAAAGAAGTATCTAAAAGCACTATCTTTAAGAAAAGTCAAAGGATTATGCTATTTATGGCCATGCCAAAATCATATTTCTCAAAATATGACTGAGGTTATGTTTTGCTGAATCGATAACGTGAACTATATTTTCAATGAAGGGTGCTAATGTTACATCATTCGGCACATCCAAAGCAACCTAAACGCGCAGCTTTCATTGAACAGGGAATTTAAGCGGGGACTTTATGAGTAGGTAAAATTAATTTTCAAGGATACCTAGCCAAAAAATATGTACCATATTTGAAAAAACTAACATTTTGTAATAATACATGCAAAAGAATTATTTTCAATCTTAGGCAAATCAACTTCTGTGTGGAAAATATCGACTTTCTTGGCTGTAGGTATTTGTAAACACACTTACTTGTGTCAATAGGTGATTAAAAATACCCCAATTTCATCAAGTAACGAAAAGAATAAGAAAGTAGAAGTATACTAAAACTGCTGAAAAAAGGAAAACCACATGAAAAAATTGGAAACACGAACAGATTACATGCTGTTAATGAACGAAATGACAATGCTGAGGGTGTCTGAAGTTATGTAACAACTGCCATTTCACTGTGGTTGTAATAGTCAGAAACTAAAACTTGGATTGCCTTGGGATACGATTCACGGTAACATCACCCCCATCGTGTTAACTCATACATTTGCAACGATCTTGGATGACAACAGTGAGATATAACCACAAATTGTATGGCAACAATGACAATTTAACCAGAAATTGTTGTCGCCTTCAATAACCCTTGACATCTCCAAAACTTTGATTGCGCACCCCACGGCTGCCACTGAGAGGACATTTAGGCCTAAAAGATGTATTGCATCAGACAAGGTATTCAATTAAGGTGAATGTAGTCCAGCAAAGAGTTAAAATGTTTATATATGTGATTATGTAATTTTATACCATTACATTGCTGGTCACAAATGTGTAGAGTTTTGTTACAAATATTATTCTAAAGTGCGCTGAGGTTGCGGTTTTTTCCACAGTAGACATTTCCAATTCACCTTCATGTCGGGATTCAAAACTATCATTCCCCGAAATGTTTTTGGCTTAAAAGCTCAACCCTGTGGCACTTGGTAAAACTAATTGTGTTCTGGATGAGCGTCTATGAGAGATTACATTCACTGGGATTCCGAAAGGGGAGTCATTTACAATTATTTGTGCTCTGTTTCCCTTGCGTCCGTATTATTGTGTATGTTCAGAACATATTATGCCTGTCATGGTGCAAATTGCTTCCTTGTAATAAGCTTTTGTGGTATCTGTTTCTCGCTCTGAGTGGAAATAGGACTACTCAGAAAGAATTAAAATTGATTTTTGGTTGGGGCAAGTGAATAGGAACACTGGTTACTTTGCTTCCTGCCTTGATATACACATAATTGTTATCAGTGATGCCTATGTTTAACACATCAAACGGCACAAATGTTGCATTTGTAAAATATGCGCAATGTTACTTTGCTTTAATCCCTTAAGTTGGCTAATGTAGTTGTGTCGAAAGAAGGCTTCGATTTTCAGCCAAATTGACTTGTCAGTCAACTGAGCCTATCGGATGACTGATCGTCAGTCCGTCGTCTGTCTACAATTACATTTTCAGCTTCTCAAAAAAAAAAAAAAAAGCCTGACACATCCTTTTTAAACTTGGCGATGATCTTAATTGGGAATATTTTGGCAAGATTGTTCAACACGTTACCACGTTACGGCCGTATGATTTTAAAAATGTTAATGATTTTTGTTATGTTTTAAAATTCTTCTTCAAAACCACCAGACCAATTGCTTCGATTTTACATCGGGAGAGTTCTGGGGACTTCTATACCCGAATTTCTTCAAAAGGCAACGCTGCGATTTTGCGACTTTTCAAAAGTGCATTTTGTGCGTTTTTGCAACTTTTGATTTCCGCTGAAATTTGGTGGAAAATAACTGTATCTTGTGGAAGGGTAAAACAAAGTTGTTCCCCATGGACATGGAGTCTGAAGTCAGTACATACCAGGTGACCATATGTCAATATAAATTGTTCTGCAAGAATTTGAACAACCACAACAACAACAACTTACAATAACAGCAAAACACACAACCTTGTCCACTTTATCCTTTTATTTAACTTCTTACAGTAAATGATGGCAATTTTGGGAAAATAAACCCTATTTTCTCACTAAAATGTTAGCAAGAACCTGAGTTAACCCTTTCGGAGTGAGCACATGCATAAATGACTTGGTTGTAGCCACTGTTGACTGTTTTGCTGTGTGATAGCGAGCAGACATTCCTCTGTGTCAATGCACTCAGTGTTACAGGATAATGCTTATAAATTAGAAATGTAAGCATACTAAACAACATAGAATTTTTGGCCATGTCATGCTCTTTAGTAAATTAAAAATACTAACCAAACAATTACCCTTACAGATCATCTATAAATTCAAAACAGGTCGGACTATTTATAGTAAAGACATTCCTGTGTGCCAATTTAACATTGAATTGGATTGACTATTTCTGTAAGTCATGGAATTTAGAGAAGGGTTATTTTTGTCCTTAAATGGAATATGGCCATGCTGTTACGCTACGCATGGCTATGTTGGTAGGCTGACAGGTTTAGAAAGATACAAGCCCATTTCTTAACAATTATTCGCTTGTATACCTTATGAAATAATAATTGATTTACTCAATTCGAAATCATTTACAAACTCACGCATATAAGTTGTTACATACATTGTACAGTCCCTAGTACACTTGTTGGTCCAGAAACTCTCTCTCTCTCTCTTTCTCTCTCTCTCTGTCTCTGTCTCTCTGTCTCTGTCTGTCTGTCTCTCTCTCTCTCTCTCTCTCTCTCTCTCTCTCTCTCTCTCTCTGTGTTTCAAAACATTTCTCAGAAAAGTAGCTCCATAGTTCAGACTATATTTCCATGAAATATGTTATTTTTTTTCATTGTTTACACTCTTACATATCCTTTCTTTACCAGAAATGTCAGATAGCACTCTTCTAATAATGGTAATTAAGTCCTCTACGCAAAAACTGCAGAAATACTTATAAACATTTTCATTTATCAAAACCACCATTTAAAATTCGAAGTTTCTCAGGTAACTTTTATTTTTTAAAGTGTACTTTTGAAAGACTTTCATTTTTGACGTTAAAGTTGCCGTGATAAGTGTGGTATTTACAACGAACTTTGATACCATTAATATGCGTTCTTTCAGGCTCAGATATGCTCTGCCCATCAATGCCCCCTCCAGGCAAGTGGAAGTGAGGCAGTGCGTGCTTGGCTGGTTCTGGGAAAGGAGTCAATTAGTATCGTTGAAATAATTTCATAAAATGTCATACCGTCTCAAAACTCCGTAATTTGTTTCATTATCAAAGCAAAGAAATTACTTGCAGAAGAACTTATTTCAAGAGAAAAAAAATAGTAGTTTAGTGAACATTTTACCGGTAATTAATTGTTATACCTGTCAAAAGTACATATATATTTCGAATACTTATAAGTAAAACAGGTAATTTAAAAATGGATTACTTGGAACGAGTAAACATATTATTTAGGCAAATTTATTTTCTTAAAAAATCGATTTGGTCACTTGTACGTATATTTTGTCCAGTTTTCAGTAAAAATCCACATGTTTAGAAGACAGTATAGGACTAAATAGAGTTCAAACATCTATAATAGTTCTCTTGGCAAAGGTCGTATTGGAAGAAAATGCTCACAAATCACCCTTATCATGTATTTTGCCAAAAGTCTCATGATGCCGTTTGTCAGTCTAAAGTGACAATTACCATGGGTTTCATCGGATTATGTGTCCCTGTCATTACTTACCTGACTTGCCCGAAGAAGTACGATGAGATATTCAAAACCAAATATGCACAAAAATATAAACTTGGTGCAATACTTTGACGAGCTGCACACGTTCGAAATGCTCTGTCAACCATTCATCACTGAAATGGGAAAAGCTCATTTCACATGCCGTCAAATATTTTCCCTCACGATTTTTAACTAGGCAGCAGGGATTCTTAACTTTGTCAGCAGACTTGTTTCGGGTTTTATAAATATCCTGTTGCTATGAATAACCATCTGTCCACATGATAAGCATTATTGGCCACTGTGAAATATTGCTTACTCTGTTAACTGCCAAGTGTTGATTAACGTATATATGCTGACAAATTTGATATTATTTTTTATTCTTAGAAGTCCATTGAACTTTGAAAAATGTTCAAACATCTGACAGTTACTTTTGCGTCATTCGAAAAGAAAATAATACAAGAAGTACCAGAAAATTGTTTGCTTTTTCATTAATCGTTGACCCTCAACTGATTTTGATATTTTCGTAATTTAACATAAAGGGGTGCATAAACAAGGGCAAATATGCTTATCCGAACAATTTGTAGTGTATATAAAATTATTAATGTTAATACCATACGAGCCTGTGTTGTATGCTTTTGTGGTCGGACTTAAAATGCAGGTTAAAAATGTGTACCGGGTAGAACAGTTATTGGCTCAAGATAAGAAAAGGATTCGTAAAACGGTCTTCTACACTGATATGCAGTTTTCAAATGAATTGAAAACTAAGTGGAATCACATACTCCAAGATTGAGCATGGGTGTGCATGGCACCGACATATTTAGAAATAAGAAAAATCATGGGCTCCTAGATTGAGCATTGGCTTGTATGCCAGCGATCATTGTACAAAATGCATGCTGTCAAATCGTCTAATTGACTTTAATTGACGTACATGCTGTATAGGAAACTCAACCTGAATGCTGTCATTGGTAGTGACAACTTTTTACTGTATGACGGCACGCACTGGTTATGGTGCTTGCATGACAAGCCAGTCCTCACCGGGCCTAAATAGAGCCGGTCCTGTTGACAAAAAGCCGAACTCCTTGTAAGAGGTCGTTATCATAGTGGGTAGCAATACTGAGCAACAGTTCTTTCCGATTTCGTTTGTTCCGTTGGGCAACCTACTGCCCACGTGACAGGAAGTGATAGCCATTATTTGCTGGCTTATGATCTATAATAAACTATAATTTATAATTTTCACTTAGCAGTGGAAAAGATAGCCCTGCCATAAAATATCGACTCACTACAGTCATGTTTTACCTGAGCCTAAAATGAAACGAGGCTCCAAAGATGAACCGATCATGCAATACACCTTCACGTCCATACGATACAAGTACATGAGAACTGGACCAAGGAAATAAAATTCTCTGATGTCACAAAAACAATGTTAGTAACAAAAATAGCTTATTCAATGGATACATGATATGTATCATTGGAAAAAAAAACTGTTCATAAAAATGTAAGCACTTTGCTATCGTAGCATGCACATAAGAACCACAGTTCCCGCAAGGTTTAAGTGATGTCAGCAGCAAAATGTTTGACCGTTTCTGATCGAATGAAGTAAACGTGCTGGTTGGCCTCTACATGCTTATCAACTCTTGGGGAATTTCCCACAAGGAAGCAAACATTTCTATGCAGCATGACCGGATATATTATGCTTTGTTCAGAGAATACTATTTGAAGGTTACGATGCTGTCTGCCTTTCATGTATAAAATGCTTCATGTAGACTTTATTTCCAAAGAGAGGTTGATGGAATTGCTGTCCAACATACGAATTGAAAAGAGTCACCTGTGACCTTCTGGAACTCCAGGGAAAAAAACCCGCACATGTCACAAATCATAGACTAACATCTCTCCACTGCATGGAGATTTCGCACATAACATGGAGGTGAGAGATATGGAATTTTACACAGAAAAAATAGGGACATATTTGAATCTGCCACAAGCAAGACGTGAACGCACTTAACAGCTCGCACGACCAGCAGGCCAGCAAGAGACCAAAACGTGCAACCGAGCAAGTATCATGTACTTCAATGTCAAAAATTAAAAGTAGTCTTTTCCGTGCAAACAAGATGATATAGCCACTTTTAGATATAGTTTTTTTTTCATTAAACAAGTTCATTTACGTATAGGTCCACAACAGTGTGTGTTTTTAGCATACATAGTCCTACCAGTTTTAATTCTGTGTATGTTTGCGTTGCATGTTTTGTAGCTCTTCACTTTAATTGATTGGCCTTGATGAAACGCATTGACGATTACTGATTTCTGTGGGAAATGAAATAACAGGATATATACCTAATGATCATATGCAGTAGATGAATGAGCGGGAACGAAGACAAGTTTACTTTAAAAATTGCTGAATTTGGTGCAGCTGTCATACAGTCTGTGTTACTTTTCTGAGTGTTCATGCGTGATGGAATTCACCGCAAATTAACCAGAAATGCTTAGTTTTAACCTGAAGTATTATTCCTTGTGTCTCTCATAGGACCTAGTGACAAAAAATGTGACACTTTCATCAAGTGCACAAACAGACTGAATGGAGTGGAAGTTTGTACCTTCTTTGCTTGGCTTTCCTTCTTATTGGAAAGAATGTGGAGCTTCTAGGCGTGACAATTAATTCAGCCGGCGGTTACGGTAAGCACGTTGACCGCAGAGTTAATGCCTGTCGGGCGGTATATACGGTCTCACGTCTATTGGCATGACTTACCCGGGACTTGGTTCCGATATAAAAGCTTATCTGTGGAACTCCATAGGGGCTCCTACACTAATGTACGATCTTGATGGTATATATTTGAGAAAAAACAGGAAAAAATTACTGTATGAGGTCCCAAGGGAATATTATCAAGAAGGTTTGTGGACTCGTAAGCGTTCTCATCATATGCACCTCATGCACGCTCTGCGTATTCCTATTTTTGAGGATTTTTTAAGGAAGAACACAGCCGGTCTGTACCATAGACAATTTAAAGTTAGTTCTCTAGCGAGACATCTTCAGTCCAGGTTTCTAGCCACACATATATTGTCTGGTAAATGTACTAAAGGCACTTTGCTAGTTAGAGTTATTTCTTTGGGATATTCACATACTGACGTTATTCTGAGTAGGGAAAAATAAGCACGGTTACAATAACCGCTATTTGGATGAAAATAGAGTTGTCGACTCGCTTCGCTACTTATTATATCATTAAAATGTTGTCAAACCTTGGTCAAGCGAGTACCTGCTGGCTGGGCTTCTGACCCGGTCATTCTAATTTATATTTTTACGGTGGGGAGTGCTTGGTTTTATCCTCATAGTTTTTGTATGTATATGTGTGTGTACGTATATATCTATATGTGTATTTATGTATGTACATGCATGTATACCAATCTATGTAATATGTGTATGCTTATGTTTGTATCAAGGCTACCATGACATCACTATACTTCGATCCTTGCATCCATGCAATTATTTACATGTACCGTTCTAATTTTCCCCATTCCTGGGGGTTCAATAAATTATTATTGTTATTATTATTATTATTATTATTATTATTATTATTATTATTATTATTATTATTATTATTATTATTATTATTATTATTATTATTATTATTATTATTATTATTATTATTATTATTATTATTATTATTGGGACTAAGAGGCACAAACTCAGTTAAACATCGAAAAATCTTGGGATCTTAATTTTAATTGAAACTAATTTTACATATTGACGGCAAGTTAGGTGTGTATATCAAAACATATCCATTGAAGACGGAAATATGACATAATCTGTTAAAATGCCTGCTAGGAATTTTTTTTTCTATTTGTCTAAGTAAAATACGTAAATATATATAACTAATTATCTGCGGTTATAGTTGATCCCGGTTTTTTCTTTTTTCTTTTCTTTTTTTTTGTTTTGTTTTTGTTTTTGTTTTTTGTTTTTTTGTTAACCACATGTATATATTTGTAGCTTCGTGTTCGTAAGGTATGTCCGTTTGGATATCCATGGGAAATATTTATATCTCTTTCGTTCTTTGTGGGGACTAGTGCATCATTTACATAGTTGCTTCAGAAATTAAATTTTGAGTGTGTACACATTCATAAGAAATAATAATCATAATTACTAATAATCCTATCCAAAAGTCACAAGAGCATCTGGACATCGTTTGCAATGATGTCATAATATCTCATGCATTATACTCTGTCAGTACGCCCTGAACTGTGTAGCATGTACAATGGTCTAGTAGCAGATATTGCTATAAGCACGTGTGTTCTGGAGCACATTTTGCTTCAAGTACATTTGTCTTGTAGCAGATGTTGCTGTGAGCACATTGGTCCTGCAGCAGATCCTAATGTAGGGCACAGTGGTCCTGTAACAGATGTTGATATCAGCAAATTTATCCTGCAGCTGACATTACCTTTTACGAATTTGTACTTATAGCTGATGTTGTTGTAAGCAGAGTGTTCCTGTAGCAGATGATGCTCTAAGTACATTGCTCCAATAGCAGGTGTTACCACAGATAGTTGGTGCCAATCTGTTCGGTAACTTCTTAACAAAGAACTACAATGTCAAAAATAAAGTTAACATATATTACATAAAGCAACACATTTGGCACATTATCTTTAGATCTGTGTGCCTAATCAATTTATTTGGCAAGGAAAGTATATTCTTGGTGCAGGCATTGAAACCACGCGGTTCAGCTGACACACATATACCGCTGTGTTACTGGCTGTAGGAAAGCGCGTTGTTGTTGTGACAAAGTGCGTTTGATAAACTTGCCATTTTTTGCACAATATCTTGTTCCAGAGAGCCAACCTTTTCACGTGGTGGAAGACAGGTTTGCCATAAAAAAATTACTTTGCAATATTTGAGGAGAAATACGACATATCGAACGCATTTACCTCATGGATAAATATTACAAAAAAAGTTTTATTAGGCGGTTTGCTTGTTCGCTTTCGTTGGTATTCAACCCGAGGAATGTGACTTCCCACATTGTGTCTGGGTAATTCAGAATTGATAAGCACCTGGCAGGTATCTGCTGCACATTTTATTCTGAAGCGTAAATACGAAATAAGTCTCTGTCCACCGTAGAACATCTACGCTAATTAGTTTTTGATATTGTCACCTGCATAAATTCAGTTGAATACATGTGTCGATTCCAAACAAACACTTTCAATATGTCATGGAATTAGCAACAGCTTGCATATTCATCCAACTCAATGAGGGAAAGCGAAAATGGCTATTTCCATACAGATTAAAACTCTGCGCAAGTTAGTTGTGTAGCCTGGATGAAAAACGTCAACACTGCTGGTACAGGGCGACACAAGACAGGTACACAGCCAGAGCTTGGATGAGTGTCTGTTCGTAAGAGGCTTCTGTTTTCGTTTTTTACAGTATGGCGCCGACTAATTGGAGTGACATCTCAAAGGATGGACGTAGAATCTGCTCACACTTTATTGTACTATAAGAGACGCATATTCCCCAGAGCCGGTACCGGACGGAAATAGGTCTGGCAGGTGCTTTCATAACTCTCTACGTTTTACTGAATGTTTTATGACTAATGTGATCACAGGTTGTAACGATTATATTCTAAGTCATACGTTAGATTCAAAAACGAGCACCTGACAACATGTGATTGGTTTATTTTGTGAATGCGAGTACAGAACCTCTGCACGGTTGCAATCTGAAAACCAATAACGACATATCTCTTTGTCCTCTTGCCAGCAAATGTTGGTCACAATTTTTCCCAATTTACTAAATATTCGTAGTTTTAGAGACCGTGGAGTTACAACTTGAGCTTGTCATTTCGACAAGTTGGGTTGTCAGTAGACTCCGTACATTCTTTCTTGACAAAAACCGGTATCACATGACTATAGTCTGTGATCATGTTAAATGTCTACTTAACAGCCCTTTTCGAAGTGCAGCACGATAAAATCGTGCAGCAGGCAATCATTTTAACCATTCTAAGTCAAATCGACAAGGGATTAGTGATAAATTGAAAGTCAAAGTGACAACAGTTATGCCACTAGAACTGAATCAATACGTGGGCTTTCAATTGTAACACTGCAGTTGCACCTCTGAAGTTCTTTCCTTGGCTTGGCTACCTGTGGTTCTCATGCAGTGTAGTGTCGGAATCACATGGACTTTTCATTTATAATTTCAATCGAATTTATTCAAATTACGACACATGAAAAGACAACATAACTGGATTTATAATTAGATTTTCACTTATGCTAAGCACACGAAGAACAGGGGGTTCTAAAATAGTTATATTTTGTGAATTCAGTTCAAATTGTCTGGGCCCAATACGAAACGAGTATTCAGGCATCACAAGCTATGTTACAGTGGTGAAACTCTGAGCTAGAGAACTATTGAAAAAGCATAACAACCAGGTTTCTTATGAGCGGCAGCATTAAAATTTGTGTACCCAGGGACGTGACTCCGTGTGATAAGATAGTTCTTCCGCTGTAGTGGGTATGTCCCATTAATTTTTGCTTTTTTATTCGTGCTTTAATTAAATACTTTATGCCATTCATGAAATATTTTTTATGAAAGTGATATTATTGGATCCATTTGTTAACGTTGTATTCATCTGCTGAAATAAATATAGGCATAACCAACACATGCAGTGGAACGCGTATGTCATGTTGTGTTCAATATGTGTGGTTGCAATGTATTTTCGGTGAGAAAGTAAATCATTTGTAATGCATTTTCAATAAGAAATTGTCCAAACTTTTTATTTCAGAACTTTATAAGTTGTTATAAGTAATACATTTGTGTTCCTCGACACTTTTATTTCTTGGTGAAAAACGCGGTGCAAGAATGTTTTTTATTTTCCAACGAAAATATTGACATATATTGCACTAACATTATGACTGCACGATCTAAAAAAAGTCTGTTACTCAGCAAGGAGGACCACATGCTGGTCAAGATGTGTCAAGGCTGTCCAATCACTTCAAGGGCTCTTATCAGCCTAATTAGCACATCGTGCCTTGCCACTCCTTGGAGTGGAATATGAATGACCTGTCTTTTTCATTTGTGCGAAAGCGGTCCATGCAAATTGCATTTTCTAGGAAAGCTGGGCCTCGTGAAAGTTATCGCGGATTGCATGCTTGCGTACCCATTTCTCTATCACCATTAACAGTTTTCGACGGCATAGATATGGACAAGTGTAGTAACTATCTGCGGGGGGCAATGGCAATCGATGGCAAACTGCGGCGTGCCACCGATTGGCGCCATCATTCGGCGATCATTGGCGTCAGCTTCCTTACTTACCACTCATGCTACCGTTCGCCGCACAGAACTTTGTCTTTTCTGGACGTGCTTGTGGTGGACTGCCGATTGCCGCCAAATACCAGCGATACCGGCCAAAAGTCAGTCTAACGTGGTTTGGGAATATGTGGTTATTCTACGGAGTTTCCCCTGCAGGTGGACCACCGTGCCCAGTGATTTTCTCACCTTCAATGCCTAGAGAAAGCCCCTTTGATGGGGTAAGACTACTTGATTGACCCCTCTTGATTGTATAGTTTTAACTATGCACTTACCACAGAGCAAGGTTTACATGATAAGATAACATGAATATCCCAGCTGAACAAGTTTAAATATGGAAAAGCAATGATTTCTAAATATTAATGAATCCTTTCATGAATGTTGAACTGATAACAATAGGTTAAGACTATTTTAGGGCAGTAAAGCTTGCCTAATCAGTCAAGTGTCTGCCATAAGGCATAACTGAAACAATGGCATTTGCCCATTAAACACAACACTTGTATGAATAGTTATATCCCACAGAGCCGTATGCTGTGGTATCATGAGCACATGCTGCCAAAATGTACTCAATTTAAAGGTTTCACAAACTAATCTGGTGATTAAGCCCACAGGTGTAAAAAACTAATTGACACCTATGTATGTGTGGCTGTCAGTACACAGATACTATAAGAAGGTCTCATTAATTTTGCCTGTAAAAAGTTTCTAACATCTTCAAATTAAAAATGCCTGGGACATTTCCGATATTGACAGCCAAACTAATCAAAAAGTTTTATAATTAATGTTCATGTTGCTATAATTTACTTGAAGATTGGTACTTTTAACATGCATTACCCTATACCCACAGATGTCCACCCCCGCGACGCCATCTCCAGTCAGCTGGAGGTGAGAAAATTCTATGCTTTGCTGGTTCTGTGAAAGGAGTCAATTATATTTAAAGTCACCACATGCGATGTCGAGACAAGTCATATGACACAATACATTCACTAATTCATATCATGACATAAAACACGGAAATTATGAACTCTTTCCAACATTTTACCGACACTTTCTCGAAATAAATACACACGAAAGAACAAGATTCAACGCTATATTGTGTAGTTGCTGTTGAGACCACAATCCTGCCTGCATGATCTTACGAAAGTAGACTGTTGTTGGGTAGCAGGTCTTCATCATCATCCAGTGAGCGGCAGGATACACCGTGCACAAAACTTTTTGTCATTGGTTCAAATATTTTCTCATATACACTTGTCTATTAATTATCACATTGTTCCAAAATCAAAAGCAAAAGCAGAAATATTTGAGATGAACTCACAGACGGTACAAGCCAAGGAGTTGCTGTCAGGTTGCGAGTGCAGTGAATATTCCACTAGGCAATCCATCTGATGACCACGTAAAAGCCTGTGAAACAACTTTGATATTTTACCGAAAATAGTAACTTCTGGCTGTGTTCTATGGTGGTTCCTGTAACAGCAGCATTCAACCACCTGATGTCACCTGGAGATCAACAACAAGGTGCCCGTGCACACCATCACAACATGTGGGGTATGTTTCCTATATGTGTACGTGTTTATGGTACTATGAAACTTCAACTTTGTATTGGAATTTTGAACAAGAAACAATCAATGTATTTATCACTGATACTAGCACCTTTAAAATGGGTTAATGGAGAATACCCGTAATGAGAGTAGTACTCTCCGAAAAGCACCGAACTCTGTTTGCTTTTTTGCTTGCGTGTGATTTTTACCCCGTCTTTCGGCTGACGGAGTATTGCGATCGTCATGTCTGTGCTTTCGTCCTTCCGTCGGTCTGTTACCCTTCACACGCAACGACTTAAAAAAACAAAACAAAACAAAAGCAAAAACAAATAAAAAAACAAAACAAAACAAAACAAAAACCCGAGCTCGTACTTTCAGGTGACTTGTACTGTAGTAGCGTCACATTAGGTGCTTGGTTGAGTTCGACTTTCAGCGACCACCCCGTTTCAAAGTCGCACCATGGTCATCATACTTTTACCTTTTGTGGATGCAATGACTATCTTTGGAACAAATTGGGTGACCTTGAGGAAACTTTTGAAAGTTTTGGTGACTTAGACATTCGTCGACCATGACCTATTTTCAAGGTCATCATGGGTCATCATAGTTTCATCCTCGCCGAAGGATGTAAAGGTTGTTCCGACCGTTATATTTCAACCGAAATATTGCAAGTGCATGTCGTTAACGTATTGAATTTTCATACTAAGTTTTCTTCCTAAATGCTAGCATCAGTCACCTGAGGTCTCATGGGATTAACAAAGTGTCAAGTTTCCTGACCCCCTACATCCTTTTAAACAAAAAAAAAAGGTATATGTAACTGCCCCAGAAATAAACAGAAGCCATACATTTCTGACTGCACCTTACTCTTTGTATGCACTACTATGTTGGTGTATTAATTCTAGAATTTTTCAGTGTATTTGGTTGGCATATAAAAATCACAAATTAAAATTTCTTCATGAACATCTAACCTGGATCGCACAACTGAATTTGATTTGCTGCAAGATGATCCAGGTGTTTCCTTTTCGATAACAAAATGCAGAAGCATATATAAATATCTTTATTGTCGTACTCACGGTACAAAAGCAAATTTCATACATTTTAACAACTCAGTATATTATAAACAGATACAAATGAGAAAATCACGAGTAATCAAATATTGGTCCCACATTGGACGCAAGGCGCTACAATATACAGTTGGCTTAGAGGCACTCATTCTGTACACAAAAGTGAAACTAGTTCGGATACCTCTTCTGTATCAAGCATTCAGTAAATTTTTTTGTCCCGGATCTCACACAATTCTCTTATTATATTAGATTCAGGTAGCAATGATTCATCAACTTCGTCATATTGAGCGCATAATGTTTGCCTTATTATTGTATAACCTTTCATGAAGTAGTCTCTGTCCAAATGGTATCTGTGACGGATGAAATAAACTGGCTTGCCAGCACATTATTGACTACCGTTCACTGCCAATTTTGCACATAATGCCAACACTTTATTGTCACTCGATAGTATTGAGCATACGAATTTCACAAATCTGTTGTGGATTTGACATTCTATGGAAGTATCTTCACATATACTCTGAGGTAAGGACGAATGGATATTTGCTGGTTACTGCCAAATAAACCTTACTACCTTTCACCATGTAACGAATATTTTGTAAATGGCCTTGCTAGATAATTCTCATAACTGACTCCCATTAAAGGAAGTACAGTAGGTACGAAATACCTTATGTCGGGTGGCTGGAAAAGCATGTTTAAATTGCCCCATCAGAATATTTACCTCTGAAAAAAAAATGCACATAGACTTCTCTCGACACAATTTGCTGTGGTATTTGGCCGTATTAAGTTGCCTAAATGTGTAAACTTGTCGGTGAAAGTGGCAAACTTTTTTCTGCTAATGTTCCTTGAATCAAAAACCGACTTGAATTAAAGATTGAATGGAAATTGAAAAAAACTGATCGACATACTCTATGGGAGAACCGTTAAGAAATATTTAAGGCTTCAATTCAGAAATAGAATAAGATACAATTTTACTTTTTGATGAATTGATTAGCACTTTATACTCTGAGGCAAAAACAGAACAGACATCTGGTAATTTCCTCATTGAATAAACCGTTAAGGCTAAGAATGCTAAGTCACCAGCAAAAGATATAGCTCCGAGAAATGTACTGCCGATATAGCAGCTGAAACCAGAATTCTGTGGCCTTATTAATAATTCATCCATGTGAATGCAGAACAGAATGGACGAAAAAAACCCACCCGGAATTCCATTACGACATAAGAACGGTTCTGGTCTAGTGCCGTCCGAAACCACTTGTATTTTCTGATTGGTGTACCTATGTAGCAGTACTCTTGGAGTCACGGTGGGAAGTCCTCTTTTAATGAGTAGCCTAAACTAGTCAACATATTCTACTCTGTCAAATGCCTCTCTAGCGGCTAAGAATTCAAGATCGACATTACATCGTGTTCGATAATAATTAATACATTCTAACAGGGAAAAAGTACATTGTATCGTTGAGCAGTTTTTTCTTGAAGCCAAATTGAAGTTGCCAGTATATCTGCATTATCGTTAAGAATAACCAAATCCAGTAATTTCTCAGTATACTGCTCAGTCCAATAGTACGATAATTATCAGAGTTACTTATTGATTTCCTTTTATCTTTAGGTAAAGGATGAAGTATGACTTAAGGCAGCCCGTTCGGTGCCACACCGTGTACCACCATGGTTAAAAATAATAAAGAGATATATACGTTCAAAGTTTAGCTATTTCTCAAACCGTTTTACCATTTGTACTATGGTCTGAGGAATAGTCTATGGGCCCATCGTGTTTACCTTTCTTTAGCCCATTTGCAGCGTTTGAATTTTTTTTCAACCGTTATCAAGTCATTGATGTTGTCAGCGTTTGGTACGTAAATTAATTCTTCAAGTTCGTTCTGTAAATGCTTCATTTCATCACCACGATAAGGCACCGAAGTGCATCGTACTTTTGAGCAAAAAGTTCCCCGATAAGTGCGGGGTTTTGCTCACCATCTACTACATTTGGTCTGTTATTCCCTGCACTTTTTATTCTTTTGACCTCTAACCAAACGTCTCTTGCCCGATTATTTATTATAGATTCGGCTAAATTAATGGCACCGCACATCTCTCTATTTTTGTGGACAAAGCGCAGAGCATAGTAGTATTTTGCCGGCGTAGCTTTCCGTATGTCACCGATGGTGCCAACCCGCGGGGAGTTGTTAGCTTTCCAAATAGAATGCCAGAAAATTGCATCATGTCTATACGGTTCTACATGTTGGTTCCAGCCTGGCATAACTTTTTTCTTATTATCAGTTGAGTTGGGAATAGTAAGTTTACTTGCAACAAAACAAGCTGATACAATACTGTCATGAAAAAACTCAATACCAGCTCTGTGTTTTGTACATGCAAATTCCCTGCGATGTACACTAGCCTAGGGGATTGTAATGTCTGTCAGTTTTTCAACTAGAACTTGATTATACTTCGAGATACCGTTTCCAGTAGTTCGATGCCATTGTGGCATGCTAATATTTGCCTTGGTATCAACATTTCTATCAGTCTTTGTTAAATTATGCCCTACATTGTATATCTAACCGTAATATCACTGGAGAATGGTCGGACAAATTATCGCCCTCGTGGCTGACGAAATACTCGGGCACTTTTCCAAATAAAAGTGGTCAACTATTGACCTGGCCGTATTGGTCTTGCTCTCAAAGGTAAAGTCTACATTACTGTCACAAAAGCGCAAACCACACACAAGTATTTCATTATCAATGAAAGACCACAAAGTCTGGTGTGCAATGATTCAGAACGCGACAGGTCCGTGTTGAAGTTGCCCGCAATCAAAATATTAGCCACGTCAATTGCCTCACATTTGGCGCTTATTTCATTTTATATGACTTTCATGTGAAGGTTTTGCAACTGAATTACCATCATAATAGCCTTCATTTGTCTTGTATCTATACTGTATGCGGTTACTAATACTATTATCGGAAAGTAACTAGATGCTTCCAAGGCAAATAATACTGGGCTTTTTGCGACAATAGGCGGTAATCGGTAAGTCAATACCAAGCCTAGCCAAAAAGGTATAGTTCTTTGCAGCGGATGGAGGCATTTGGCGGTGGTACCGTGAAAGACTAGCGAGTGCCATGGAGGCAATACCGGAAAAGGTTGCCGAATGCCGCCATTCTTGTCCATATACAGCCGAATGCTGTTACTATTGTATGGTACATACATATATGGTATACTGTGGAGGGATAGAAAGAAAGGAACATATATATATATATATAAAACGATCGTTCGACACAAGGAAACTAGCCAAAAAGCTAAATAGAGAAATGGGTAATATAATTTGATGGAGAAATATAAAGATGGATGTGCGGAGCGACGAATGGACATATATATATATATATATATATATATATATATATATATATATATATATATATATATATATATATATATATATATATATATATAAATATTGACAAAGTTCGTTGCTGCTTTGCCAAGAAGGAGGCTCTTTCAGCAGTCATATTGTGTTGGGGAAACGGGTCTGCTCTTGACTTTGCCAGCATTAACATGTATGAAAGGGATAAACATTGGCAAAATATCTTTGATAGAATGTACCTGATTAAGAACCACTCATGCTTTACTTCACGCTTAGTAAATTTCTGTTGTAGACAAGTATGGTTATTTCGAAGTACAATCGAGCATGGTTGATCCTGTAACTGATGGACTTGCGGGATGTCCTCAGTCATAGTGTTCTCGTCGGGTGCTAATTATGTTCCAAACCTCAGGTCGCCTTCGTGTAAGGATAATAGAAAGTACCAGATGCCTACCTAGAAAATCGAACTGTATGTTTTCACTGTCACAGGAACGAGGGATAGTGAATGCTTGATCTGTTCAGTGGGTAACTGTGGTATCTTCTGTGATTACATGAAGCGATAATGGTATTCATGAATACGTTTGAATTGCATTTTTCAACGGACCATTTTGAACTAAGAGCCGAACACGTGCAGCGATGTAGTTTTCGCCGCAAGCTGATGTGCTGATCATCAAATATGAATATATACAACCACCTTATGTAGCCCCTCTACATGTACCAAATGCTTCAAAAGACTGCCTTCGTGGACCAACCACGCTGACAAGAAAGCTACATGTTGCAAATGGACAGTGAACTAAACGTTTATAAATTGTTTCATATAAGATTTTAGTCCTATGTTGCAAAATTTTATACCCATTTCCTTATATACTATTCTCCACTTTCACTTTAATGGAACAAATGAGATTTATGTAGATGACAAAACGTGTGATGCAAGAATTTTTCAATAGCAAGGTTTATGGTGGACCTCGGAGCAAGTCAAACATAATTCTAGCAGAATCACACAAGAAAATTTACCCTTTGTGGAATAGTTTGCATTTGACTTTGCCATCGCATTATTCCTTGTGAGTCAGAAAAGTCTTGAGAATGACTTCCATTCTTACTGCTGTGAAGATAGTTTGTTATTGATCTTCAGACCACTCTCGTGATAACACAATTTTAAGAGGATCATGAAATGTGGCACGTCACTCCCGCACCAGAGAGATCACGACAAGAAAGACGCGAATGTATGTACTTATTAAAAAGGGTTCTTTACCTTTCCTTTAAAATGTTTCGCCAGGGATATCAAGTGAATACAGCTTTCCCTCCAGGCAGGATCTGTTGGTATGTATTTGAGAATTGACATTTCTTAAAGACCTTACTTCCAAGAAAACTTGAGAAGATGTTTGGTGACATGTGCGGGGATTTCAAAGCTTTTAACAAGGTATCAAGAAAAGTAATTACGGTTGTGATTACGCGGAGCGTGTGGCGGGCTCTCGTCTCGATATTGGGCAATATCTTTCCCCTGGGCTAACATTTCCTGTTTTCAATGCAACACCATTCATTTTAAAAACAACAAAACATCATGACTATTTTGTCACAGACAGTCGGATTTTAAGCAGTAAAGATGTTTCGTATGAAGTAACATAGTTAGAATTTGTATAATTCTTTTAAAATTTAATTTCCATCTTTGTGACAACATACTGGTTCCATCGATATATCAATGTCAATGATGTGGGCATTGTTTTGGTAAAGTAAAAGAAAAGTTGCTTTGATGAACCTATACACATGGTAACAGAGATTTTGGACGTAGTAGACAACGGGAATTATTCATTTATTCATCAGACACTAAAATAGAGACTGTTGCATGGGGCTATTAATAGTGATTTTTCCCCACAAAAATGATCCCTATTGAGAAAAAAATAGCAACATACTTTTCGCTCGGTAAGAATTTGTTTACTCTATGTTTAAAAGAGTATTTACCTGAATTTTGTCATCAAACGGAAGCCATGCCGTAAAGTCGAAACAGAACGTAACTTATCAAATAGGCATAGGGGAACGCTTCTTGTGACCTACCGTAGATTACTGTTTTGTAATTTACTCTAATATTAAGTAATTCACCATCAAATATGGAAGAAAGTGCGTTTAATGTAATGTTTCAAGTCCCGGAGGTCCCTGTAAGATCTTCTGAGGTTGCCTGCTGCAAATTCCCAAATACACATCGGGTGCACGTTCCCCTTTCTAAATGCCAGGAAAAACACTAAAGCTCTGAATTCTTATTGGTTGGTGGCAGTGTAAACCACAGTAGATCTAGATGATCGTAAGTATGCACATTAATGTTGCTGAGGCTCCTTTTGGCTAGACCGACATACTGCCGTTAAAATAAACTCCAATGTCTGGAGTCATTTGCATGAACAGTCTTTCTTTAGAACATAAAAAGTCGAGGACTGACCCATTATCTCTACTTATCTGTTAGCAAAATAGCTGCATGAAGGACACACGACGAAGCCAGATTCTATCGCATGGCTGTTCTCCAATAAATGTGCCAACACTGACTGTCTCAGGGGGTGAGCTTCTTCATTGGAAGGGCGGATTGATCGTGTTATGGACTCTCTGCTACGTTATTACTGCGCCGAACATCATTTAATCACGGGCAGAGAACCGACAACACCAATTGTCTGCAGTTCTTTCAAAATCACTTTAAACAACCCATGAGTGTTTGATATAGCAGGTTATTTATTCCTTTTTCAACATCATTAGTTTGCCTTACGTGCTGTCTTTGTTTACTTTATATAAAGATTCCTCTCTCGATACTGTATGCTGACAAATTATTGCATGTATCATGATGTCGGTGTATATTGTTTTCCCCGTTTACGTTGGTTTATCATTATCATTGTGGCCATTGTCTTTATCATTATTATCATGTCTGCTTTAAATTACTATTTTCGCATCATGTAATGCATTGTAGAACACTGAACATTTGCTCAGCTTGCCTGTCAAAGTAATAAGAGGCAAAGCGGAAGCTGCGACAAATTCAGAATACAGAACGAGCCTGACGGTCAATGAAATTTTCGGCCCCTGAATTCAAGCAAAACAAGTGGTTTGTTTCTGCGTAGATGCCAAAAACCTAGTTCTGACATATGTTCATTCCGCCGAGGAATAATTTTTCAGTTCTTACCTTTTTCACAATTTACGTTGAAAGATAAAATATAAAATATGTTTGATTGCTAATAGTATAAAAACGGCTTTACGAAAACAAAAACTGTATTAATATAAACCCTGATAGTGCGGTCACAAATTTGACGAAATCAATATAAAAGCAAAATATCAAGCGCAGAGGCCTTTGTATTAGTAACAGTTTCTCTAAACAAGTGACTGCTCTATCTCACACACAACTTTCCAGGAATGCTGTAAAGGAACCATTGGTTTGTGCTAAATTTCCAAACACCAATGTATTTGAGTTGGGTACAGAGCTGCGGTCACAGCGTGAGCGGCCCAAAGAATATGCGGCATATACAATGGCATCTGGCTAGAAACAATAATTGTCAAGGGTTAATGGGAACAATTTTATGTGTACAGGAGTTGGCTGAAACGTTCTTGGCCTAATCCAGCTGGTGAAGCGTGGATTCGGTTAAGTATACAGTAGATGATCATGTAGATATTGTCAGATTTTTCGAAGTGACTTCACATACTTCGAGCCAAAGTATGATTGGCACTCGGCTATATTAAGGGGAAACATATATTTTAAGATAAGTGCTCCTAGTCTGCTTTCTAAACTTTAAGATCTGTAAACAAACCACTTTCGCATTTTCTAACTATCTCAGAATATAAATTAAGGATATGATCTATTATGTCTCACATTTTATTTAAAAGTCTGAAATTTGATCTGATGTCTTGTTCAATGGAGTACTTATGCAGAAATAACACTACAAATCACGACCATATCTTAATATACATGTAGCATTACTTTTAAAAAAAAAATATTATTGATGTTCGTGAGGGTTGCTAGCTTTAATGTCCATGCGAACGAGTTTCGTTCCAAGTAAAACCTAATTTAAGAAATATAAAGTTTCCAAATGTTCAACTAAAAAAAAAAAAAACCAATAAATTAATTTTATAGAAACACTTGGACCCATTTGTATATAGCAATCAAGACGTGGTATCCTTTGCACAATAACAAAAATACTGTAATTCTAGAAATTTCCGCGCATGTTTAATTTCACGCAAACTCAACTTTTCCTGAGTTACAAAATTTTCTCGCATTTTAATTTAGCGCAATCCAATGCCATAAAATGTTGTGAAATACCATGCAACTCTTTTTTGCTTGTTTTAATTTGCACTTTGGGTGCTAGCGCGAAAAGCGCGAAATTAAATCGAGCGCGAAAATTTCTAGAACTACAGTATAAAGGCTTTTGCAATGAAAAATAATAAAATCAAGAGAAATCAATTGCGGTTTTGTCTCTCTTGAATGGACCCCAGTGCTTTTGCAAATGCATAAGTTGATTTCGGAACGTAAGTATGGAAAATTATAATTCGGAACTTGTGCATCTGATATTTTATACTTGATTACTTAAATAATAGATTATTATACCTGATGGTCAGGTTGTGTACAAGTCATGCATAAAAAAATGGGCAGTTCCAAATTCCAGAAGGAAGGGAATAGTTAATTGAAATGGGGGAGGTTGATGAGTATGAATACCCAGGTGTTAAGATAAAAGCAATGGGTGAAGGCATGTTCAGGTATCAGGTGAAGATTAAACAGAAAGTGAATCGTACAAAAGGAATGATTAAGGCTACCGCACTGAACAGTTTCCACAGAGCATACACAGCAAGGGTATTATGCGATAGAGTTGCAATACTGGGGATGAAGTATGGCTTAGATGTGATTTCAATAAATGAGGGAAATATTCAGGGAATGGAGAAAGCACAGAATGACATGGGGAAATGGATACTGGGAGCACCACCATCTTCAGCAACAGAAGCAGTCCTAGGAGAGTTAGGATGGAACAAAATCACAGACAGAATTGCCAAAGCAAAGCTAAAGTACTGGGGGTATCTACAAGCAGTAAATGAAAACAGGTGGTGCAGCGAAGTTTACAATGAAGTAGTCAAGGGACAAACAAGATGGGTCAAAGACATATCTAAGTTGGCAGAAAGATATGAATTGAAAGGATATGATGAGGTTGGTGACTGGAAAGTGCATATAGGTAAGACTCTTCTGGAGGGCTGAAAGAGAGACTGCAAAAGAGGAATCAGGAAAAGAGTACATTAAAAGCCCAGGTACTAAAAAAGCCAAAGAAAAGTGTGTGTTGCGATGGAAGGAAGGGATCCAGGCTTCTTTTTCAAAGTATGGCAGGAGTAATCAATCTAGCAAAGAGAAAACAGAAATGAATGACAGGTAGTAGGCCTAATGGTACATGTAAGGTATGTATGTAGACAAGAGGCAGATGAGACAATGGGCGATTGGCTGTTGTGGTGTGATGCATATAGAGAGATAAGAGAAGAATATTTCAGAAAGTGGCACAGGGAAGACTATAATAACAAGGGTCAAGAAGAGGTTCAGTGTTTAGAGGAAGAGGAACGAGGAACATGAGTTTTAGGTTTGGAGGGTGGCTTTTGGGAGGTACTAAATGTGTGCAGTACTACCTGGTAGGATGCTTGGAGAAAAAATGAATGGATAGGGTTAGATAGCGACAGTGTAAACTAGAATTTCAGTGTGCAGGGAGGAAAGGGAATGGTCGTAGCGCTTTTAAGGGCTCCCATGGGGTCCCGCATGGGAAATGCCTGAGCCTTAGAGTCGGGGATAGGGTGTATGAGGGAAAGTTTTTTTGTTTTTTGTTTTTGTTTTTCTTTTAGTTGAGGGTGGGGTGGGTGTTCACTACAAGCGATGAGTGTAGGGGGATATATCCAGGAGCAGGGGCCCAGGAAAGCTGTGAGAGTGTGTGTGGTGGACCCTTTGCCTCGGCTCTAGTCCGGGAAAACATGGCAGCAAGAGCTTATTAGGATAACCATGGTTTCCTCCGCCCTCATTTACTATTTTCCTAGGCTACCTGTGTCACACAGGACCGCGGCACATGAGCGGAGAGCCGCAGCAATATTATAAGTAGTAGTAGTCGCTGGACCAGGCCTAGAGCTTTTAAGCGAAACGCAAGTATTGTGCATATAGACATTGAAGCTACTTTACAGTCATGTTCATGGCTTGACTTTGAGGTCAAGTGTAAATTTTCCACAATGCAGAACTTTTACAGGTAATGGGACTAACAGACACTGTCTCATTTGTCGATCCCAATTTTCTAATTGCAATTTTCACTTCATGACGATAAAAACACAATTATAGAAAGTAAGCCTGGTGTACTGTGAAAAGCAAAGCGCTACGGGTTATCAATTACTTTAGTTTTGTTATTTTATGAAATTGAACCCTTTTGCCTTATCATCTTTCTCAACAATCTTTCACATCATCTACAGGGTTTCATATGGACCCACTTGAGGACTAAAAAATATCGTCAACTTTGATATCAATTTGCGTAGCTCTTTGTTTTTAACAAAATCAGATAACCCTGTTATTCCGGGGTATAACCCCCCCAAAAAAGAGTAAGCTTTATTGTCACCTTATTATGATCATTTGAAGAAATTGCTTCCTTTAAACTTGAATGTCTAGAGGGAAAAATGGTCGAAGATCAAAAATTTCTGTTAACTCCAAGAACGAAGTGAGTGCACAAAGCAACCCGGTTCGTCTACAAGTTGCGAAACATGACACAACGTCGGATTTATTCAGTATATTGTCTAAATGTTCAAATGTAAAGTCACGTTCTATAATTTTAAGGCATCACTACTGCTCGTTCTGGGCGCCGAGGTGGCCACTCGAGGCAACCAGGCTTCTGTCGACCCGACAGATCACCCCTAAATTGCGCAGGAACAAGGAGTTCTACACACCTTGCCAGAATACATTCTGGCGCGCATGTAACGAATTGTCTGGTGTATTTTCGCTGCACTGACTGGATGAGTCGTTGCGGTCAGCCACCCACAAGTGCTTTTTTAAGCGATGATTTGTCAACATTGGAGACAGATTAGCCACTTGAAGCTGTTAACCACCCCAAAAGTATCGTAGACCATACATCATGCAAGACAACTAACCCGTATCCAATTACGAACCACAGCCGATTAAATTGCTTTACTATCCATTGTTCTTAGTAAAGACTGATTTTCACACGTTGCTGTAAGCAGACATCGTTTTACATAAGTTGCCAAAAATGTCAGTTGTGTGATATGATACAGATATTATTACTTTAACTTTGACCATTTCTTGCCCGCTTATATCCGTTGGCCATCTAAACACAAAGCATGCTGTAACAACGCATTAGGGTTTCCTGGGGACGGGTGGGTGGGCGGGTTGATGAGCGTGTTCCTGGTCACCCGGACACCTCCCCCCCCTTCTTCACCTGGTGTATTCTGCTCACCTACACGACTACAATGTCCATTGTGTTACCGCTTACCCAAATCACCACCTGATGGTGTAAGGGAGCACAAACACGCTAATTTAGCATTAAAACCGAAGGAACCCTTGCTCTGTAGCACACTAAAGATAGTGATGTTATGATGTGAAAACGGTGCAAATCAGAGCAGCAGAACATAATTTATGATGAAATGAATGGTAGCGTTCTTACGTTTTTGACTCACCATTGCAGTCGACCATCATAGCCAAATATCAAATTGATAATACAACAGTGAGGACGTATGCTTACAATGTTTAAAATTGTGTCATTGATTGCATGTGGTCTTGATCGTTTGCTTTTTGAATTATGTTACGTTTTTATATGAGATACAGATTACATAGGTTTACATGTCAAAAATATAAAACCATCCGGAAGATGGTGCCATGTCATCACTGCAGCATTCTGGGATATAATTCTGCTTGATGGCAGCCTCAAGACCACATTATATATGGCAGTTACAAACATGTGGAAACAACATGCTAAAAAACTAACAACCAGAAAGGATGTCATCTTGAGGTGTGGAGGTATACCCACAGGCCTTTTTATCCTGTTCAGTGGCAGTCAATATTCATGAAAATGATTTGATAGATATGGTCAGATGCCTCTACAACCATGACAAGAAAGAAAACTACTTTCTCTGAGGGACAAGAATAAGGCTTCCATCTTACTGGAAGCAGCCAATCTTATCTGATTAATTGGCCCACGCTCACAGCAGGCAATTCATTCAAGTCTGTAACTCTACCCTTGGTTTGCATTGAAAGCGCGAGTGAAGAGTCACTACTACTAAGAAGGGACTAAAACTATCATGGGTATAAGAGCTTCTATTCTAGCGATCTGATCTGCTTAACCTATACATGAACATATTTCCATTCTTAACGAGCTTCATATAGGAAAATGATCGTAGTAGGGTTTATTTTGGCTTTAAGGTTCAGGCTCATTGACATCACTATGGGTCACATTATGCTTATCTTCATATCAACTTGATCTTCGTTAACCAGTTCAAATTGGAAAGTTGTGAATCCGAATATCTGAAAGTCAGTTTCTATGTACAGTTCCTAGTTACTCGTGAAATGCATTCATTTTATTTTCGAGAGTCTAAAAATTTACCTCACTCCTGCTTGCAAACAAACTTACAAAAAATACCCTCCTGCTAAAAAAAAAAAATATTTCAGGAAAAAGTGGGGGAAAATTGCACCATCTAAACATGTACAATTTCACATTTACTCTTGGGGCATGGCTTCAGACCCCCTAGCAAGGCTCGCATATACCTTGATGCAAAATCCTAGTGCCCCCTGCGCCTTCTTTGGTACGGGCTACAAGGGAGGGATCAGGTGTCATTAGAATCATGAAAGCCTACGAGGGTGCACCTCATAAGCAAAGAAAGGGCATCGCAAATTTCAGGACCGATATAGTTATACTGTGAAACGTTCTCATCAGTAGGATATGGACATCTATCTGGTGTAATAGATATTTTGCAACACACAAAAATATGCTGAAAGGCATATGTATATAACAAAAAAAATTGTCTTCACAGCAAAAATTTCTGTTGTTACAAAGGTGAAATACCATACAAAAAGACACAAATACAACTGACTTCAGTGCCAGGCATAGCCTGGTTAATAGGGATCATTATCGGGTGGTGACAAAGTAGACGTTCATTTAAAATGGTCATCATATTATTTTTAGGTGATTCCCATTTTGACTTTCGATGCAATATTGTCATGATCATAAAATCAGTGTTTTGAATTGAATTTAATTGGAGTTGCCTTTGTAGGTTTGAATAGCTGCAACTAACTTTAAAATATGAAATTCCTGGCATTTGTTTTATTTTAAGGGCCACAACTTTGGACCATCAGTCATTGGATTAGTTTAATTTTAAGGGGTACAACTTTGAAAAATCAGTCTTTGGATGTGACAGTATCACCATCGTACACGTAGTAGCTGGAATTGCATATCAATATGTGCTTTTATAAAATCATAATAATTATGTTTCTAATCACTATATGCTGGAATGCAAAACCTCTTACCTTGGCTCAATTAGATGCACAGTCATTACAAATATGTATTTAGCACTTGGAACTATTGATCTTTTCATAATTGTTTTAAAGATATTAAAAAATTAATACTTTGAATGGCTCGAATGTTCATAATTTTGAAGTCCTTGACAGTCAACGCTTGGTGATTAAATTACTACAACGGCTTTAACGCCAAATTTGGAGTACCTTCCGTTAGCGATGTCCGAGAAAGACCAAATCGCGGTGCGAAGTAAGAGAGAGTGAAATCAAAGTAAAATTTGGAAAAAAAACAAGATGTGTTTGTTTGCACAGGCATTTTAAAGATGTTTTCGTGCGAATCCGGTTGGAAAATACACATAAAAAAACATAATATCTAATGTAATATGGTAAATGATCCCGTATTTGACATTTTCTCCCCTTTGTAAATAAATAAACCAATAAATTAAGATGGACAGTGGCACAATCAGAACCATTTTACCTCACTGGAATATTAGCTGGTGCCATTGATTCTGCTTAACGACTGTGATCAATACTTAAAGATCAGAGGCTGTTTATATACATGTACCTATTCTCCGTTGTTTATCAGTTATGATTATCAAATGATCACTATCAAAAAAATGGGCAACTGTGCATCTTTACACACTAAATTGATGCACCTATCCCGGGTATCCTATCATTTCCATAAATCTCGCGCGATTTTGCTTGACCCAAGATCTTATGTATGATCGCAAGTCGTATGCCCACCACGTTCCGTATTTTTATTTTTTTCAGCAATATGCAATCCAAACAGGTCATAATTTGATAAAAAGTCATTTGTTAGTTCATTGTTACTAAATTACTAATCTGTATAAGAAAGAAACACACACACACACACACACACACACACACACACACACACACACACACACACACACACAAAACAACAACACAGATGAAACGAATAATCTATAGCAAGAAACGTACCCTCCCATGAAGATGGAAGTGTAGTCTGCACCTTCAGACCTATTCAGCTTAATTTATATCTGCAACTGGGTCTGTTCGCAGGGATCATTTATTATTCCAGAGAAAAAATGCAAGTATATTTAAGCTTTATGATTTTTTGTAGATATTACTGCTAAGAAAACAAAAACTGAGTCTCCCTTATGACTACCGAGAGTTAATAGAGGGATATTTTGCTGTAAAAGAGGTGTAAAAGAAGAACAGTTGCGTTTGGAGATCAGTGCACCAGTATGGTGTACCTCTAACGGCACTTTGCAACCGAATTGATAGAAGAGTTTCTGTTGACGCAAAAACAAGGACTAGATACTTTATTTTCACTTGATGAGGAACATAAGTTTGCCAATCAGATGGAGGCAATAGCTTGTGTTGGGAGTGGATATACTGTATGCCCACAGCAAAGTGGTAACCACATCAGAGTCACCTCTGGTTATATTGATAGGATGTGGAAATTCATTGGGCTTTGCTGTGCCTTTTTTTTTTGTTTTCAAAGAAGAGACTGATAAATGCTTTGATGGGTGGGACCACTCCAGGTGTAGTCGGCAGACTGAGAGATACCGCCTCGCCCAAACTCACACCTTTGTCAGGACTATCTGAAAAATCACTTTCTTCATTGTGTAACCCATCCAACTGAGAAAATCCTCGTCCTGCATCATAGACACAAATCCCACATAAACATTGCACTCAATGATTCAGAATGGACCATCTCAAAGAATCTTGTACTTTTTGTATCCCCTCCCCCCCACACTCATTACATTTATTGCAGCACTGATATTGGATTCTATGGCCCATTGCAGAGGTCGTATGATTCTCAATGTCATCCTAAATGAGAAGTCGTGCTGGCCAGCTCATCGCAAAACGTAATGTTTCTTCACTATACTGTAAAATATACCATTCTGCCTTTTCGTCCATCAGTTTCATGTCTGTATTCAGAACGGTAGGAATCTAACCCTTCCGGTTCTGAAGTTTATGGCGAGTCGAAGATCACGCCCTCCACAGTGTATTCATACCCATCTGAGGAAAATACTCTTGTCGATTGTTAACAGCAGTGGCAGGATGAGCCACTCAATAATGACGTTAAGACCAAGCTGGCCCAGCGCAACTTTTTTTTTCAGGTGAAAGTCCCCACAGTACCCATATCATATAAAAAACACCAGGAAAGACAACGGTGTAACTGTTTTGGGGGTCAGTTACAGAGAGAGTGAGGTTTTGAATAGTTTGAGTATGATGTAGAAAAGGGGAAGTCTCATAACATTAGGAACACATTTGCAAATATAAATAAAGAAAAGCAACTACAATACAATGCAAAGTGCAAGAAGTTAGCCCCCTCCGATATATTCTGGTCCATGGACTTAACGTCAGTTAAACCTCCATCACCTCTAGAAGCAGAAAATAGCAGCATGGGTACCGCTTATGTCGACAATTGGAATATGTTCCACGGCAGTAGCTGCGAGGGCATGGGGGTAATGTTCAAATGGACATGTGTTCCAAGGCACTGTTGTATAATGTGATAGAAGACTAATTAAAAGATTTCCAGTGTTTACATCTAGCATATATAAGTTTGCAGTTATTTCTATGAGCTTTTATCCATTGCAAGCTTAGCATATGGAGAACTTTTTACTATAAACGTCGCAGGCTCTGAAAGGCGTATTGATAGTTACCCACTGAAGACGCAATATATGACTAATTTCAGGCTGTTATAGTCTTTTTTTATAATATTTGTTGAGCATGTTATGGTAAAAATGAAAAATAGAAATAAACATAAACATAAAAACAAAAAGAAAATTCTGTAATATTTCTGCATTTATATTTTAGATGTAGAGAGTAACAGTAACGGGCATGGGGAGTATAGATTTCGGAAACAACCTTCGGTCATTGATGATATGGAAATGCCATTTCACCTTTGAGACAAAATTAATAAATAATTGAGAATATAAACACATATGAAATTTATTCAATTTTTTTCTAGAGTATCGAAAGAGAGGCTAAACTCTGGAAGCAGATACTTGCGATTTTATTATTTTTATAAACCGAAAAAATAACAAAAGATAAAGACACACGACAGTATTTATTGCTACCAAAGTATACCAGCGATTCCAGTTAGCTTTCTTGTGTAAATACCTTTATTATATAATATCTTGGCAGTTAGGTGATTGTTAACGTACTCAGCTTAGTTCACTCATAATTTTATCCCTCCTTGCGAAACTAATACTGTTTCAGAATGGTAATCATAATTCCAGCGGCCTTATATACGTAGATTATTTTTAAAAAGTAATTATAATTTCAGCTCTGTATTTATAAGAAGGATGAACTGGTCGTTGTCAATGCTAAAGGTCAGAAACCGTTACATATTTTACAACTCTCAAGAAATTAGAACAAATTCATTTGCCATGGTATAGTAATGTATCTTTTCTACACATGTTACATTTAGGATCATGTGCCTTGTCTTCCTGGGGACTGGATCTTCGGATCTATTACTTATTGAGTTTCAATTTCCAGCATTCTTTCCCGGCATACCAGGGTCCACGTGGCAGGTGAGCGTACTTTGAATTCTTGAAATTCTGGTCTTTCAACAAATCTCAGAGAAGTTAAGCATCTGAATCAAGTCAAGCGCCGACATTCTTAGAACTACATTAAAGTCTCATTTGATACCAAATTGGAGCATTTTTGCATTATCTCAAGTATGCTACAGGCACGGCCATTAAAGATGGAGTATCTTGAAAGGCATCTTGTGCATTGTGTAGGCAGCCCTGTACCTTGTTTGCCTTTCAATTATCCAGGGAGGACTAAGCCAGCTTGTCTTGCATCACATGTACATTGCACATGGAACAATATTGCGCAGTGGGCTCTGATCCTCACACTGTCCCTTTGGGTGTTTGGTTGCTTTTAATCTAAGATGGCGTAGGGTGGTATGCAGGTGATGACATATATATCGGGAGCGTACATGTAGTATAAACGGGTTCGTCACATCCTGTACTCCCATCCATCGGTTGCTAAACAGGCGCGTCGCAGATGAGGGTTGTAGACCGGGCCCCGGTAGCCCAAATGGACAACCCGACCTGCCCCAACGTCATCCAAAATTTATTGATTCGATAGAAATTCCTTTAACCTTTTCTTTGGGATTCATAAGCTGTCCAGACACCTGTTCCGCGTTTTCACTACGTCGGGTCAAATTTGGATCAAGGTTTAACTCCAGCCTACATGTATGCCGTGAATGGCAAGTGCATTGCTTGAGAGTGTTTGTAACGTAACTCATATTTTTATGACCTTCTGCAAAGAGCAGTCATGGGAATCTAGATATCTTTTTCAGATTTTGCCCACAGTATAACGGGCGTTCTAATACATCTAATGTAAATAAGGCTTAACTTTAATATAAGGCTAATTGGTATGCACCGAAGTACTCCTGATGTGAACGAGAATACAAAGTGAGGCAAAACATCTATATTCGTGATAAAATATGATTGAGAAATATCACCAAATGCATAGATATATACACGGGCCCCATCCCTGCAAAGTTCAATAGCATATATGATGACCGCAATCTATTCATCATTTCAGATGACGCAGGATGCCTTGTCTTTAATGCATTTACGTGGAAACTGTGCTGGTGTTACTGCAAGTAGCCATTATAAAGCTTTGCTGGCTGCGGCACCCCAAGGCCCAGCAGCACCTGCACCTACTCAGACCGTATCCACTTGCCATGGGGCAGTATATTGGTGTGCGAGACAAGCTACTTTAAGCGCATGTGGACCGCCCTCTGAGAGTATGCCATTGCACTCTGCCTAAACTGACTGAAAAATTCTCTTATTCCCGTTATGATGCAGAATTTGAAAAACAAATCCTATATAAAAAGGGTCGTTCACCTTGGCTTGGAAGTAATTCTCGTATGTACATAACATGTATTCTATTTCTCGTGAAAATATACATTTGTCTTTACATACCGGTCAAAACCAAAAATAGTCAACACATGGTGTAAAAATTATATTGTTATGTTTTTCTAATTCCAAATGTATTTTGGTAAGGTTACATGTTTATAAGTATTGGACATATACAATCACCAATTAGCAATACTTTTCTTTTGTGATAGAGTTGACGATTTAGACTAAAAGTGATTTTTCAACGCGACGCGACGGAAATCTTTTAGAGGCTTAAAAGTATTTTTCCTCCATCAAATTTCAAAATTAGAATATACACTGATCTAAAGTAGTTGTGTATGAAACTTAGACTAGATAAAGTACTCATTCTGTAGTTTCCATTTTGTTATCACCTTTAAGGCAAAACTTCCGTCCCGTCGCGTTGTTACATTCATTCAGTAACTTCCCAGAACACAGAATGCCGCTTGTGAAATTTAAAGTGTATTAGTTATCAAATTCTGTACAGTCCTTTCATTTTTAGAAATGAATGGGACTTACATGAATACGGAATTCCTTGTAAACAATTTGTTCATTAATGGGACGGGATGCAAGGCAAGAATTCTGTCCCGTGTCGTTGTCAACCAGTGTTTACGCTAGGATTTCTTTCGGGGGGTCACAAGGAGGGAAATTCAGGGGAGGAGACTAGATTTTCACCTATGTTACATGTAAATAAACGAGACTTGTGACCCTTTAGAGTTCACTCAGAGGGTATTTGAGGTTTTGAAAGGGTAATATACCCCAATTTGACGATTTACGGAAACACTGGAACTTGTTTCATTCATTTAGTTACTTCCCAGAACACATAATTCCCCTTGTAAAATTTAAAGTGTCTAAGTTATCATTTTTTTGTACAGTCCTTTCATTTTAGCGATGAATGGGGCTTACACGAATAAACGAATTCCTTGTGAAGAGTTGGTTCATCAATGCGACCGCACGGAATTTACATAACTATTCGTGCATATGAGGTGTAACGCTAAGATAGGCCAATGCTGTTAGTTCTTTCAATTTGCCCAGACAATCATCTGTTAGGTCACTGCAGGCTCAGAGTAAGCTGTTCATTTTTATTTTAGCTTTTGCCATTAGATAATCGCTTCAATTCTTAAAGAGATCATACAATAGTAGTGACCTTGAATGATTAATTTGAGTACTGAATGACCAGGACACTTCAGATGTACGAGTACTGACCCAAGATATAAAAAACATAACTTAACTTATAATAGTCAGAGTATCATCACTCTTCTGACTCAGATTTAAAGTGTTTCCTTCATTTTGTGCAATTTTGTTGGTACAAATGAAGAAAAATAGGTGGACAGAACAATCCGTTAACACTTTGTGAATATACCGTAAGTCATGGAGACAATACCAACAAAGGGTGCGCAGACCATAGCATCCACCTTTTAGACAGGGTGGAGTTTCGAGTAAAGTTACTTAAAACAGACATTTGTAATGGTAATGGTGGCCTCATGCATGCTTACATGTATCTTTCTTTCAGCTCACACATGACTGGAGTGGCTTGTGATTCTACAGAATTTCAAGCATATTTCTTTGTAAATGTATCCCTCTCTTGTCAACACAGTCCCCGATACTGAAAAACTAATCTGGCCAGAGCAGCTTGTAGTCAATTATGATTATGCATCATCATGACTACCAAATCCAATCATATGTAGTAATTTTTTAAACGGCATTTCAATTCACTAATCATCCGTTTCATGTGAGGTGACCAGACCTAGGGTGTCAGTGCAAAAATCAGGCCTTGCCATGAACAAATCACTGGTGAGCTGCTGATAGCTCACCTTAAATCTATTCAGGTAAACCATCAGGGGAGCTACCTTTATTATCTCTTTACAAAATCTATTGGATTGATGTGTGATGCTGGTCTGCTCAGCAGGCAAGTCCTATCGCTATTGTAAACTTAGTACCCACAGCATTAGGTGACCGCCAAAACATCCACACTGATCATAGTTTGTTATTCTCTTAGTTGTACTTTTATGTTGCTGCTCATGTGCCACAGATAGCTTATCTTAAAACATCACGCAACACCTAGCAATAATTTCCGTCCCGTCGCGCTCCCTATTTAGCAAAAGTTGAATCGAACATGTACGGCTAGCTCACTGTACACTTTTCTGATGCCGCAAATTTTTGTTACCAAATCCTAGGCTGTAGCTTCGCGGACCGGAAGTACTGTTTTAGCACTGACGATAACAGGTTATCAGATTGAATCATTACATCGGTGGTTACTCTACGACTGTTTGCAACATTAGAGGTAATTTTATTAATTGATCGTTTAATCTCCAAGCTTTTTACCAAAATGTTGTACCGGTACCGGAATCGACGCATATATTGCTGTTCTAAACGTTCACATTGGTGCGTGGATGAGAGTGGGATCAGTCTATATTTTCGTCATTGCTAATGCCATTATCCAGTATAGCTTGACCAAGCAGATTTATAAAATAATATGCTTAATTATTTTTTAAAATTGCTGCTAATTTATTGAATGTTATGGTATATATTTCATTGCGATGAAGTATAGAAGTTTTTTGTCCTGCATATAGGATAAGTAGGACCGGAAAGTTTATATGCCTAGGCAGCATTCAAAATGTCAGATCACTGTTAAACTGAAGTAATTATTTTGCAACCATGATATCTGATGGAAAAGAACCAACTTCTAATTGTTAAGAGATCTACGTGTATCTTAATTGAAGTGAAAAGGCTAGCAAAAACTCTGACAAACATCATGGGTAGTTTTTCTAGTACAACTCATAAAAAAAAGGCCCAGGCCTATACATAGGCCTGATGTGGGCCTATAGCTTTACTTAAGACCATAACACAAAAAAATACATATGAAGGGAACGAAAACATCAATTTTTGTTAGATTACCGTACATGTTATTTAGTAGCCTAATTACCATTAATTAATTTTAGGCTCCAGGTTTAATTAAAAAATAATTAAAAATTAACAGAGGAAAAACAGAAAGTAACATATGTAGTGTCTGAATATACCGGGTGCGACAGACTAAGCATGGTCCTGCTTAAGGCCTTGTTATTGGGAGATTGTGAAAACTTTGGTCAAATTTGAATTTTTTATCTAATGTAGATCTAATAAATTAATAAAGTCTGAGTGAACCATATAGAGTTAAGGCATAAAGTCCTACCGTCGTCCAGGCCTTCTAAGATTAGATCTCTTAACTCAGACCGAATATATATGTCTCAGTCAGATTTAATCTAGGCCTTTTGACCTGTTGTCAAAGGAAAATTTGAGTTTTGCAGAGACACCGGCTGTAGTGCCCTAAGAATTATATCTATTTCTTATATTTTCATTTTTTTTTGTTTCGCATAGTTCAAACTTTTGAGCACTGTTCAAAGGGAAAACCATTGCCATTTATGATCTTGAAACGACTTTTCATTATGAAAATGTAGACCTGCACATATTTATTTATTTACTTTGATACAGATATAAAGTCACTCTTCTGCCTTCTAAGAATGGGAAGACTTTTTTCAGTAAATTATATTACAAATAACAATAATAATAATAACAATAATAATAATAATAATAATAATAATAATAATAATTATTATTATTATTATTATTATTATTATCATTATTATTATCATTATTATTATTATTATTATTATTATTATTATTATATTATAAATAATATAATAAAGGCATATATAGACCAATGTACTACATTATTTACGTTTATAGCTACTTCCTTCCTCCAGATACATGAAAGGGGGGGGGGGAGCGGAATTTACATGATCACAAGATGTCATCGATCAACAGTCACGAAACACATAAATTTATACGAAAGACATTCATATTTACAAGTTTGGTATTAGACATCTCAAATATTCATTTCACACCATGGTAACGCCAACTTAACGAAGACATTTTTGACTGATAAAAAGGATAAAAATCGAAAGAGCTGTGCTGAAAACTTGCTGACATTATTCGAACTTCTACATATACCATAGAGATGATACTGATTCTTGTCAAGTACTTAACAGTTTTGTATTAGAGCCCCAACAAGTTATCAATTCCGTCCCGTCGCAAAAACGACTGTTTTGGATCTGACCCTTGCGCATTTGATCAATGTTACTACATTTCACAAGGCAAAGGATCATGAGTGCTTTGTAGCTGCTGTATAAAGCAGCCAGAACAGCTGCGCCGCGACAGGATTCAGGTGAAAAAAACTAATTTGAAGACAGCAGAACATATGGGTCTATTGTAGTGAATACCTGGTGCAAATACGTGACGTGCTACGTGTATGGTTTTTAATGTGACTAAATGATAATAGTTGATGTTCCGTTACAATTTCAGGGCGGTTTAAAGTCTTCCTGGGGCATCACTTCTGCGTATAGTAGAATTCACTGAAATGGCCTGATCGATAAGAAAATTGTAGAAATATCTTGAAGTTGAGTTAATTACTTAAAAGAGGGATATAATTCCATATGAAACAACAGGAAACTTAGGGACCGGTCAAAAGTTTCAAAATTTTCACGTCAGAACATAGAGTGCGCTTTTTTTGGTTTGGGGGGGGGGGGCAAGGTAATTGTACTTTTTTATTTAAAACATAGAAAGTTTATATTTTGCTCTCCAAAATATGCTCAAAACTCAAATATCTATAGTAATATTTACATAAGAAGCTGTATAAACGATAAATGAACAAGTTTTAGGGTCTGAACAAGTGGCCAAACAATAGTTATAGGTTTGCATTTTGTTTTGTAAAATCAGCATTTTAAAGTACCAATTTAAAAGGAAAGGGGGTGCTTTAAATTAGCACTATGTGTACTTATTTTAAAATGTTGATAGTTTGGACTGGATCCTTACTTTCGGGTGAAAGAGACCGTGCTCTTACACGGGTAAGTATATTATATAATCAAGTTACATGTGTTCAACCGAACGTTTCGGGCTCTTTGATATGAAGCAATGGTATTCTGGTTATCGTCGTCATATCCAATGCCTTGGAAAGAATTCGTAGCTTATCTTTCAGACAACTAATCTATAAAATCAACCCAATTAGCAAAAACAGTTAGCCACCATGTACATCTTGAAATTGTTTTCACTTTGTGTTGACAGATCAGCACTGCAAATACGTAATTTTTAGGTCAATGCGTTAATTGTTATAAGTAGCCTTTATGTCGGACAAGCATTGCAAACTAGTTATTCTGTCTTGCACAAACCCAATTCTGGTATGGTAGTCCAGTGTTACAGATATGTACAACATTAGTTAAAACAACTCCCACGTGAGATTTGAGATGAAGAAAGTATTACATCTAATCAAGCACCATAAAATTGTCAAAGGCGCAATGTATGGAGGAAGTAATGATAAATTAAAACGTTAAACTCGATGGCATGCAATGGCCAAAAGCGGGAAAACACCAAACCTTGATCCTTAAATGTAAATATCAGATAATAAGCTTGCTCCGTTCATGCCCTCTTCTGCTTGCAGTTGCTGTTACGACCACAAACCGTAATTCTCGTCCGAAATTCGATAAGCCTTATATTAGAACCAGTACAAGATCCTTTGATAAATTGTATTTTCCCTCCGCAATTAGATCGTAGATTGAGCCGTCAATATTAGCATGAAATGTCCAAAAACTATACTAGGTAAGCATTAGATTTTTATCTGGTCAGCTCACTTGTTTGTGATTAAACACGGGTCAAAATATTCTAATTTCTGTAAACTTTGTGTTGTAAACAAAGCTCACATGGGTTTGTTAAAGATAAAGATAAAAATGTACTTTATGGAAGGTAATGAAGTTATAACGACGATAGTTTGAGGGATCAGACCACTGACATAAATAGCTTTATTTTTACTCTGTGTTTGAAAATAGCAACAAACTCATATCATGAAGTTTAAACACTCAAAATTCACTTTAATTTAGTTTTGCAGTGTCGTTTTGCGTCACAGCTGCAAACTAAGCTTGTCAATGTAATTCAAGTAATAAGTACGTGATATGAACGGTTCAGAATTTAGAAGCTGTGAAACACTAAAATGTTGGCTATGGAAGGCATTTGTTACGGAAAATGACAACTTTGTGCCAATTCATACAAATGGAACGTTAATACTGACATTGCCATGGGAAATTATGTCAGAAAAAAAGGAGAGCTGAGCCAGAATGTGTTAACATTGTAGTAAAAGCGTGAGTTCTATTTTTATTGGGCACTGTGGACGGGCATGTTTTCAATAGATGAAGCTGCTCTGCAAGAATTAGTGGAATTGAATGCGGCCAGACTCGGTTTATCAATTTGGCTTGGAGTAATTGCGGGAAATTGCCAACCAGGACCATTCACAGATATTGTTTGTTTGCACGGAATACTTGTCAAGTCGTTGCAGAATGTTGCACATCTCTAGATGCTAATTTAAAACAACATTTAAGGAAAAACAGGGGTAATTTAAGAAACATGACCACGTGGTCCGTATAATTTTCGTCACTTTGAGGGTAATGCAGACACATGGCTGGCGTAAAATTGTGATTAATGTTGAAGTTGCCTGCCGTATGAAAGTTTCTTGAGGAGTTCACTTTGTTCTGAAGTTCGTGTTCTTCTTGTACTGACAATCGCGCTTCAAATGTCGTGCAGGCCTAGAACACATTTTCTTTAATTTAACCTTTGAGCTTGTCGTATTTTAGTCTGCAGCCAATTTTGGTCGATCGGTGGTATTTTGCATAACCTTTTATTTTTCGTGTGAACCCATATGTGATGTTCACACTCTCGGCTTACATATTTTAGACATATCTGATCATCGCATTGGATGTATAGAAAATGTAGTTTTGTTATTGCACAAACACACAAATCTTAAGCTGTGAGGACGGATGGTTTGGATAAGCTCTGTTGCCTTGCTCAGTGTTATGTTTGTATATGCCCTCTCGGTATAACGGTTCGAAGTTTTCTATTTTGCGACTAATATCAATTTTCGGCAGATATGCAGTATTCTTAATTGATTTATGCACGTTTAGCCAGTAGCTGCTTGTATTTACGGACTACTACATGTACAGAGTTTGCTGCTGTGACTTCGTGATTCTTGTAAGCTGGAGTAACAAAAACTATTTGTATGCTGACTGATGTCCTGTTTGGCATAATATACTGGAAATTACGACTTAGTGCGGCAACGGTTTACATTGTTTTTTTTTGCAAAAATTCGGATCGTTTCAAATGTTTAATATTGTGTGTTTCTTGTGGACAGTTTGACAGGTATTGATTAGATCTGGATTTTTCCATTTTACCTTATTTTGGCATAAACCTTCATTGTGATGGTTTCTTATACTAGTTCCATATGTACCATTTCGGTCAATGTCATTTGTATTCCATTGTTATGCCAAATATGTCTCGCTTGTGTTGTTTTGTCATACCTCATAATTTTTTGCATTTATTTTTTAGTGATCGTGCATTTCTTCTGCATCAATTTTCGTCTTATGACACTCGTTTTCGGTCATAAGAATGAACAGCTTAGCCCTTTTCCTCCAATTCGGTCTACTTTTTTAAATGGGGCACTTGCCATACGTTCATATAAAGTATGTTAACCCTCAACATCGATGATTTTTTCCACTTTGGAGCTCAAAAAGAAGCATTTAAAATTGAAATATATCCAAACAAAAAATCGTTACCTAAGTTATACTCTTGTCTTTACTCAGCCGTTAATTTTACAAAGATTCATCCATCCAGGTTTGAGTGAGGTTGTCTCAAAATTACCAAGTCTTGTAAGAAATTGTTTTTGAGATAATCAATACCAAAGATAACCAAGGCGAATTGCTGACTTTAATTACTCACAAATGACATCTGCTCAGGCTATTAAGAAGGATGACTAAATGCTAATCTGTTAAACTCTGTCATAACTTTGACCTATACATTTAAAAACAGTATATTCCCCTGTTAATTTTCCTTTTTCCGATTACCGCTTCCAAGTCCCTCATTATGTGCCTGGTGACTGTATTGTTGACTCACTCAGATATCTTGTGCACCATGAAAATTTTATAAAGTCATGGGCTGAAGAACATGTTTTGGCTGTTCTGCTGACCAGATGTTTCTGAACATATGGCCAGTGGAGCAGCTCAAAATAATTCATTAATGGTCAATGTTAACTTCACATGTATTTCTGACCATATGTAGTATATCTGAGAATTATATAAAGTCATGGACTGAAAACATGCTATGGTTCCATTAATGGTCAGTACTCTGTTCATGATCTAGTTTGTTACTGACCATGAGCTGTACTGTATTTTACTCTCAGGCGGATTTATTTTTGACGTACCATACTTTTATTTCCTGGAAACAGGGGCTCAATAAAATATAATAATATCAATATCATGACTAGGTGCTCCTGGGGTCGCCAGAGGGGCGCAGCGGTAGCGGCCGGACCACTGTTCGAACCCACATGACATAATTGATTGATATTTTTATTTCTATACTTTCGATATTTTGCCGAATGTTATTGTGTCATTTTATTTATATGTACTATGGTAACGTTCACCCATGCAGTGGCATGGCATTTGCTATGTTGGTTTTGCACCCTTTGACTGTTTTGTATCTTTCATTTTACATACGTCAGTAGTTATTTTACTTTCTGCATGGTGTATTTTATCTGTCTTTATCGTTTCGATGTACTCATTTGAATGTACTTTTAATTACTCCGTTCGCGGAGGTTCAATAATAATAATAATAATAATAATAATAATAATAATAATAATAATAATAATAATAATGATGATGATGATGATGATGATGATGATAATAATTATAATAATAATAATATTGTGGTTCTAATCAGTCACCTGTGAAATAATCCGCAAACCTGTAAAAACACGTCCAGTAAGGCTTTGACTGTGAACGGTTATCTACACATCGCCATTTGTGACCCCATCTAACAGCCAATTAACTGATTGACTCCAAGAAGCAGGGACACTTTTTCATCTTAAAGTTTTTTTGCATAGAATTAAACATGTTACAGTGGCATTTTGGGCATGGATAAAGATTAGTACTTCATCATCTCAACTGTAGCAAAAGCTCAATTTCACTGATTTGAAGGTCTCAAGTAAGTGCCGGCGCCTTGAAGAGGGCAAAGTATGTCGTTCTTGTAAAAACTATTGACTTTGAAGTGATTAAGTGATGGTCATATTCTATACACACAGAAACATTGGGCTTGATAAAAAAAATAAAACCTTGATGTTTTGAGTAAATAGTCTTAATTACTACAAATATTAGAAACACATTGGGTGCAGCCACCATTATGTCCGTATCATGGCGGATAGTCATCTTTGTTGCCCAGCGAAACGGCCTCAGATTTTGGCGGGAAAATAATATGCATGTCTCTTATAAGTTGATCAACACAGGATATATTTCTGTATGCCATATAAAAAGACATCTGAAAAATTTATTGTCTGAATACAATGTAATAGTTTTTGATATATAAGTCCAATTTGATACCAACTAAAAAAATATTTCAGTGGCCTAGACAGTATCAAATATTAATGGTTTGAACAGCTAAATCTTTCATGCCACGCACGTATGCAATCCGTTCAGCTCTACTCTAAATGACCTGATAAGCTTACATACGCATACTGAACAGTTTATGCGATGTTGCTTGACAGCGCCCACAAATGTAATCCTTTTCCAGAGAACAATGAGCCAACACGTTCCGACTCACAGTTTAAATATGAAATATTTCCTTGACACAAGCATGGTAGATAAGTGGTATATGAAAAATGCATTGAAAAGCTCGTGTGAATAAATATAGCCCCAAACAATTAAACAAGTGTCTTTATGAGTACCTGCAAATAAGGTAAGTGCCAAAATATGTCAATCATACTTGGTCATTTCTATTAAAAATATATATGCCTGCTGAACCACTTTCTTTGCTTGTGCACCCAAAGTAGAAACTTTGAAGAATGTTTTACGCGTCTCCCATGGAAATTTAAAAATGGTAATTTGACTTTGAATTTTTTGCTTTAAAGTAATTCCTATTTGTGTCTTCTCGACACCATTTATACTAGAATATAAGGATAAGGTAATAACGTTTGGATGCAGATTTTTTGGGGAAAGGATCATATATTACATCATCATGTCCACTTTCAGTACTTTTGTTCTCACATCTGGGGTTGAAGTTTGTCTTTAAGAATGTGAGACGTTCTGTAAAAGTGTAACAACTTGCTTGCAATTTTGCCGCCATAAACTTGCTCCCAGATTTAAAAATGAACATATTTCTTTGTGTTGCTGAGAAAAAAACTCCCTCTTTTACTGGCAAAGAAAAGCAACGCACGTAAAATTCCATGCATATCGGTAAATTTGTGAGAACATATTACCGTAAATTCGACTACTAATGTTGCAGAGTAGGAGCCTGCAATTGTTTGAAAGGCATCAACGTATCAGCTCCTGTCGAGGAATATTACCGTCATTCATGATAAATGACTGGATTTGATCATAAAATAAATTAGATTACTTAACTGTGCCATTTAGTTGCAATGTAATAGGTTTGTTCATGCGGAGAGTACCAATTACGTCTCCAATAACAGGTGAATGAACCATTTTTACTGAAATAAAATATCTCAGATTTCTTGAGGTGTTTTCTTTAGGTTTCAGGCTTCATATTCATCTCCCATGTCTGGATGTGTGTGTGTGTGTGTGTGTGTGTGTGTGTGTGTGTGTGTGTGTGTGTGCGTGTGTTTAATCCAGCACTAACAATCCAGCCTGCGTCATCGAGCTGTTCTTTAAGGTATATGCATTATACACCATAACCCATTGCATGCCTTGGTCAGGTAACATGTTAAACCTTGATAGGAGTTCCCATGTGGAATTTACATGGCATGAAGATTATTTGAACACTGAGCTTGAAACGCAACACATAATACCGTAAATGTATTAAGGTAACGTAATTGTATTTTGAACGTAAAGTATTGATATTTGGAAGCTAGTGATCAGTTGTGACATTGTAGCGAAATCATATCACTTATCAGGTGACATCACTGAGTAATCCTTTTACCTATTGAAGAGTATGCATCAAGAATCCCAGCCTTACACTAAGGTACAGAGAGTCACAGGTAAGAAAAATGGCATTGATAACACCCCCATAATGTTCTAAGTTTCAAATACTGAAACAGTAAATGTTATATATTTGTGTAAGTACTTTCGTTTCAATTGAATATTTTGGCACGTAAATGCAAAGCTGGCTTTAACACATTCGCAGGTGCCATTTAGCGTCTTTCATACACCTTGCACTTTCGAATTTTATTTAATCAAATGTCTGCAGCGCATTGAAAGGGGCCTTTGAGGCAATCTCACCACAGGATCGTTGACGCATTAAGCGCCCGTCCCCCAAGTGCTTGTGAAATGTGATTTAAAATAACAAGAGTGGTCTCATGTTCAAAGAATGTTATGCTCCCGAGGAAACAATCAGGGAAATAGGCCAGGAATATCAGTCTCAGTGATCCGTGGAAAATACAAACATTGTTTCTATCTTCTGTTGTGTGGCGCATGGGTTTTACGCGTTCCGACAATGTAGAATAGAAATTAGAGTAGAGAATCTTACTTTCCACAAGTGAAAAAAAACCGAATTGATTAGTATTCAGGTTAGCGATGTGTATTAAATGACCTATGGAGGTGGATTTGCTGAGAATACTCAAAGACAACCCTGTATGAATATGCTTCAAAGACATGACTAAGTACTGTTGGGGATGCCAGGTGTTGTCCTTGAAAGCCAGAGAGTAGTTAGGGCTAGCTATGTTGCCTGTCTCAGAAATGGCCCGCAGCAATCAAGCAATGGGGAAGTACACATCAAAAGATCAAGATGCTGTCAGCGTATGTTGGCATGTAGATGGAATGCAATAACACGGGATCTTGTTAAGTGGTCCGTGTGTAACTGTTTTCAAATGAAATTTTGAAGTTCATGCATCTCACGTATTTACTGGTAATCTGTCACTCTAGTTTACTTTCCACTGATTGTTAATTACTCATTACAGTTCCGAGTAGGCGTCTGATCTATGCAATAGGAGTGGTCCTGTCATTATTAGATTGGGTGAGCTTTTCAACGAGAATGGTTTTTAAGCTCGGAAAATAGCCAAATGTAAACATACGTATCACCGATACATACTTAGGTTTTTGTTTTTCCCAAAGTGGTATCGATAAAACAAAAGCGCCTACGTAAAAATAAGGTGTTCCGTTGATTGGTATATTTGGAAAAAAATGTCTGCTAAAAATGTCCAAACAACAATTCGGTAAATCTTTAGCAGGCGTTATCCCATTTAAGTGCAAGAATGATAACATTTGGCGCCAGTTAACGATATAAAAGGCAAAACACAAATTGGTTGGGAAGGGGGATTTCAAGACTAGCTTCCAGAAAATATGTTCAGCAAATATGGTTGGATTTTTGTGACAATAATTTGGAGTACATCTAAACTGCACTCGGATAGCATAGGCATATTTATTCTAGCCGTATGACCGAAGCTTTATATAGGATAATTAATTGTGGAATATGAACGTCACCGTCAGTTTCAGCGAGGCCAGGTAGAGGTGAAGTACATTGGTCTTGTACTATTTCCCTGGCAGCGCCCGCAAAGCCTGTCTCCAACAGCGTCATTTACACGATTATGCCAATAAGGCAGTCTTTCACGCGGTGACATATTCAAAAAGAAACAGTGAACAATTGAGATACGAGTATCGATCTTGCCAAGCCACGGGGGTGTGTGCGAGAGGAAACCTTCTGGTGAATATACAAGTGTCTGTGGATCCCAAACCAAGAACATAAAGCTTTATATTGTCTCTTATTTAAGTTAGCATCATGCCTGTTGTGTCAGTTGGGTGCAATGCATACTGCCGATGCAGGCCGGATAGCCGTGCTTGATGATCACGGACAACACTCAGTAAGGCGCGGCTTCCTGTCTTTTCTGAGGAGTAAGCTATTGCTTATTCGGTAACAATTGAAGAACCGCCGATGCTCTCTTCGTGTGCTGGATATGTACTTGACGCAGCCCAAGCTCACTGGCACGTCTCTCATATCTACCTGGGTAGGAGTTCCCGTAGCAAACATCGTTTATCTGGCCTTGATATCAACTTAAACAAATATGTGGAAATATATTGTCGAACGAACTTTGGACCCTAACCATATCGGGAAATTTTACACCCTGGACTAACCACTCAGCAAAAGAATGGAAGGGACATCAGTGTATACGGTAAGTCTTACTTTCTTCATTGTCCTCCAACCACAAGTATGCCGAGTATGTTGGGTTTTGCTGGTACCACTCTCAATGTGACAAGTGATTCCCAATCTACTGTGGCTACTATATGCACAAACAAGAAAGGTACTTCCTTTGAAACTAATCTGACCTAATTGGGCCTAAAGAAAGATATCATGGAGTGGGGTTTCCCCTTCCCCATAAATATCATACCAGTATGTATTTTTACTTTCTCGTTGGAAATAAGTGATCTTCATACGATGCTTTTTTATTGAATCATGCATCTGGTATGAAAACATACTATGCTGTTTGTAGCATCAATACAGTAGCACCTCTCAGTGCGTGACACTTGCGGTAATTGGTCTGCTGGGCTGTACTCAAGCATAGCTTTGTGCCTGACCTGCTAAGTGACAGTTAGTCATAAGCATGCAACTGTAACAAGACACTGTATATGTTGGATACTTATAGGTTAAATTCATTTTGCTTGTGTCTGTTACACCCACAGACTTATGCCCTTTAACACCCCAGTAGTCTTTATATTCTTAGGTAGATTTATATGCTAAATGAACGTACATATGGACAAATCTAGATCCATAACCCCATACACTTTCTCTATATCTGTATAAACCGTTCATTGTTTCATTGTATTTTCCCACAGGTAATAGTTTTTGCTGTTGAGGATCAACTGACTGTGTCTAGTTTGAGACATGCACATGCTATAGTTCAATATTCTACATGGAGATTGGCTATATTCATATATTATTACATTTGGCGCGTGTGTGTGGCATACTCCACATTAAATTCCCTATACGGCGGTCTGGTTGGGCCAAAGGGGAACTTGTATGACGGGATTATATTTTGAAAATGGATTTTTTGAAGTAGTTGAAGTAACAGTAAATAATTTACATGTTTCACGTATGTGATGTCCAACGTAACTATTGCGGTGTATTAATCATTTTTCTGGTGTGTGTCATACCAACATGTCATATTTGATTGTGCGAAAGTATCGTGAATTGAATTTTTGATACTATTTCTGATGAGACAAGGTCTTGATGCTGAATTCATTGGTAAACTTTGCACGTTTGTTTGCTGTCCTTTCTGTCTTAGCTGAAGTGGAAAAACACGTCTTTGAATGATTCAGAATGCACCATGAATGTCACCCACACAGCAGGTAAATGTCGAAGGCAGGCAATAAGGCAAATGTAAGCCAGTCTCCGTGAAGTGATCCGAATCTGCGAGGGACAGGCCAACAGACTAATGGCAATTTATATTGAAAAGACTGCACGGAATTAACTGCATGTTTTTTTGTAATAAGATAGTGTTTATATTGCCTTCCGTCACGATGTGTGTACACTGTAGATAAATTGTGTTCAGGATAGCGATAGGTCTTCTCCGGCGATAAGCTGGGATTTCAAATTAAAATCTGATGATCCATTTCAGAATAGAATATCCTTACCTCTACATATCATGATTGGTATTTAAGAGAACCGTGCATTTTTGGTTCTCTGATCTAATTACTAGACGATTAGAAACAAAATGTATTTATATTCGCAAGTTGTATGATTACGAGACAGAAGAAATGAGATTGGGTCGCACACCAAGTCGGGGCGCACGGCATGGTTTCTCGCTTCTTCTGACACAAGAACCACCGACCACGAGTTGTGTCTCCGTTTTAAGCCGTCTTTTTGTCCATGTTATAGGGAGACTAACATTAGTTCGTGTTGTGAACGTCATGTTGTTCAACAATCTTAGAAACCGTATTGAACAATAAGGTTTAACCTCCTTTGCACTCCTTGCGCAATGGTTTCTCCTTCCACGCACAAGCAGTTCGACTAAAACAAAGAAAGGGTCGTTCAGTTTCAACGCACCCAGTGGTGTTATGGTTAAGACACGCGGTTCAAACGACACAACTGTCCATGGCCATCAAAAGGTCAAATGACGCTGGATGCTTTGATTTGAATGTTTGTAAATAAGTAAGGAGAACACCTCAAAAGTCAAGCTTCCCTACTTATGGGTGCTATAGTTTCCAAACGAATTAAAATATGCGAACGCCATGATAGTGAACCCTGTTGAACTAAACGTATCTTGTTTCTAAATAAAATGACTGAGCACTTTGAGAACCTCAAAGCCAACTGTATCCTTAGCAAATAAGGACAAACTGCATTAGCTGCCATAATGTTAAGTTGCAACGGTCGGCATTGTTATGCATATAAGATGTCGCAATGTTTTAAAGGTCGTCAATGATGTGCATATAATTTTAAACATGACCATATGAAGGTCGTGATCCAGTTTCCACGAAATAAGCCAAATCTGACGACAGACATGCACCTTTTTACCATGGACATAAATTTATCACCAGGTGCTTGAACGTAGCGGGATATGGTACGTGACATTTTATAACAGTGTACGTAATGCCGAGTGTTATGTTCAAAATAAGTACTGTCCATGATTTACTACAATACGCCGTCCGATTCTGTTTGTTATACCTCTTGACAGGCCATTCACTCCTAAATGCACTGAGCTGACAATTCCTTCCGTTGATCACTATCTTTTCTCACCTGTTTTACCCTTTCCCTCTCAAATCGCCCAAAGCATTCAAAACGCTCGTTAAAACGTAATAAATAAACAGACGCCAATTTTTAATAACCATCTAATCCATTCTCAGGTACATTTCTGACAACCAATGTGCTCCATTTTTCGCCACTTTATTGTTAATTGTTCAATTTTATACTGAGAGAAACCATTTTTTGCTGAAAATTCTAAAAAAGACCATTATGAGGGCATGCCCCAGGTCAATACCTTTCCTCGGCAGAGGTTGGGCGTATTGCTCCCAACCTGCGCCAAGGAAAACGAATGACTTAACCAGGAAAGAGTTACAGGTCGATCAGTGACCATCCAGTCAAAGGCCGTCAACTACCACAACTCGCGCCCGCAATTGGCTGATTTCGGAGAGGACATTAAACTATGATCTGACTGCAGGAAAACATGACTAGGAAAAGACTGACCTTGCGTGGGTCCCAGGCGATTCCTTTGGCAAAGCTACAAGAATTATATATGGCTATTGCATTCATTAATATCAAGTTCGCAGTCTTTTGGTTTGCACAGTACAGAGGATGACTGCTATACAAATGTATAAGTTCGTGCATGTATGGAGTAATGTGACTAAAAGTAAAGAAACCCTTGGCAAAGTGCGCGACACCGAAGATTGCCTGTGCAGATTTATCATCAGGATTCACAAAAGACAAATCTTGAAAAAATGTTCTGTACCTTTAATGCGTATATCACATACGCATTTTAGTTTCAAGCTGTTTTCATGTAACAAAAACAACCGAGGAACAGTCAAAGATAGCAATATCTGTATGTAGGCTACATCGATTCTACACCACCAAGTTCAGATGAATGTGATATTTAGCAACACTGTGTTCAATCCAGTGGCAACAATATTGGACAAAGTATCATGCATAACAAGAAATTTCTGGCTTCAATTACTCTTGAAGATATCGCAGCGAATCAAAATTGTGAATGTATGTCTAACAGTAAATACTCTAATTTTGTTGATGCATACCACAAACATGTATTTACAGGTAATTTGGATATTATGCATAATTCAAGTTTAAAAGAAATTATGAAAAAAGGTACAAAATTTCGGATGTGTCCCAAGTTGAACATTGACAATATTTTTCCGGATACATGTGATGCATTTGATTCCTACTGTATGAAATGGGCAAAGAAAGAAAAAATTGAATTTCAGAAATTTGAAGGTTGGTTATCAAACTTGAAACGAGTCTTTAGAAATAGAATTTATCGTTGCAAACGACATTAAGAATTTCAATACGGTTAATCTAAAACAACCTGAAGTTTCAAAAGCAGTAAAAAAACTACAAGAAAGATTTGTAATCACTAACATAGATAAGGCAGGGACCAATTTTGGGATCATCTGCTAAAAATATTATCTGGATGTTTTAAAAAAAGAACTTGGTATAAACAATATTTCAGACATAAGAGGAAATGACGTTTATAAATTACACAAACAATCCATCGATAATTTGATAGATACACATAAAGATGAGATGAAAAGGAATTTTAATATCAAAATTTCTGAAGAGGACTCCTCTATTCCACTTTTGTTCTGGATACCCAAATTACATAAAAACCCTTTCAAATCTAGATTCATAGCCGGTGATGCAAAATATACAACAAAACAATTATCAAAAGAAGTAACATTGTATTTGGCTGCAATTAGGAATCATTTTTGTAAATACTGTAATGCAATTTCTAGAAACTGTGAAATAAATTGTTTTTGGAGTATTAGCAATTCTTCCGAGTTTGTATCTAAAATCAAAGATGTAAAAGCAAAAAATATCAAATGTTTTGATTTTTCTACACTGTACACAAATCTACCCATAGATGAAGTCAAAAGTCCTCTTTCAGAATTACTAAGCAAAATGTTTAAACATAATGGTAAACCATACATTAATATCAATTCATATACAAAGAAAGCATATTGGTAACGCAATAAATATTCAAAGAAAAACGTTAAATCTTACACTGTTGAAACTTTGATAGATGCTATAAAATTTCGTTTGGATAATACTTTTGTTCAATGCAGAACATTGGTTTTCCAACAAATTAAAGGCATTCCAATGGGTAGCAACTGCTCCCTTTACTGGCAGATTTGTATTTAACCTGGCTTGAATTTAAGTATATGGATAAAGTGATGAAAAAGGACTTTCAAATGGCTACAAAATTATCAAACAACGCAAGATATATTGATGACATTGCTTGTGTAAATGTACAAAATTTCAGTGAAATTGCTAAAGAAATTTACCCAAAAGATATCCCTTTGGAGGGTAACAATTCAGATGGTTTCAGAGATGTGTTTTTGGACTTGGATATTCAGGTCACTAATGAGAGGTTTTGTATTAAATTATATCACAAAATTGATGAATTTAACTTTGAAGTAGTTAATTATCCTTTCCCGGACACTATTGTATATAATACATTTTTGTCAGAGATTTTGCGATTTGGTCGTATTTGTTCTAAATTTCAGTACTTTGCATCCAGAACCAAATTTATTTACAATAAGCTTGAGTGAAGAGGATTCAAAGGTGTACTTTTGATCAAATATTTCTACAAATTAGGTTGTTAAGTTTGCCTTCAATAATTTTAGAGATTTTAGACTTGCCTGTTTTGCTACTTAATTTTATCTTTTGACATCATTATGTTTAACTGATCACCTTTCAGACACTTTAGGCTAAGTCGTTTTCTGTTAGGGAAACCCCCAGGGGCTACAGGTAGCAAGAAGCGGCCTACGACAGTTACAAGCTTGCCTAATTGTACTTTATATCTGGTTAATATTTTCATTGCATTCTCTTGACATAAATACAAAAGACTTTAATTCTTTTCTGACTTGCCCTATAATTCTACTGTCAATGTCCAAAGAATACTAGAAAGTTTGGCCACAATAATTTACAGTTTTTAGACTTGTCTGTTTTGCTACTTAACTTTAACTTTTGGCATTTTTCTGTTTTAATATTCACTATCAGACATTTTAGGCTTACATGCTTTCTGTTAGGTAAACCCCCAGGGGCTACAGGTAGCAAGAAGCGGCCTACGACAGTTACATGTTTGCCTAATTGTACTTAAAATCCTGTTAAGAAAAATTGTTTTGATAGCATGTTTTTGGCATAAATGCTAATGACTTTCATTCTTTTCTGATATGCCTAAATGCACATTTACTCAATATTAAAAAATTACTCAAAATTGACAGTATTTTCTAAAATGTCACAAACCTGACACATTATGTTGACATATTGACTCAGGGTTGGCAGTTAAATAGAGCTTAATTGTTTGAGGAGTAGGTGTCATCATGGAGTTTTTACATCTCTGGTGCAGGATGTACATTATGGCAGTCCTTGTTAGGATTTCCCTTGGTTTATACAGGTGGTCTAGCTGCAACTGTTTATTTTACAATCACTGGGACTGAATATAATGCCCCAGCTTGTTTCCACTTCAGTTAATCATTGGCGGATGGTTTAACTAGGATAAACTGTCCAGATAGAAAGTGTGCATATTGGTTCAGGGGTAAGTCAAATTGTTCTTATCTGAACCGGTACTATGCAAATTTGGTTATTATGGTTTGTTTGACAGGTATTCTTCTTTGATATGAAGCTCTGCATTTATAAGCAAGACTTCACGTATTTAGCTAATTCATCAATTGTCACGTTCATATTTATTCATTAGTATGTGGGTCGTCTTTGCTGAATATTTAGCTTAGACAAGGAGCCGCTACTCAGAGAGACATGTACAGGTAAAAAGCTCCGAAACATGTTGAGTAGTAACCCGCTGAAAACCCTTTAATTTATTTGGGCTAATACAGCCTATGTCAAAATTTTACAGAGGAACGTGTGCAATATGGACAATTGTACTTCTATATATATAAGTTAGACAGGGGCAGGTTAGCTTATTTAGAGTAAAGAGACTGCGTAATAGGGTAATGACTACTGGGAAGTGGTTTTGAACAAAAAGACACAAGTACAATCCAGATCATTCCATGTAAAGCAATGAATACTGAAGTATATAACTGAAATAGGGACAGTTTTGCTATCAAGTAATTAATTTAATTATCTTAATTTTATCAAAATCAGGTATGTTACATTGTGTTATGATATCAACCTGAAACTGAAACTTTGCTTCGTCTCTTTGTTGTCTTCAATTAAGATTGACCATGTTGACACTGGACATTGGTAACGGTTTTGAGACACCTTTTTAATCGGGTCATCATTCTGTTACTGTAGAGGCGTAGAGAGAGAGAGAGAGAGAGAGAGAGAGAGAGAGAGAGAGAGAGAGAGAGAGAGAGAGAGAGAGAGAGAGAGAGAGTGTGTGTGTGTTTTGGTCTTCAAACTGTACGCCAGAATTGCAGTAAGCATTGCAACTCCAACTGGGTGAGCTACACTTTACATGGTATGGCAATCGGGCACCATCTTAACCTTCTGTCACGAGACCATGATCAGAAAAAAATTGAAAAATACAGATAGCCTTATGACTGTTCGGAAGAACACTTGTTTGTTAATGATTCTTTGCAAATGATTTCTAAGTAACAGCAAGGACAATTTCATAGCGACGCAATCCCTTTTCACCGCATGTATAGACACATTTGTATTACATGGATTGTGAAAGAAGTCAAGCATTGACTTATCGAGTCACTCTCCATGGCACAGATGTTGGCGTATACTTCCTACCTTGCCTAGTGGAGGAAACCGAAGAACTCGGAGAAAACCACCGTGCACGGTTAAAGTGGTAGGAACTTTTTCCACATGCTGCCCAGGACGAGAATCGAACCCGGGTCGCAGAGGTGAAAGGCGAGCGTCTTACCGCTCAGCCAACCGTGTACCCACACAGCATCGCCACCCACGATCATCCCTCTTGATGACGATTGAGGTTAAGCTGTTTAGCCAATATACTATTCTAGGGAATCGAATAATTATGTAAATATGATACACACATTCACACAACATACATACAAAGAAGGGCAAACAAAACTTAGGGCACTTTACACATACACAATGCATATTAGTTGCCTGAGGGCTGAAGACAGTAAGCAGATACCATCCATGTCAATGATCTGTGAATACATTACTAGTACAAATGATTAATTGTGCTTCTTTTAGCAGTGCAAATCAAATTGTACACTGGTCATAAAAATCACAGCACAGTAAAACTTCCCTATACTGAACAGCTTTGGGACCGGAAAAAAGTGTTCGGTATGGGGAGGTGTTCAATAAAGAGAGGTTTGCTACCATTGGAAGTATGTATTCGGGACCGAGAAATGGTGTTCAGTATAGAGAGGTGTTCGGTATACAGAGATGTTCGGTTAGAGAGGTTTTACTGTATTCCCAAAATGACAGACGGTGTAGAACTTGATAGGCTGGTAGTGTAGGATGTTACTGTATATGCTTGACATGATGGAAATATATTCTACAGCAACGTAGCCCCCCCCCCCCCCCAAGTATGTTCGAACGTAGACATTCACCGCCGTTGGTGATGCAGCTACTTACCAACTGCAAGTGTTTATGTGCCTGAGCAGACATAGAGATTTGGTCGGTGCGTTTCTCAAAGTTTGTGCTCATCACTGTTTATCCCCGTAGGTATAAAATAACGGTAGAAATCATTGTGAGCAGAATGCACTAATCCGGTTTCTAACATTAACACACGAGGAACGTTTCACATTTGATGATGCTTCATTTGACATATAGATGTGCGTGGTCTGCAATAAGTGAAAGACATATTGATCTACGTGTTCATATAGTAAAGGTGTTTCTAATGACAAATAGATACAAAGTAGCATACCTCATTCTTTTCTTAACAGTTTTCAGTCAGGAATGAATCAACAGCTTTGCTTGGGGGTGATTTTGGCATTATGCACTCAAGTAAACGAAAGAAAGCTGTAAAGGTCTAGAATGTACTGTCCCGTTAGGTTTCACATATAATTCTCATCGATATGTTTTCTATGAACAAGAATCTTATCCGAAAACATAAAAAGCAGACGTCATTTGACATCTGTCAGGTTTTAGCTAAATTTACTCATTCCATATTACGATAATAAAGATCAGGGTCAGCGGTTTTTGCATTGCCTGGCAAGTCGAGTCGTAGGAGCCATTACATAGAAAGTCATGTTGCAAGGGCCATTACATGGCAAGTCATACAGCAGGGACCTTTACATGGCTAGTCATGTTGCAGGCGCCATTACATGGCAAGTCATACAGCAGGGGCCTTTACACGGTAACTCGTGTTCCAGGGGCCGTCACATGCCAACCCGGGTCATAGAGCAGGGAGCTTTACATGGCGACTCGTGTTGCAGGGGCCGTTACATGACACGTCATACAGCAGGGAGCTTTACATGGTAAGCATATTGCAGGGGACATTACATGACAAGTCATACAGCATGGACCTTTACATTGCAACTCGTGTTGAGTCTATGGCTAAATGTAGATTCCAAGTACTTGTATGTCAATACAATCCCGATGTAGGAAATGGTGTGTGATGGTCGATTTATCTCGAGTTAGGTTAGATATAATGTAATTCTATCCAGCAAAATATAGCTGATTGGGTGACTCACAACTGGTTTTATAAACTTAATCATAATGTACTATGTATAGCACGAGATGAAGTGTTTTCTGATGCCTGATGGCATATTTTAACACGTTTAACTAGAATTGATTCAGAGTGCCGCATATATACATGTATATGAAGTTTAGGGAACTCTGCAGCAGCATTGCATAAAAAGATTGAAATATTGGTGACATGATATCCATACATAACTATCACGACGTTTCGGGGAAGGATAATTGTATGGAAATTTATGATGATAGGTAACTAGAGCCTACTGAGTGCATCAAGGTCCATGTTGGATGCTTTGGTATCAGATATACATGTACAATATCTGCAATGTTGTCTACCTAAAATGCTGAAGTCCAACAATATTGAGACTTGAAAGCTGCATTTCATTATAAGCTATGATCTCAAGTTGCAATAAAACTCCTTTCAGTGCTTTAAGCCAGGGTAAGGCAAGTCAACATCTCTTCTGAGTATGTTCATCGATGTTTCCATCCACTCAAGTCACAGGTATACGGGGCATGCTCAAACAATAAACCATGGAAAGAACTCTTTTGTGTGAGAGTTTATTGCCGGTGTTTGTAATTATCAACAGGTGCCATAGTATACCTTTCATGAAATTTGTCCACAAAGATAATCAAATGGAAAATATGATTGTGTTAAATGTGGTAGCTTGACAAGTTGAATGTTCAAAGGTCTCTTCCTGTGTTGAATGACACCTAACCTTACAAAGTTTGTGGCAAAGTGTAGAAAAAGGGTTCTGAAAAGGAATTCCTTATTTACACACGTTCCTTCGCCTAAACTATCAGACTATGCACACATAACCTTCAGTGATACTGCAGCATCTATCTGGCTTGGGCAACCCAAACTTGCAGCGGAACCTGTCAAGGCCGAAAGCCCTTGGGACTGAGCCAAAGTGTTCGGAAATTGGAAGTGTTCGGCTGATATAGGGTCGGCGGCGTGGCCTTATGGCTACATGCTGCACATGTAATCTTTGAATTCACCTGTACATGCACATGCATTGGGGAATTAACCAGCTCCGATACATATATATTTATATAAATTACAACAACTTTTTGGGACGTAAATCAAGTGTTCGGTGTTCAGAGTAGAGAGGTGTTCGGGGATTGCAGGTTCCGACACGTGGCTCTCCTATGAAATTACACACACAAAATTTGGGACCCGAAAAAAGTGATCGGGTAACAGAGGTGTTCGGGTATCGAAAGTGTTCGGGTTTGCAGGTTTTACAGTTCAAGTTTAACGGTAGCACCTTATTTTCCGTCAAGGTTGTACTCTCTATAGTTGCATCATTGTGCAAACCAAGAAACAGATATGTTAATTATGTCATTTGTATTAACTTCTTTGTTCAGTACCGAGTGTTTCGAAGCTAAATGCAGCAGAATCTATAAACGACGATATTTTAGTAAAGAACCAGCTTCTGTTTTGCTTGTTGTGACCGCAGTTGCATTATTTTTTCATGCTCTAATCTGCATTTTCAGTTCCGTAAGCTAGCGAGACTGATTCAAGTGACAGGTATTAAGTTGTGTCGGCCACTTTGTTGCAGCGGAGTAAAATGGAAGCATGTGCCAGCTCTTTCTTTCTTTCTTTCTTTCTTTCTTTCTTTCTTTCTTTCTTTCTTTCTTTCTTTCTTTCTTTCTTTCTTTCTTTCTTTCTTTCTTTCTTTCTTTCTTTCTTTCCGTCTGTCTGTCTGTATTTACCATCGGTACAAAATAAATTATGTGACCGTCTGGCCAATTTGATATCTGAATGTGATTTTGGCCTTGTTTTACGCACTCGGCCGATTCTGTACTTTGCTGGTGATGTTGGTCAGTAGCATTTGTATTGCCTAATGCTTAAGCTCCCTTATGGACTTTAGTATGTAAAATGCCAGTTGAATTAAAGCTCTGTGGCAGTAGGAAAGTAACTTTGCTAGAAACAGTGTTCAACCATACGTAATTCCTCCTTTGAACGCTATTATTCCTTCTTATCCGACATTTGTCTCTAATTACCCACATCGTAAAAGCTCTAATAAATGCTGCAAAAGGATGTGGCATCTCTAGTTATACTAACGACGACATATTGAACTTTAAATCTTACATAGTTTTAAAATCCTTATTCGTAGAGATGTCCTTTTAACTTCTGTGTGTTTGTCATTGACCATTGTGTATCTGATGTAAACCAAAGATGCACTATTTTAAATCAAGCAAATTAAAGGCATTCAAAATTCCAAATCTTATTCAGCGTAAAAAAAAATGTAATAGATAAAGATGCTATTCCAAGGTCGTCCTGCTTGACATTGGTCAGTGGGCATCTTATGAATCTTGTGAAGAGGCATAGCATTTTAACGTTTGCTCATTAGGTCAATATTTCAAATTTTAGATCTTCAATATCTTCAACAGGAAGGTAAAAACACTTGCCACTTCGACTTTCACCTAGGGTTCAACTTCGTGCATGCACAGACAAATATCTGCATTCCATATGTTCTTCAGATGAAAACTAGTCTTTTCATGTTCAACACGGATACCTGTAGAATGACAGCACGTACCTGAAGTACATATTGTTGTATTTCGTCTTCAACATATGCCAAATATGTGCCATATTTTGTTCTATAAGCAGGGAGCTCTAACGTTTCTTAAAATGCACCGAACCGTTCTGGCAACCAAAGACACGTGTTTTATGGCAACCAGGTTCTATTCTGACGTATAACTTTACCTGATACATTTCAAACAGGTATAAAGACAATTACTGCGCAGCTGGAATTTGCTTTGAGACATTTTACTAAATCAGCTCGGATTCTTACTAATAGTATTTATGATTAGAACACTGACATAGGCAACACTCACGAATGTCAGTTTAACCTTCAGGTAGATCACAAGGTCCCGTTCGCTACGACTAGGCCGACATGATGATTTCTGTTGTCTGGAAACGCTTCGACCAGACATGCGAACTATATGTAGGCATACATTGTTTAGCTGAAGGATAAAATAAGACATAGACTGTGAGTGCTTGAGTTTCCCAGGAGTTGAGCCGAGCTAGCCTGGAACCTAACTCAGCATCCAAATCATCATCTAGAGCAGCTGAAGTCAGTCTTAGCAGAGCAAGGTTAAGTATTACTTCCGAAATTTTCCTCACTTGTCCCAAATATGATATTATTTCAACACCATTTGGAGCAAATTATCAGTGGGCCTGTATGTTTGTAATAAGAGCTTATATATATATATATATATATATATATATATATATATATATATATATATATATATATATATATATATATATATATATATATATGTATATATGTATATATATATTTATATGTATATAATGAGACATAATGTTGCTCAATATGTCCATTTTGTCTGGAATCGTGGCTTTCAAATGGGCAAAATATCTGTCATAAAGCAGGTATTATGATTCATGACGACGGAACTTTGCTGTTTGTGTATTTTGAACCAGAATGACCTCGTAATTCCGGAAATCGTCCTAAAATCCAAGAAGTGTAGAAATTGGTATACCCTGTCATGTTGCGTGAAGTTATCTCACTTCATTCTGTGATTCAATCCATCTATCTTCTATACTTTAGGGGTAGTTGTTACAATATTTTCAATATTCTATATAATAAATAAATAAATAAATAAATAAATAAATAAATAAATAAATAAATAAATAAATTAGTTAAACCCATGTCTATCAAAGTTTCCCATGCTCAAAATGACATTGATCACATGCAATACAACATGGACTGTAAGCGTTATAATTGCTTGCCGTCCCATTGTGGTCTTGCAGTCTCTGACCATCTGCGTTTAAATTTGTATATTTTTTTGCGTGCCACCATAACTCTCAGTCCTCGCAGAGATATTCAGGAACACTTAATATCCGATACCGCATTGTTAGAAATGTAAATTAATATTGCTTCATCTATCGTTGATAGATATGTGAATTTTCTTTCAATGCTTCCACTACCGCCATTTTTCATTAACCATGAGACACTCTCCGATTGAGCCAAAATCGGCCTCTGCATTTCCTGCAGGATGGCAGAGCATGCATGGGAGACTTGCATTGGCGTTGCAAAGCATGGGATGTACCCTGTGAAGTTGGAGTTTTATCATGGTCATTTGTTTCCCGTGGCCTGACTACAGTTGTTTCCCATAAGCTATGATGTGTTTGGGATTTTTTGAGTGAGAAACGGGCACACTTTCTGTGGCATTAAACGATCACACAAGGTGATCATAGCTATTCCATACTGTCATATGGACATATTAACGAAAATAAATACTTATTGCAATAGTCAAACTGGAATCTTCACATTTTGTTCACAGTTAGGAGAGTGATTTGCTCAAGAAACACATTGCATCACTCATGATACACCGAACGAGTGATAAATCGTTTTCAGTGCTGAAGTCATCATCAATCTAGCTCTAGAGTGACTGCCATGAATATCAATTCTCAATGTCTGTCTGGTTTAATTTTATGTACACGTGCACTTACCCAATCAAAAGAATGACCAGAAAAATGAAAATAGATACTTTTTTGTAAATGCTAGACATAACACCCAATGTATATCACATGTTAGAGACAACATTCGTCCACGTCTAAATATACAAAGATATATTGCTTACAAATTGCCATTTTGGAGAAGCACTCACTGCACTTTATGTCTGCCCAAAGAAAACATTGGAATCTTCCATGAATGCATCACTGATATCCATCCTCTCCTTAACAAGTGGCAGATTCAAAGCTAAAGCAACCACTAGTATGGTTTATGGGAACGTCATCTTGAAAACAATCAGGACTTTGGAACTTAGATATTTCACACTTTTTATCTCTGGATATCTGTAAATAATGGGCAGTAAGACGTATTCCATTTGATACTGCAATGACAGCCCACATTTGCAAGTAATCGTTTGTATGTATGTATGTATGTATGTATGTATGTATGTATGTATGTATGTATGCATGCATGCATGCATGTGTTTATATACCTATATACGTATGTTTATGTTTGAATGTATTATAACATTTTTCTTTCGGGCGTCTTTACATTTTGCGTCAAACACATTGATTTCTCTACAATATGTTACAGTAGAAACTTCCTTCCATTTTCGTTAACGCACGATATAAACTTACATTTTGCGTAGACTTTACATTTTGAGGCTGTACAATGATGATGAAGTTGGGAAAAGTGCCCAGCCTAGGCATTTCACAACGGAGAAACCTGATGATATGATGTAGAATTGCAGTTGACCCAATCTGTCCTTTTTTCATCCCAAGTTATCTGATAGTGTAGAAATCTGAGCATCGCTTGCTCGATTGTCAAATTTGAAGCCACTAACCACACGTGAAGTTAACCTTTTTTTCACCCGCTTACAAGTTTACATATATATATGTATACATATATATATATATATATAGATATATATATATATGTAAACAGTAGAATATCCAATTGAGACCACCAACTTACACACGGTTTTTGTTTATCCTTAATTAAATTATATTCCCCTTTAAAACCACTCCTCTATAAAGACCACATTGTGTCAGTCCCTTAGGTGACTTCAATAGGGAGATCTCATTATTTATGTATATATATATATATATATATATATATATATATATATATATATATATATATATATGTATATATATGTATATATATAGACAGACGGACGGACGGACGGACAGACAGACAGACAGACGGACGGACGGACGGACAGACAGACAGACAGACAGACAGACAGACAGATAGATAGATAGATAGATAGATAGTGGATCGGGATTACTCACTATAAGGGGCGTACCCGGTGCTGTCGAAAGTGCTCGCGCTTCGCTCTCACGGCTCTGACAGCACCGGGTACGCCTTAAAAATGATGAACCCCGATTTCAGCCACTTGGCCCACATACCTGTTGTAAAATAATTTACTAAGAACGGACAACAGGTATGTGCGCAAAGTGGCTGGAAATAAATCGTTATTTTGTGACACAGCAATGTTGTTTCTATTTCTATGTTATAAAAATTTAAAGATGATTTGTGAAAACTGCTTTGCATGTTTTGATTTCAGTGAGTCAGATGCCACACCCCTTAGCTTGATATTTATCACGGGGTGAATGGTGCGTGTATCGGGATGTATCCAATTTGGTACTTCAAATTGCTGAGGTTCCAACTATACAATAATATTTTCATAGTCAGAAAATCATTTTGTTGAGGTACGGGGCCCACAACAGCTGTAAAATAATAATTATAGTAATGATAATGATGATGCCATGATGATGATGAAGATAATAATAATAATAATAATAATAATAATAATAATAATAATAATAATAATAATAATAATAATAATAATAATAATAATAATAATAATAATAATAATAATATCTGAATATTTGTAAAGGTAATATAAAATTATTTGGAACATATTTAGACCTATAGCTTAAAAGCTGGAGACTTACATCTCCAAACTGCAACATGCCACATGTAAAAAATATATTGCTTGAAGCTGAAGCCCCGAGTCATGTGGCGTCTCCAGGCATTGGAACGAAACCATGTGGACAGGGACCCGCAACAGTGCCCAGAAGCGCTTAACATTACCAAATGTATAATTCAGCACACTTTATAAATTATATAAAACTATAAAATATATAATGATTGAGTGTCTCGGGCATGCTTTATCTTGACTGCGCCGCCTGCAGCAATCAGAAGCTACGTATCACATCAATTACGAAAATACGAAGTCATACCAAATGATTCAAACATTAGAGTATAAAAAACACAAGTTGCGACGTGTACATTTATAAAAAGGAGGGTACGGGGCATTCAGATTGGTTCGTTGTTATATCATATACATGATAAAATTCTGGTCCGTTTGTGAAGACTTCTGTCGTATTCATGAACATTTGGTGGTCTAAAATGTGACGTTGATGTTCATTACTTTTCGGTAAATTGCAATTTCATGATAAGGGTAAACGGATTAATCCGAATAAACAAAGCCTTTGGTATATTTTCAGGAAAAATGTATCTGGGAATGATTTTCACTATATGTTATAATCAAGCGCAAGTCAACCCTTCTTGATGCTGTACATAATTGGTAGTTTACAGGAACAGTGGTGGATCTTTTATGTACATGAGTTTGGATGTAAGGATTCTGTGCTCTTTGAAGTAGTTTAGTGACTTTTTTTCCCAAATTTGAAAACATTTTGTATCTTCTAAATCTTTTTCCGATTTACCCCTCTTTGTAAAATAATGTATATGTTCTTAATTTTGGCGAAATTTCATGTTTTTAATAATCTCAGAATTAATGTGTTATCCTTGCCATAAGGAGAGTGAAAGGAATTGTTCCTAAATAATTTCATTACCATTCCAAAGTTCAACTGGACCTGAAAAAGAAAAAGTGTCCGGACCAGATTTAAGCCAAGTCGATTTATTTGATCTCAACATAATGCCATATGCTTGTTGTGTACATTGTTGAATGCATATATGGATGCCATTTGCATTTGTATTTTTTGTTTGGGTACCTACCTACCTTCCAACCTAACCATCCATCCCATTTCCAACATTTTTTGGTCTGTCTATCCCTCTATCCATGTACCATCCTAAGTTTATTGAAGGGAACACATCGTGTATTCTAAGAACGATTATTAGATTAGAAACTGGTACCTCCTGCTAGAGAACGTTTAATGAGTGGGGAGAGATAATAATAATAATAATAATAATGATGATGATGATGATGATGATGATGATGATGATGATGATGATGATGATGATGATGATGATGATGATGATGATGATGATGATGATGATGATGATAATAATAATAATAATAATAATTTATTGGAAAACTACCCCTTTACACCGGGGGCGCCACCGGGGCGGGGTAAACCCGTGGTGCGTCCAGATAAAACTTACATTGATGAAATGGACAAAGCTTACACTCATTGTCACCGTAATATGCCCACAAGGGTTCGCAACATGGACTAAGAGTACAAATATATATATATATATATATATATATATATATATATATATATATATATATATATATATATTATATTGCTCATTATCAAGTGAATGCCTATGAATTAACTTGTTTCTTACTTGCATCTGTGGAAAAGCACAGACTAGTTTTTGTATAAGGAGAAATAGCCTCGCATAAACCTGGATCATGTTGCGAAACTGGAAACTGTTGTCTGGCCCGTATAAACCGGGCGATTATATTGCAATACAAATGTAACAAAATAATAGACGGAGCAAAATATCCCTCACACTTAAATTAAAATGGTTATAATTATCTTCAGGGTTGAGACATACTCTCAAAACAGACGGTTTCTTTAAAAATCATATCCTGATCTGTATTTTTTAGTAGAGGTCTACGAATTTTATGAGTAATTAACTTGACTCACTTTAATTAGCTTGGCATACCACTGTAAAGAAGAAGAATAGAATGCTTCAGGAACTACACACACATATGTATGTATGTATGTATGTATGTATGTATGTATGTATGTATGTATGTATGTATGTATGCATACGCCGCCGACAGCATTTGACCTGGACCGCCTGCTGATATCTGGAACTCGCTAATTTCAATAAGTTTTATTCCTCTGAGGATTCCAAACAAACAAAGAACAGGGCTCGAAATAAAGAGTATCGTATCGCCATTTGCGATATAAGTTGAGCTTTTGGCCACCTACCTAAAATGAATAATCCATCGCCATATGGTGCGAATCAAGTTTTACTCTGTACATTTATTTGGTTCCTTGCAATTTTGAGTCACCCGTTGCTGTGTTCCACCTTGGAGGAAATCACTAGGCGTTGGCACCTTGATTTTTTGTTTGGTCTCGAAAAGTCTGAGAATGTCGCAAGCTTATCAAAGAAATTGATCAATATGTCCTGCAAGGTTATGACAAACTGAAAGGGGCTGGCAGCGCTACCAGGGCCGAAAAAGTAGAAATGCCTCATTCAATACATACTGACCATAACAATAACAAGCTCGGGAGAATTAGTGACAGTAAAAGAGAAAAGAATGATGAACATTTGAAACTGGAACAGCACAAATCAATACAACACCAAGACACCACCAGTCCAAGGTATGATAAAAGTGTTGCAAAAAGTCTAATAGATGAGGTGGTTTCCAAACGCACGCCTGAAGAAAAGCAGCACGCGTGTCCCCAATTAAAGTAACTCGCAATGCTTGTTGAAACATGTGTCCTCTGGAACAGACATCCTTTTTGTTGTATGATATGGTCTCCATTGTCATCCATTTCAAATTGTTAGATAGGGCGCAGCCAGAGGCACATGTATGTATATGATAATGTGCGATCCCCTGTTTAGTTGAAGGAAAATATAACTAATTTTGTCTAGGATCATGAAAGACACGCAGAGAGAAAAAAAAAAGAGAGAGAGAGAGAGAGAGAGAGAGAGAGAGAGAGAGAGAGAGAGAGAGAGAGGATACACACTAGCTCTTTTTCTGTCAGAGGCTAACGTTCCCTATATTACCTTTGTGATACTTATTTGCCTGTACCTATATATCTCATATGGTGTGGTATGTAGCGGCGAGCTGGAGTAATTAGACATACCCAGATATGGCCACATTTTGATACGGCTAGAAGGTCAACTCTCACCACTTTTGGATTAGCATAATGCACTAGTCTTTTTGAGTGTCTGTGGTTCAACTTCATTTGTTTTGGGAATGAGCTGGAAATACGCCACTAAAATGGATATTTATCAGCCATGAGGCACTAAAGGTTTTGTCCATCTGGAACTTTGATCTTAACTATGAGTAAACCTAGTTCTTTAGCGTGATATATATATATATACATATATATATATATATATATATATATATATATATATATATATATATATTTATACATGTTGTATATATATATATATATATATATATATATATATATATATATATATATATATATATATATAATTGAAATATGCCATACACTTTTAGCGGTAAGACCTTCTTTCTTTGGCATTTTTAGTGCTGCCTTGGAGTCAGGCGAAACCGCCATTAGACTCTTGTCGACCTCTACACAGACGAACAATGTATATTTCACCTTGATAATTGTATTATCAATTTTTGCGAGACAGAAAAGTTGTGGCAGGAGGAAAAATGATAAATCCTTAAACATTAAAGACCAAAGGACAGAAATGATTCTCAAAGTGGGGAAAGGCGTGCAGCTGCCAGTGCAACCAAGGACCCTAATCTTGCTTTGGAAGTCGACATATTTAGAGAATGTCTTCCAGCATTCCAAAATCATGCCGATATCAGGCCCAATTTTGCAACTTCTTTATTGATGCGATAAAAGTAATAAAGAAAATGTACAAGGCAAAAATGGAAGTAGATGAAAATAAACAAGTTAGAAGATGCTCTGGATGACCAAGAACATTATATTCGCCGCAAGTGCATAAGAATATTTAACCCCTGACGAAGAAGGCCAAGGAGTGGATCAACATGTATTGGACCTTTGTTCTTAGTTTTTTAAGGTGTCTTTACCAGTGGAGACATCGGCAATTCTCACGATGTAGACAAATCAGGAGAAACAACAGCCCAAGACAAAAAATTGGTCTAGTTTACCAATTGTTCCGGGCACGACGTAGAGTAAACCATGCTATGATTGGTGTTGATGCGGCTGGTCATTATTCAGGTATAGGTGATGGTATTTGTATCTTTTAATGGGCAAAGATCAGACCTCGAAGTTAATTGGTTGGAATCTGTAGGGATTGATGTAACAAGCATGGAGAACAGGAAAACTGTTTGTCCATGCATTTTATCGACCACCAAATGGTACAGATATATGACATAGTTGAAATGGCAAAAAACGTAAAAATTTCTAACATTGCCACTCTTGGTGACTTTAATGATGATCAGCTATCCTATAGCATCGAGTGAACAGATTAACTTTTACATTAAAAACGTATGCTTTACCTCAACTTACTTCTTCGTCAACAAAGACCGCTTCAAGCCCAATTAATATAACAGAAACGAGCTGCCTTGATTTAAAATCAGGACAGCTCGTTCATATAAAATCATTTTGTGTTGGTAGCTGCAACAATTCCAACTATCATTAGTGATCATCAAGCACATTTTTGCTTTGCAAAATTTAAATAGTTATCATGTCCACAAAGAAATAATTTTGGCTGCAAAACCAACATAGCATTGAATATTTAACTATCTCGCTCAGGAATGTTGACTGAGACAAAGTACCACATACTTAAAACGTAAACGAGCGTGCAAAGGAATGGGCTGAAATGTATATGACCAAAGCCAGCAAGCATAACCTTACCAGACTGATAGTAGCACGCCTACGCAATCCCAGGTGGATGACATCTGATACACATATGCTCATGAGAAAATGGGGTCCTGTACAGAAAAAAGCAATTGGTTTTAAGAAACACATGGCAATCAAAATCCCTCAAAAAACTTTTAAAACTGCAAGAAAGAAAGTAACAAGTGATATTCGTATTTCAAAGCGACATCATAACAACAGGGTCGTGTCGAAAATGAATTCAGACGATAATACAAATTCGACACTTGGCGAAACAGTTTTAACAGCGTCATAAGGAGTACAGGTATCGGTCTTGCACTTATCCCTCTCTGATTGATGGAGAAAATATAAAAAGATTTAAAAGATATAAACTTAAACTTGGAGAAGGCGGGTATTTTCGATGTCTTTATAGAACAATACAAAGTGGAACATACATAGATCTCATAGCCAAGTTAGAATGTTACATTCCGTCTCGTAAATACGAGACTATGGTTCCTGATGTATAAGCATCTTTTGATGTAAGTCGAACACATGAGCAAAGCAGCTGTAAGTTGTTGAAGAGAACAGCTGAGTACACAGCTCGGCTGCTAACTTAAATGTTTCTTATACCATGCCTCCTTTGTTTTCTCACGGGATATATGTCACCTGCTTACACATATATCCCGGCTTTAATTTCCGTGGCTAAATTTCAACACAGGACTGATTTGCTTTGGTGAATACATTTGAAAATGCATTTATATTCATGAAAACAAAGAAGGCATTGTATAAAAAGGATACATCCCTTGTTCTCGTGATTTATCTGGAATCCTGCATTTTTAAATCCCTACGCTTTGCTCCGGGATTTAAAAAAGCAGGATTCCAGATAAATCCCTTGAACTTGGGATGTATCCTCTTCAGAAATCTGTGCTTGAATACATCTTTCCAGATCAATGGAAAGACGCCAATGCACCTCCTATTCACGACAAAAGCTGTCCAAGCAAATTGGATAAAAAGTAACAGTCCAATTTACGTTGAAGCTACATGTAAGTGGAAAAAATCTCAGAAAGGCGTGCTTCCGAAACTTTATGTAACTACTGCAAAGACAAAGATATATTTTTACGGTGACAATCTAATTACACGCCACAAAATGTAGTGGCATGTCAACCTTGAAATTTACATTACATAAGTCATTACATTATAGCACAGGAATCCAAACGGTTATTAGATATAATGAGAATACCCTTTGATATGTGATCCCCCATCTTTCTGAGTAACAGACCGTTTGTTGTATGAATTCGGATTGTCCCAAAAGGATTTAACCTTCCCATGTGTCGTAATTGTATTACAGTAGCTATCTTCAAACTTGCAATGTTTCAGTTTTTGTAATGATTACTTTGGTTGAGGCCACAATGCGATGTCTTTGTGTGTTTTTTAAACACACCGTTTATTTTCCATCTATGTGTGTACTTTCTTGGTATTTCAAGTTCGTGGTCAAGTTTTGTCAGTTATCATACTTCGATATGTGCGTTGTGATATATTGTTGAATTCATAGAAAATTAGTTGATATAACTCATAGGATTGTACACCAATCCTGTTTCATGTGGTTTGAAATTATAGTTGTGTGAAGTAAGTGGGGGAAACGGTGGTACGTTTCCCATGTATAAAAGTTATAACAGCATTGTGGGCCATTTCTGAAAAAAAAGAAGGAAAAAAAGGCAAAAGCTTGCAGACTCCAGCTATTGGGATTTTCTATCTCTTCTGTAAGTAAACTTGCATTTTGGTGACCATTCCGCTATGAACAGTCATATCCCAAAGCAGTTTTTCCGTCTAAGGCAGAATTAGCGTAAAAGATATATAATTCACCTCGAAATTTTATTTTGGAATATTGAAGTGCATGGTTGAATATATTTAGTAATTTGTGAGCCAAAATAGTGATCCTGTAATGACAGAAGGGTGACAGAAGTCAGATCATATTTATTGGACACAAAACAAAAACCCGCGAAGCGTCATTGATGGTTTCACCGCTATTCCCTTTATGGTAGTATGATGAAAGAATCAGGTATTGACCTACCTGGTTACTTTTTCTGGCACAGATGCAGGTGGACACTTCCCGTCTTTTCCTATGATGGAGCGAACTGAAGCCTAGGAAAAAAGCACCGTGCACAGTCACAGTAGTATAAAGTCGCTCCATTTAGCCCACCGGATGGTTGTGGAACACGGTCACTCTGGTGAATGGAGAGGCTCAACGCTCAGGCAATCGTACACCTACCTAATATTTCGGAAACAGATGAAAAATTGACAACTATTCAGGCGGTTTCAGTGCCATTAGTCACACACTATTATACACAAATATCTTTTTTTTATTCTGTTCCTCTTGGCAAGATGTAATTTACTCAAACATCCTAATATAGTAAAACACGACCTAACTGCTGGAAAATGCTCATAGAAGAGCATGTGATGGTCTGAAAACTATAGTCTCAGAGGAAGATATATACCTTCATTTTCCTGGATAGATATATTCAGGAGTGTATGTGACATCGGTATGTAGTAAAGATTAAGTATAAGTCAATACACAAAGCAGAAATAGATAAAACCAAGAAATTAGAAATTACTGTCCTTTGAAAAAGATTTTCATTTAGCTTTTTCATTTTTTCTCTGTTGTATATACTAATAAAGAGGAACCACACCTAATGGTAACTTCACAAAAGTGTTTTATCCATGTCAGTTTTAAGTATGCCACAGACCAAAATTTATCAACATTTCTCGAATATCTAAAATTGCATACTTTTCAAAATACGGTCATTGTAGCTGTGGACATAGGGACTGCTATTGTAGGCTTCTTCTATAGTGTATTTCAACCATATTGTGAGCAAAAGTTATTGTAGAATTTTGCTCGTCGCTGTCGTCTGGCAGTCTGAGTTAGCTGATGTCAAATATCACAAAAACATGCATCACTCACATAACAAACGTATAGACTCAATTGACAGCATGTTATGCTGAATCTTTTGGCCCTAAAGATGGAACTCAAGGTTCAAAGTTGTTTTAAAAACACAAGCGTTCTGGCTAAAATGTGGTTTTTATAAAACATTTCAACACAGGTATCTGCAAAAAGGTATCAAGAATTGTTCATAACTGTATCTGTTTGTTTATAATGGTGATATTAAACGTGTGTTTTTCGTGTATTATTAAAGTTTGCCAGGCTCTTCTTTTTGATACACATTTAATAAACTGATCCTTTTTGAGAAATTTCGGAACTTTTTTCCCTCCAGAGATGTTTTAGAGTAAATCAATTTTTATTTGAACAAAATCTGAAAAATCAAGGTGGAATGGACATTTTAGAGCAAATACCTAGTGTCAGTAATCAAGATTCAAAGGTTAACATGGTCCATGTACTGTCATGTTAACATTAAAAGTACCTTGTTAATTTCTTCAGATTTTATTAGGACTAGAACTGCCAAATTTGGACATATGACAGACAACACATATGTTAACCTAAAATATCCCTAATGCTCAAAATAGACACAATATCGAAAATCAGTTGGAAATTGCCTCCAGGTGTTTCATCAAGAGAAGACAAGTCATTAGTTGCCGTACAAAACAAGATCATCGACTGTTCACACAACATAATACTGATTATTCTCGAAGGCGTGTCCGAAAATCGCACTTTTTATTGGACTGGGTTTGAAATTCACGTAATTAAGCTGCTATATTGCAAGCAACTTATACCAAGTACACATTCACTGAGGGCGAGTTCCCATGCAATTTCCAGTCTGAGATGGCATTAAGACAAGTCATGATAGCCAATATATATCACTTGATCGACTTGAGGCGTAAAGTCACATGACGTTTGATCTGTTGTCTCAAAAGTCATTGTGTAAAACCCAGGGCAGCAATAATTTTGAAATAAACATATAGACGTTTTCCATAAAGCAGGCATGGCTGTGATTGGTAATCCACGCAAGACCAGTAATGGCACATGTATGGGTAGTGAAACCGCATTTATAGGACGAATAATGGCATGACAGTGGTTATAGAGGTTGATGTACTAAAAAGCAGAATTCCTCATTGTAGTTGTCATGTCCTTTTCTGGCTGTAGGCATTGGCTAATAAAGCAATCAGGGGTCCCATAGTGCAACCTTAACTTCATTGGAGCAGATACTCTGCCCATTGGGAAATTTGTGATCACTGAAACCAGTTGAACCCAGTAAAAACATCAAATTTGTTGGACAAGCAGTGTATTCCTATGAGGATGCCTCAGTTCAGTTGATGGCTAGCGAAGAAACAAAATCCACTTTAGCCTTGACACATCAGGTTCCATTCTCAGAACGCACATACTACGCGCAAATGCAATCACTTCTTCGTTTCTAACCAGGTATTCCCTCAACGGTTTTAGAGGCAAAGTGCTCACACTTTACTAGGGATTTCTTTCTATCCTGAAATATTATTTTGTACTCAGCGACGTTTATGAAAGAAGTCGATGACAAACTAATCTAAGGTCATTGCTGAGGTTTATTTTTTTCTGTCAGGTGAAAAAGGTTTCAGCACAATAGCAGGATCACTATCCAATTCAGCTTGATTATGTTCATTATTTAAAGTTAAGGTAAACAGTTATCACTTTTTATGGAGAGACACGTCATGCTGATAGACGAAAAAGTCTAACTGAAATGAAAATTAGACATAGTTCCTGTGGTAACAGATTGGTTGGAACGTTGAAGAAGACGTGTTATGCATTCGATGTTGTAGTGGACATCATCATACTGTGATAAGTTTTGGAGGGTATCAGTTTGTAATTCTAAAAGCATGACTTGCCTTTGGGTTTAAGGGAAGTCACCCCCCCCCCCAAAAAAAAAAATTAGCGGACCAAAGGCTATCCTTGACAGGATCTATTCTCAGAGTCCATAATCAACAATGAGATCAAAAATCAAATGACAGACTGAATTTTTTTCATAGATATGCAGCTTCTTAGGAAAGACCTGTTCCAAGTCAGGTAGAATATACCCTCATTCATTTCAATTTCATTACTGTTGGTCATGGATCCTTCCGACGATGAACAATAGCATGTCTTACTATTTCGTAAATGATACTGGATCTGACAAGGTTGAGCTGGTATTCGGTTTGGTCTCATCACTACCATTGAAAACTGTTTTCCGCTTCTCTTTTCATGGAACGTTTATATATTTGGTACCAATTTGAACATTCAGGCATTTTCTGCACATATTGCAGTGCAGTAAGTGTTCCAAATGTAGTGAGACTGATGTTGTTTTTATAATTGTCTGATGAATATAGTTTGTTATTGTTAAGGTCATGTCTGGTTGGCTCAAAGTAATTGATGTACAGCTGATACATGGGCACTTTCAATAAATGGATAAATTTATACATATTTGGCTCTCTCTCTCTCCTATTCTCTCTCTCTCTCTCTCTCTCTCTCTCTCTCTCTCTCTTTCTCTTTCTCTGTCTCTTGTATAAATAATTAGCATTCAAATCAGCTGACTGACAAGTTGACCTAAGTCCGATTATCAATGAAAAAAATTAAAACTGTTACATGGAAAACAGCTAAACCTACAGTTACCTTTAGGAATTTCAACATGATTTCTCTCTCTCTCTCTCTTTCCTTCTTTTCATAAAACCTAACTCTTTCTCTGATAAATGTGGTACAATTTTACAATACTTAGGACTGTTTTACATTTTGATCTTTGAACTTTATAGAACCATGAGTTACACTATGCTTGGCTGACTTGCAGATGACTTACAATAGCATACTACATTTTTTGAATTCTAAATTATTACCTTAATAAATGACTTATTACATGACTTGTGGGATTCTATGTTTTCACGAACATTTAAATTTCCTTTCTAAAATACTTCTGGAAACATACTTGAAATGTGACTGCTATGCTTACAAATTGTGCCTATTGTTATGCACTTTGACTACTGTTCTTGCAATTTTTGACTACGGTTTTGTGTTTTGAGGCCTGATGTCACTTGTTTCTGACTGATATTTAACATTTGAACCAGTGTGTTTGCAAACTCTGACAATGTTTTGACTTTTCACCACTATATTTGCACATTGAAACACTTTTCTTTTTGAAATACTCTTAGTTTATCGCCTTTAAAACATTATCATGCCTTTAACTACACGTCTAAAACACATCGAATTGTATAATCATGGTGTTTGGATTCTTGTTGATGGTCATTTTAGGCCCAGGGGGCTTTTTATGGATTGATATCGGTTTTAGTGTCACTTTGTGGACTTATATGGTTGATGATCATTGTTGAGACGGTGGTTGCAACTAGTACCTTTTAAATTCTGAATTTTATTGACATTTTCAACAAATTAGGAACCTGTGTTTGCAAATTCTCTGATGTGCTGCAAATTTTGTTCCTTTTTCATGAATTGTACAGTCCTATATGTTTATGAGTGATGCACCTGTTCAAGCCAATATACTGAAATAGGCCTATAAGTTTAAACAAAACTTTTTTCACTCTTTCATGTTAAAACTAGACATGGCTTTTTTTTGACCCTATGGACCTTTGCACATACGTTTCGGACTCTTTTGGGTAAAGACGCACTATTAAATTTATGTGATTCAGCTATACATACCAAAGAACATTGCCTTTGGTCGGAATTGACTTGGATTTGTTTCATTAGGACTACGGGTTGGATATGGTAATGACACTGTCTAATTTGATCTGCGTTAATTTAATGCCACTTTGACTATTCGTCTTCTTGTGTAGTATCACAGACACACCTGGAAAGAAATTAACAATTTGTCAGACTAAAATTATCTGTTCACTTCTAAGTCGGGCGCATCTGGACCATATGCGCGAATGAGAACTTGACAGCAAAGGCTTACTCGAGTGTCAATGGTTGAGCGCAACAAGGGAAACTCAGTCATGTTTCTTATTTTTTCATGAAGGCAGCCCAGCTTACATGCAGCATCATTGTACATGGGTTGCAGATTACCGACGATACAACACCTGGAGAAAGAGTTATAATTATTTTGTTCCAAGAGTGAGTGGCCATTATTTAGCAAAGACCTTTTTCTGATTCATCATACAAGAATCTCAAATTGGAAATATCTCTCAGAACATATTAAAATTGCCCCCCCCCAAAAAAATGAAGCAATTCTTCGCATCTCACGGAGCCCAGACGGTAAATGGCACATTTTATCATCATCAAACTTTATATATAATATGCCGATCAATTGTATGTATGTACGTATGTATGTATGTATGTATGTATGTATGTATGTATGTATCCATATTATATATATATATATATATATATATATATATATATATATATATATATATATATATATATACACACACACATTTTATTTCATTTTTAAACTGGTACCCAAAGGAAAAGAAGCTGACAAATAGGCATTGTTGGGTTGCCCTGGCATCATAAATTTTAAGTTAGTCCCACCTTTGTCTGCAGTTTCCTTTAAAATGTAATTTTTTATGTTTGTGCAATATAAAATCATGTGATTCTACCCGATGCACGTGGTTTACTGTAATATCCTTGTTTACTCTTTTACGCACATTGTATGTATTCATGACCGGTGCTGAATAAAATCAAATGAAATAAAACTGCAAGGGAAGGTACGCTTCACACTGTTTGAGCCACTTTGAAAACTGTGAACTGCTACCACTTGGAAAACGCAAATATACTTCATGTTACTTAATTTCTCCAATGTTTTGCATAATCCATGTAAAACAAATGGATCTATGATTTTATTGCATGCTGTTGATCCTTTGATCAAGTTAACAGACTCAAATGTATATCATAATACAATATTGCAGAGACGTACATAGCTATGCTAGCCTTATAATCAGACATGTGAAAGTACCGTACACACAGGAAGATGAAACCATGAGTCATGTGCATTTATGGCTTCTTTGAAAGCGACCCAATTAACCTTTCATTTTTCTCATTGTCCGACCTTTCAGAAAAAGCACCAAGATGGATATTTGAGATAAGCTGAGCAAGAGGAGCAACTGTAGCAGGCATTGAATAGTTTAAACAGAACAATGCTATGTAATTTAGCCGCGTAACCAAGAATTTACAAATGTATATTACCTTTGGATTCTTTTCATTGCCTTGGTTATATGCACTGTTCACGCCATGCTGATTCTCAATATGATATTCCAGTTAAATTGTAAAAGTACCTATGGGCACTTCTGTCACTTTATAAACGTGAACTGCGAGCACTGCAATAGTGACAATAACGTTCTCAACTGTTCTCCGTATGTCGTTTAGGTAGGCAATTATATATTTGTCACACATTCATATGCAGAACGTTGAAGTCGTTTTATCTCCGCTTTGATAAAATAAAGGTAAAAGCTCTTCTTTTTATTTTGCTTACAGTATATTTGAAACCTAGAGATAGCAATCATAAGTTACCAGTTTATTTCCTGTGAGTAGGGAGGAAAGTACAGACGGCCTTAAGTATAAAGAAAAAGACGAACTCCCACTCGTAGCTGGAAGGTACACATTCAAGTATACATTTCTAAGGCATGGGTACGCACGCATATGGAATGTTGTGGCTGTTGACTGAAAGTAACTTTATTTTGCCCTTATTGCAAATTCAATACTGAAATTCCATGACTGAGTCTACTCTAGGTTCAGTGACTTAAAGCAACTCACAGGGGTCCATACCTTTCTATCTATTCATTCATCGGGCCTTTTTGGACACGTGGATATCCATTATACCCATGGCGTTCCATGTGTGTGTGCTTTAGATAAATTTATTGTGGAATGTCATACACATAGACAGAGCTATGTTTTGAGTCGGTTCAGATACAGGTAACATTAGCCAGAGGTTACCTATTTTGACTTAGTTAAATTGTGCAGATAAAACTTAAAAACAATGTAATTAATTAACATATGTTAAAAAGAGTTGCGCTGTAAAGAGTAAACGTGCCACATAGTAAAGTCTGTGGTAACAAGGACTTGTAGTTGCACTGTAGTTCAGCACAAACTATTAAAAGATCTGAGCAACAGCATGACATACGGGCAAAAATGTTTAAAGCGTAAACATTCCCAATATATGTTGAACATCAAGTCTTTTTACCGCAAGTCGAATTTCTTGTGGAATTCACTTTCACCTTAACGAAAGTGTGTGAAAAGGCACGCGATATGTAGGAAATGTGTTCGATCGCAATGTTAATAAAATTATTAGCTTTCATGGATGCAACCAGCAAAAAGAATGACAGAATGCATCAGGGGCCCGCCAGCATAAAGATTCTCTATAGCACGTGCACTTTAGGGGCATTGCTGACACCTGCGTGCTCATTGATGTAGGGTGATTCATTTGCGACCTTTCTGATAAGACCAGACTCTACTTACTTTCCCGCCCGAAACTAAATGATGCTTTCCTCAACGCTGGCAAGAATTGAACATAAATATATAGTTTTAATTTTGAGATATATGAAGGAGATCCATGAAGTTGGTGGGAAATACGTATTGTTTGCAATTGACTTGTGAAACTGGTAAGGCACGTGTGTCAGTTACTTGTATTACAGATACGCATGAAAGCTATGGTCTTTGCCAAACGTTTTGTAGATTCTGTGTGCGCCAAGCTAAGTTGCTGCACCTGCGTATATTCCGGGAAGTAAAGGCTTGACTTTTGGCTTTCGAGTGTACGTCCATTTGTTTATATATGGAAACATAAAACTAATGACTAAAGGCGTGTGAACTAAGTCCATTGCCGACGGACTTTGTCAGTGGAATTAGAACGCTTGTTGAAACGAGAGAGCTGATTGTGCCTTCTCTAAATTGCATTTTGAACACATCCATGTATGAGAATCTGTAAAAAAAATATATGAGCAGCTACTTGTGCTTTTAAGTCTCACATATATTGAATCCCTACATTGTCATGTCTCAGACCCCAGGCGTGACCGACAAAAAATTCTTTCCAGGGAGCTAAGCTCGTTAACTTCTGAAGATATTTTCATGCTGAGTCCACGTTTGCTTTACGCGCCCTGGGCTCGACCAGGAGAATTTCACAATGGTGTCTTCTGATACATTTTCATCCAATGTCTCTTCTGAAGGGGCAACTTCAAAGAAGCAAATGAAATGCACAACATGTAAGACTACCAGTTCCTGTCGACAGGTTGCTTCGCCCTCGGAAGTGTTGACATGATTTTAAAAAAGAGGCACTCTTATCTATCACACGTTGATCCTTGTGAATATAGTCATAAAATATTAATTTTGTGTTCGCTGTGAAAAAGCCAGATTAAAAAGTTGGCTGGTTAGATATTTAATTTACTAGCAATGGAACGAGTCATGACCAATTCTTTTGACAGTTTCAACAAGGAGCCAACCAATATATTGTTTTATTAGTACCGATTTTGTTGGTTATTCCTAATGCATATTGGTGAGGTCCAAATTAAATTTGACTGCCTTAAATTGTACTTTTTTCCGCATGCGGCATCTTCATTATGCGTCTTCTTTCATTGTAGTATGCCTCCCCATGGTTTCACCGGCAGACACCCTAGCTTCGGTGCCCACCTCTTAAGGTTCTTCTTGTTCCTGTTCATCTGCTTGTTCTTCAACACTTTTGGTTTCAGAATTCTGTTCAGTGTCATATAAATCCTAAATGACGTAACAAACTTTAACAAGCTCTGTCAGGATCATATGTCTGATGGGACACTTACTTTGGGATTGTATGTTGGTCATTTTAATCTGCTTTTCAGAGTGTCAAGGTCTTTTGCAAATATCAGTTTAATTTACTGAAGGTATCTGTTGAATAATGGGACGATATATCCATGCTAGTACTGTGTCTCGAAGAGTTTTCGGCAACCTTGACACAATTACCATAGCGCCACAAATTATATACAAAATATTAAAAGCACAGATGTATTGTAAGCATGACTGGCGTAACCTTCGAGTGCCTCATGTAATGACTGTAGAAACGGCAAACGCGATTGACAATGAAATTGGACAAGGAAGAAATAACACGGCCCATCAGTCAGAGAAGCTTGCAAAAGTATTGAGGGGTATAAGTCCTCTAAATTAAGTATTCGAGATTTCTTATGGCAATGTGATAAAAGGAAATTCAAAATACAAAGCTGTGCTGAGTATATATGTTACACTTTCTTAATTTCTGGAGGACCAGTACCGGGCATGTGCATATACTTGCTATTTTCATCTACATCTACAGCCAACAATGCTTAGAATTCCATCAGAGGGTTTTACATGGTTAATCTTAGTAAAAAGGTCAGGAGCACGATTGTAAATGTTGACCTGTCTCACCAGGGTAAAGCGTTTCCTAAATCTTTAATTGATGTCAATCATCATCTGTAGTGTATGCATAATTTTCTTCAACCCTTAATTTGGAATATTTCTCTATTTTGTTCTTTTTTTTTTAATCTTTCAAGTCACCGCACTGATATAAATTGCCAGTACATATGTGCAGTATTCAATCATGAAGATTTTTCACGGGGAGACATTTGACTTGTCGTGCAAAATTTAAAAGATCCTATTTTTATGTCAGCTGATAAGTCAGCTGAGCTTTTAGGAGATAGGCCATCCGTCCCCCGTTGTCCGTCCGTCCGTCGTCCGTCTGTCCACAATTAACATTTTTTTCGACTTCTTCTCAAAAACCGTCTGCCAGATCCACTTCAAACTTGGTGGGGATGTGCCTTGGGAAGGTCTCTGCCAAGTTTGTTCATATGGTCATGGTCCAGTGATTTTTGGATTTTTTATGATTTTTTTGTTCATTTTTGGGTGAAATCTTAAAAAATCTTCTTCTCCGAAACCGCTCACCCAATTCCTTTGATACCACACAGGAACACTTCCTGGGACTCCTAGTTTCTAATTTGTTCACCAGGTGGCGCTGCAATTTTTTTCTATTTTTTTATGATTTTTTGTGTGTTATATCTATTTTCGACTTCTTCTTCAGAACCGTCACTCAGATTAAGCTGAAACATGGTGGATATGTTTCTTGTGGAAGGGTCAAACAAAGTTGTTCACTATGTGAGAATACTGCAGATTCTTGAATTTTAACAATTTTTTTAAAATTCGGGTACTTATCGGTCAATGCAGCTTTCCTATTGATTAGTATAGAAGTCAATGAGCAATTTAATGCTAATGCACATTTTCGACTTCTTCTCTAAAACCGTCATCCAGATTAACTTCAAACTTGGTGGCAATGTACCTTGGGTGGGTTTCTACCAGGTTGTACGAATGGTCACGCTGCAGTGATTTTTGGATTTTGTTTATGATTTTTTTCAAGAATCTTAACATAAATTTTAATAGGAAAGTTTAACATGGGAATTTCTTGTTATGGTTATAACTTAAATAAGGTGGGCCAGATTTACTTCAAACTTGGTGGGGATGTGCCTTGGGTAGATCTCTACCAAGTTTGTCCAAATGGTTACGCTCAGTTAATTTTTGGATTTTTTATATATTTTTTGGGGTTCCTTTTTGGGGGCAAAGCTTAAAAACTCTTCTCCTCTGAAACCACTCACCTAATTGCTTTGATATCGTAAATAGACACTCCCAGGGACACCTAGTTCCCAATTTGTTCACCAGGTGCCGCTGCAATCTTTTCTAATTATTTGATGAATTTTTGGTATGGTTTTGCTATTTTTCACTTGTCCTCAGAACCGTCACTCAGATTGAGCTGAAATGTGATGGATATGTGCTTGTGGAAGGGTCAAACAAAGTTGTTTACTAAGTGGCACTGCTTTGGATTCCTGATTTTTAAGGATTTTCAATTTGGTTAATTATGGGTCAGTGCAGCTTTCCTATTGATCACTATGTAAGTCAATGGGCATTCCAATGCTAATTCACAGGACAACTGACACGGAATTTACTGTTTACTTGATAACTTGAGATCTGTTTTGAGTTCATACTGTGATGCTGCACATGTTAATGTTTCTGTATGAAGGTCATCCTTAGACAGTACATGAATGACCTTGACCTCGTTTCTGGGGTCACAGTGCAACATACATGAGCTTTACTCTTCATTATAATTTGAGAACTGCTTGAACCTTGATGTTGCACATGGAAGTGTTCTTGTATAAAGGTAAGACTTACTCAGAACATGGGTGACTTTGATCCTTTCCCAAGTTCATAGAGCTACAAGTGTGATGAATGTCAAGATCAGCTGAGCATGGGCTGTTCACTCAGCCCTCTTGTTTGTAATTGTCCTTGCACTTCGTTTTTCGCAAACAGGTATTGATGGATACGATGCATGCTTCGTCGTCCTTGAAACATATATTCACATGCAATTTGTACATTTTCTGATCACTGAATTTAAAGTATGTGCCAATACCTGTCCCTTTCTACTACATTCTGAATATCTGCTTGCTTTTGTTCTTGCTCCATGGTTTGTCGGTCTCCCAAGACTCTTATTCATACATTTGGGCTGATTATATCGGTTGTCTTTGCAATTCCTAGGCAGGCACTCCTCCCACAATTTAAATTAGTATTCTGACTGTTGATACTGTGGGCATAACTGCTAAAAATAGATGGTAAATCGCAGTAATGGGTTGAATAATTGAAAATGCAAGATCACTTGCAGGGACATATTGACATACTCCTTGTGTCCTTCAAAAATAACGGAAAATATAACTATTGATTAAGTTATGTGAAAATCGCTACGCGCCCTTATGCCGGGATGAAAACATGATTTCCCTGTGCTTTGTTTAAAGTTCGACGAACATTCGGGCTTCCGAGAATTTCTTTTTTCAATTATCAAATTATATTTTGTTGACTAAATATCTTGCGGCTTACTAAAACGAACAAAAGTGATCGTGCACAGAAATTGTTAAATGTTCGGGGAATTGGTGTAAGACAAAGTTTAAAGACGGTTATGGACTTTTGATCGAAAAAAGAAAAAAATATCGATATGTCTGAGCCAATGCTATTAATTCAAAACTTGTCATGGTGATTCTGCGCTTTACGTCAGAACCAAGCCAATAAAGTTATTTTTCTGATTCATTACTTTATGTCAATATTAAACCACCCAGTGATATTACTGGCAATAAGGCTTGATTCTAGAATCAAGTTTGTATCTCCAAGGATGTGTCATTGATGTGAGATGTGAACTGCTCCAATCTAGTCAGAGAAAAGGGTAAATGATCTGCTCACATATTTAACCAACAGACTTAGGAACTCAGTAACATGATCATCTGGGAGGCGACACAAACTGTGCAGTCCCATTGGTCTATCGACAACGGTATGCTTTTGGCGGTCCCTTTCTACAAACTATACTCGCGCCAGATATTAACCCTTGTTTTCATGTTGTGGTTGAAGCAGGTGACAATTATCCTGGTTTGAAGGAAATATATATATATATATATATATATATATATATATATATATATATATATATATATATATATATATATATATATATATATATATATATATATATATATTTCCTTTTTACTTTTTATCCCAATCGGTGTTCATAGTGTATAATTTCACTTTACGCGTGCATCAAAACATCTTTTGAGGAAATTTATATGCAAAAGTTTGTATCAAGCGGTAGTATGTCAGATTAATAGATTTTCCACGCTTCAAACTTGGCATTTAAATGTCTTAGCTATAATTACCAATGTTCGGTACGAGAATTTGTGAGGAAAACTAATGTGTCTGTAAGTTCTTATTTTTAACCGAGAAAATATTGGCAAATATCGCATGGCAAGTGTTCAAGTGACATCAGGGACGAACGTACAAAATACATGTCCCTTGTAGCATTCACACTTTCTCGGTACATGGTGATGAACAGGGTGGTGACACAGATGGACGCATCGCGCTAAATGTAACGTTTATCTGATGGACCAAACCTGTTATGTGGATTAAACAAGGTAGTCTCCACGAGGTCGAGAGATAGTGAGGTTGCAGACTGTCCTATTAAAAATCGACAAAATACTTCCAGGCCACGCCCCAGACCCACCAAATTTCGCTTTTGTCCAAAATACTGTTGAACCATGATGATTTGGCAGCTGCATTAAATATTTGCATGCTGTGAATGTTTTACTTTCATTTTATAACATAGTAGTCAGGTAATTATAAATTATATACCCCGTAACAGCAAGGAAGGAATCAAGCTACTTCGTCTTTAAATATTGTGGCGTAATATTCAGTCTTACTTTTATGACTTGACCTGTCGATCACTTAACAGGTCTCTCTTGCGCGATAAAGGGGCTCACGCGAGTAGCCTTATTAGTTAACAGGCGTGCAACTTGAAAGGATTTTAACCGGAGGGGAAATCAATTGCGGATACTTTGGTATTGGATTTTCATAAATTGGCTCATCGCAAAGCAAGTGGTGCGTTGACAGTAAAGATTCTGGCCTGAGACTAACCTTCCCGTGCAGGGATCTCCAAAAGCTTTCATAAGCGACGGCGCTACGAATTCGAGTTCTGCATCAGTAGAAACGGTGAAAATCAATGACAGAGCATAGATGTTAATATTCTTTCGCCGCCACTGGACTAAATGTATATTTTTTCTCCAAGATATCTCATCAAACCATCATGCAACATATTTCTCGAGAAGTGAAGTCACAAAAACACAAGGAAAAGCATGTATATGTAGCACCGTATCGATAACTGACATTACACCCGAGTAATTTTAATACCTAAAAATACCACTTCGGACATTCCATATGAACGTGTACATGCAGCCTAAATTACAACTAGTAGAACACCAGGACATTTTGTGTTTGACAAATTGAACCTCAAATTAACCAATGGGAACGTGCGACATCGTTGGCACCGGCTTAATCTTTAAAAAAAATCTGACAATGTGCAAGATTAGAACTGGCTGAGTGACTATGTGCACAAACCAAAGACAATACTGACCGCCGCTTTGCACACCTTCAGGGGACATAAAATATTCATCATATGAAGACTTTGGCAAATACTGCTCCTTCAATCAAATGGCTTGCGCGTGTAAAGTAGAATATCCATCTTAACCAGCTCCTCATATATGCCATTTATACCGCGTGACCATCATTTTCTGTAGTCCCGTTTTTACTTATTATTGATTAAATTAATTCTATATGTAATATATTTGTGCTGTATTAAGTCGTTTATATTAAAAGTATAATCTTCCATCGACTGGTAACAACAGAGACAAGTGCCCTCGCCCAATATTTAAAAAAACAACAACAATATTTTATACCTGTTATTGTTATATACGCCTTCATCCCAATACTCACTCTGACTTCCAAAGGCATTATGTAAACCTTCACCTTTAGGACATTGTGTAAATTTGAGCAACTTGTCTAAGAAATATATTTTTCCAGCGAAATAATCGTTGACTAAATGTATGAATACTTGCTTACAGAGCCAAAATAAATAACCCAGTTTAATACAACGTCAACAACAACCTATTTCAGCCAAACTTAGTAACTTTTATGGACAAGATTCTAAGTATCGATTTAGCGAACGAGTTCTGTATCGATTAAAATCGAAAAGACTTTCATTCGTATTATTCAACCAAATTGCATCCCTTTGAACATTAAGGACAAAATGCCACTTTTAATACAGCATTTCCAAATTCAATCCGTTTATGTCATCATGTGAGGAAAGAACACCACACGAATAAATCCTTTTTTTATTTCATCGATTCATTCTTGAAGTATTCCGACTGACTAAGAGACTGCGAGAAGTGAATTCGTAAACATTTGTATGAGGAACATATAGCCAAAACATAGCCACCCTCCCTCGTCACCAGCCTTTTTGAAGGTTGATACATAGTCAAGTTTTACTTATCACCATTGAAAAAAATACCTCTTGTCATAGAAAAATGTCCACTACATTTAACATTCTGGCGAGATACTTATCATTATCCACCTTGAGACAAATATCGTATGCTTATAGCAAGTAAGGACCGCGATAAAGTTAAATAATATGCCCAAATCTGATTAATTCAGCAAATCAGACATGGGGGGGGGGGACGTGAGAGATAATATGCAGCTTTGTTTCGGACATTCGATGACCTCATGCCAAGAAAATGCCAACGGTCCCAAGATAGCTTTGTTGTCTACCTCACTGAGGAGCCCTGGCATGCGCTTCGACATCGAATTCCTATGTTCTGCAACCGAAAAAATAGACGGTTCTTGTCTTTTTAGTCAACTGATTGCAAATCCACAATGCTTTATCATGAATTTCATTTTGTGACATGTACGCAAGGTACATTTCCCTTTCAGAGCCAAATGAATGATTAAAAAATTCCCGATCTTTGACACGACGCTTTTTCAGGTATGATCCAATCAAAGGATTTCCGCATAACACACTTGACTTGCATTTTTGTGTCCTGATCTATTATGTACAAGTATATAAAGATAAACAGACTTGATGATCATCAATGGCAGCCAAAGCTACATATCGGTACTTTGCCAATCAAACTTCCATCAATTGTATTTATTGTGCAATGCTAGTCGTGTGAAATCGCTATCATACCAGCATAAGATGAAAGGGACTTTGCAAACGACTTACACTTAATCTAAAGTCTGCTGCCTCAAGTTTTGTGCAGACCTATCATGTTAATGCAGTCTACTTTTGCAAGCAAGCATAAAAAAGGAAGTCACGTTCAGTGACTTAATGTAAATCTCTGTTTCGATATGCATCATGCACCTAACGATAAATGTACATGAAAAATTAATGATAATGTCGGTTTTGGGAGCAAATTATCAGCATATTTGATTAAAGCAGTAATTGTCAGAGTATATGCCGATAATGTTATTGTATTTTTCTGGTTTGTACAATTACTGTGGATGTCATATTAATTTTGAGGATTAAATGTAGCTCCTTTGATCAAAACTATACTTAGGAAACAGGTATATTGACAATAGGATGACAGTTCTCTGAGAATGCAATGCCATATTTGTAGCCATATTTTTCATTAGTTGTCGAATGACAGACAAGCATATGAGGTACCTTACTGGACCTGGAAGGGTTAACTTTCTTCCTATTGACTAGAAAAGTCATGCTCATCTGAATTATTTTGATGAGTTTAGATTCTAATTCGTGATAAGCAGGACCAAGTATCAGTATGCCTGTAGTTGCAGAATGAGAGAGAGAGAGAGAGTGACAGAGAGACAGAGAGAGAGAGAGAGGGGAGAGAGAGAGAGACAGAGAGACAGAGAGACAGAGAGAGAGAGGGGAGAGAGAGAGAGAGAGAGAGAGAGAGAGAGAGCCTACTTGGGTCAACAGCGTTCCTCGGCGCACTTTGACGGAAGTATCAGACTCTTGTATGATTCTCATCTCAATATTTACATCTGGGCAGGTTCAAAATTAAAGAATGTACGGAACTGGTACAGTATAATACATGAGGTAATCATATCTGCCAAAAGTTAAATGTTTTTCCTTCATATTATAATTTTTATCTGGTCTGTGTTATGCTAAGGAAACCATTTGCGAACTTCTGACAATGAGACGATTTTTTTTCCAAAATGCAATACATTCACAGCATATTTGAAAAAGAAATGAAAACATTAGTACGATGAGTTTAATTTCTAAGTTGATAATAGCTATGGAACATGGCCATGGCATGTGCACTGCCACTCCGGTCGGACAATTGAAATATCGCTGAAAATAGGTAAGTTAAACAGTCAAAGCTAGTATGAGCTCTCCCTGCTCGCTATTTATCTCAGCTCCACAGGAATAGAATTACATGACATTCAACTGCAAATTGTACAGAAGCCATATACGGGACCTCAAAAATATTTTTTTTAAATTCGTATGACGAATTTTTGTCTAGTAATAACGAGCTTCTAAAAATCGATATAACGAGTTTTTTCTCGTCATAGAGAGTTTTTAAAAATCGAAATTACGGGATTTTAAAACTCGACTCGCAATTACAAGTTTTTTCTTGTTATTATCTACGACAAAGATATTAACAATGTCCCAACAGGATTACAAATGCGAAATTGGCACGGTATTGATGATTAAGTCTGCAGATTAAACTGATGAGACTTTGTCTTTTTTTAGCCATTATGGAAATTATTCAGACCTGGTTCCCTCCTTGAGTCATTTACGCAAAATGTATATTTTAAATGTGATAAAAACAGGAAATAAATTTATTATATATATATAGTTCGTTTTGTTTCATAATATTGATTTTCCTTTCAAGTAAGGTCAACATGCTTCACAGTTGTGCACTAATGTAGAACACAAGGTTGCAGGTCAAGCTAATCAAAACTTGCGAAGTATATATCTAAATTAGTGTTCGCACCAGCAACCATCTTGCCTTTGGATACATATGTCAAATATATCGCAAACTGCCCATATATACCTTGAAATGAATTTCGAACCCTCGTATTGGCCCCTTCAACTTAACCACCTTTTGGTAGCCAATTAGCATAATTCATGCTAATTAGTAGAATTGAAAAACTATTTCAAAATTATGATTTATGATAATGTGATATTACAGGTATCAGTTCAGGTTCTGACATCAGAGAACATGATGCCAGAAAGGAGTTCCCAACCCGCAAATAGTGGCGATTTATGTATAACACATAATTCTTTCTCAAACGATTCTTAAGTTAATTAAATATTTTTACTGACCCTAATTGAATGGTAGGTCCACCAGGTCTAACAAGAGAATGTCAGGCCTATACACATTAATGAAATGAATTAAAAATCTAAAATTTCTCGAATCATAATATATTTATTAAATTTTAGTCAAGGCACTTGTCTTAAACAATTCCATACATGTGCTAGAAAATCTAACCAATAATTTTAGAGAAATGACACATTTATTTGAAAACAAATATAAGGAAAAAAAAAACCAGATTGCTTTCATAGAATCTGGCAATATGTTAGTAGTTCCACCTTGAATGTCACAGGCATACCGTGCACTATATTTTGAACAAGTTGGGTATCTTTGGCACATATTGGACTGTTTTTACATTAATTATTGCACTGCACTAAATGCTTACTAATTTAGGAGGTTTCATAAATTGTGGTACCAAACATGTCTCCGGCAATTTGTCGGTAATTGGGATTCATCGGAAAAAATATTGTTCCAAGACGTGAGCCTACAAAGTGTAGTGTTAGAATATGTACATAATCAGATAACTTTCATCATGGTGGAAAAAATGTCATCAGTTCAGTCTGCAGGGCTGTTCATCAATAAAGTAGCTATTTTGCATTTGTGAGCCTGTTGACGCTACTAATATCATTATCAAACTCGACGGGTTTTGAATTTGAGTTTTAATAGTCGTAAAATCGTTATTGCGAGAAAGAATCGTTATTATGAATTTTCTTGCTAATAACGAGTTTTTCGACCATCAAAAGTCAAATTTGAAGCTTCAGACAGTAACATCTCAGGGATGATCAGCCCATAAGGAAGCGCAAAGAACTGCCCACTTTTTACGCACTTCATTTGTTCCCAACACACTTCTGTGGGAGTGCTTACTTGCATAAGAATGCACTCTAAATGCACTTCTCTCCTCTATTTTTGCATTTCCTGTCGACTTTTTGAAGTTATTTTAACAGTGAGTGCACTTCTATGACTTGACAATTGGCAGGAGAACACTTCTAATGAGCTTTTTAAAGTTTACTAAAATGGCTGAAACGATCATGCCCTTTTTCCACTTCTACGACGTGGACCTTTTTCAAACACAGCTTACAGTTGCTGTGAAGGCACCTGGCTATGAATGAGAAAAATATTTCTGCCTCTTTGTACATCATATATGGCTCTTCAAACTTACATTCAAAATTTGCAAATAATGGTTATTGATCATATATAAGGTAAATTTTTCTTTTCAATTTTTAATCTTTTATTTGTAATATAAGTAAGGCATTATATTTGTGTAAACTATATTTCTTGAACACAATATCCGAGTACAACAGTACACATCATTCCCCCGTTTAAAATGAAATTGCAACAAATCTTCCACGTTAACCCATGAAACACGGGTAAAATATTGAATTAAACAACAAGCAGCAACATTCTTGTTTTCCACAACATGCACAGAGTAGTCGATTAGGTATTTTTCCATGTACACTGGTACCAATATACCGGCTGGAAGTTCAGTATACTTCTATTAGGTTCCAGTTTCGTCCAGAAAGTGGGGTGCACTTTAGGGCACTTCCAGCCTCATTGATATTTGCACCCGCACTTCCAGTGCACTTCCCTACAAAACATATGCAGCCAAGACCCTGCACTCGATGAAGTGTGTGCACTTCTAGTACACTTTTCCCTGCACTTCGAGGGGAAGTGCAATGTACACTTTTTGGCACTTCCTCATGGTCTGGGCATGTTTTTTGCAATTGTATAACAAGGTTTCACAACCAACGTGTGAGTTCGTGATGTGCAATTATGTAGAACTTAAATTAAAATAGTGTCATTGTGCATGTGTAAAAACGTATTTGGTTTCAGTAAATTATGCCATATTTGTTTGCTTGGCAACAATAAAGGTCTTATAACCTAAATTGATTATGTGGAAACTACTTTAATTTAATGTCACTGTGCATGCGGCACAAAACGTTTTTGCTTTTAGTTAACTATAAAGTTTCTAGACATTTCGCTGCAAAGAAAGGTAATTTAGAATAAAAATAAGAATTAAGAAAAACAAACTGTACTGTCATGTTAAAAAACGCACCAACGGTGTTCAAAGTACTTTTCTGTTTTTAAATACTAGAGGACCCGCCAGGTGTCTATGTTCCAAAACGTTAACAGTGTTTTAATCCTGCAAATAATCGGTATTAATTTTTATTTGAGGTTATGTTTGACTTTATTGTATTATATACAGTGAATATCTGACTTCAAACGTAAGTAGTGTAGGTGCAATGGGACAGGATAAAAACTAGAGGTCGACCGTAAACATACTTTTTAGTTCTGCTCTCGGGGTTCTGCTGTTGGGCATGTGAAATGAATCTTGCAATGTGCGCTGTTACTTCTGTATATGTTACATACGGCCATGAAAATGACATACAAATTGCCAGTGCGTACATTAACATGTCTTATACCCTTGACTCATCTAGCCAGAGCGATTTATGTTTTCTTATGTGCATATTTTAAACATAAAAGGTTTCATGGCCATTTGTTCAAACTGAGACTCATAAAGATGTAGCATCAAGAGAAATGAACTACACCCCCTTGCAATGAAATGATGCTGTCATTTGCCTGGATTAAATGTTATTGGGCCAGATACAGTTTACATGTATTTTGCCATAAATCCCCTGTACCTTGCTTAAAGACCTTTGAAATCCCAACGCGTCCTTTAATGCGTTGACTCTAAAATTATTGGTTAGACTCCCTCGTACAGCTAGACAGTTGTCCATGGCAGGGAACGTAGTAACATTTGTTAAATATGAGGTGATTCTAGAACTTCTAGATTTTTAATAAATTTTGTAAATTTGTATAGACCTGATATTTTCCTACCAGACTCAGTACCATTCACTTGATGATATGCATTGAAAATATTTGATGAGCCTAAGAATTGTTTCAGAAAGACCTATGTGTAATACATAAAATTCTTCTATTTTGCTGGTTGGCAACTCCTTTCTGGATTTGCAATATGGGACCTGATCATACCTTTACCAGTTGCTTTCATCTTTACCCCAAGAAACTTATATTCATCTACCACTCCAATGTCGATCAGATGCACTCTACCAACCAAGTCTCCGTTATTTTCCTTATTATATGCCAATTTTCTGGTGTCCTGTTGTTACTCTCTTATCGGAATCCATTAGCTGTCCACCTAAGTGCTTCATATATAGAGTGAAACAAATCGGGTTAAGTACACACCCTTGCTCAAAGCCTATGTTTAGCTGTGCATTTTCGACTACAACGTTTCCCAGTGAAAGAGTGCATTCTACATCCTTGTATAGGGCTTTCACTATTTCCAGAAAATTGCCTCCAAATCGAGCCCCTCTAAGTTTTTCCCATAGAGCATCTCCATACCTTATCATATGCCTTTTCACATCTAAAACGACGATGAAAACATTATTCCACTTTTTGTCTTGCCAAGTCCAAAACCTTAGTCATCGTCAATAAATGATAGCCGGTCTGTCTTCCTGGTCTAAAACCATTCTGAATTTCTCCAGGGAGCCCAAGTCTTTTAACTATTCTGCTCATCCACTGATAGATTATCCGACTAAATATTTTGCTCCAATTAGGTGCAATAGCAATACCCTTACACTTGTCAAGTTGGTCACCTTGATCCTTTTTTCGGAATATATGATATCTTAAGCCTATTCCAGTCCCTAGGTCCTTGGTTTCTTTTCAACCTTGTACTGAAAGACATCTATAAACAGTGTTCAAAAAGCTCTGGTCCCATCTTTATAAACTTGCTTAAAATATCATCGTTCCTAGAGCGTTGTCTAATCTCATCTGCTCTATAGCCTTTTTGATTTCAATGCCCCTGATTCTGTGGAACAACTCAGGATCCGACCGATCCTGTCTATCTTCGGATAGACATTCTGTTCCCTGGCCCCATTTTTAGGCATTAATCTAATCCCAGTGCTCTGTTAATGCTTTTTGCATGTCCTCCTTCCTGTCTGTTCCTTGTCCTCTTTATATGATTTCTTGATTTTTATTCTTTCTCTTTCAGTTAAAGTGTGTCCAAAAGATAGTCGACCCTTCTTCTAGCATTTCAGCTGTGTACTTTGTCATCTGTTCATTTTAACTATCTGTCCTTTCTGCTTTCATATCTGCTAGGTCTTTACTACATTTCATATACTGTCTCTCCGCTTCTTCTATTTCACTTTTTGGGTGTATGTTTTTTCGGGCTTATCTCCATGCTCTATTTCTAAGCCTCTTTTTCTTTATTGTTCCTTTCAGTTCTGGGTCTATATTATATCCTCTATTCTCAACCGACCAGACCTTTTTTTCTGCCAAACATTTCCTGAACCAGCTTAAGGATCCTTCTAGTAAGGTATTCATTCGTTTCCTGTACTTTTCCTTCAATCTCCCATTTATCTTGCCACTCTTGTCATTCAATTCACAGGCTTTCCTGATCACCACCCCAATCTGGCCCCTTGTGTATGTTCCGCACCCATTTGGTCCTCCCTTTTCCCCTCAGGTATGGTTGCATGTCAACGGAAATTGGCATCTGGTTGTGGTCACTGCCTATATCCAGCCTACCCTCCTCATCTATTTCACATGTTTGTGTCATTCGAATTATTTCACTATCCATTAACATATACTGAAGATTGCTTTAATTTCTCTGTACTTTTAGTTTCGCTTATTTCGCTGATGGCACAAAACCGTGAAAATAAAAACAGCGAAATGGTATTTTAACATTATTTGAATCGAATTTTGTCCAAAACAGTGAAATGTCAAACATTAGCAAAGAACTAAAAATTTATGCACGAAAAACGAAAGAAATTTACAGTAATCATTTATTGTCTGTCTGCCAGCTGAGGCCCATGTCCACTTCCCCTGCACTGCGTGTCTCTGTTCACTATTCTCAGCCCATATAATCTCTAGTGAAGTTTAACAGACAGATTCCATTCCTATGGGTTTCTATGTCCCCTCCTTCTATTCCATGTACTCCATTCCCTGTGTGCCCATTGAAATTCCCAGCGATCAAAACTTTGTACCTCTGCTGCTGGTTAACACTAGTCATTATTCTTATTCAATCATATATGTGGTCATTCCATTCATTCGGTACACCCTCACATCCCACATACACTACACCATTTTCTACTCTGTTTTCATTCCACCATACTCATATCGACTGCATGTCATTTTTCACCTCACTATTATCTTCCCATCTGTCTTTCCAAACTTCATGCCACTTTATCCCTTTCAGTATCCGAAGTGCCAGTCCTCCTCCTTTCCTTTGCCCACTTTCTCTTTTCCTACCTATCATATCATATCCTGCGGGCCGGCCTGTCACTATCCCTATCTCCTCTCTTCCAATATGTGTCTCTACTAGTGCTACAAAGTCCATCTCTTCACTTTTAGCCACAATATCTTCTGTTTCCACTATCTTCTCGCTGGATCCTCCACAACTGACATATACCATTTTCATGTTCTCTTTCTTCCTCCTTTTTGTTCTACTACTATTACTTCTACTACTACTACTACTACTACTACTACTACTACTACTACTACTACTACTACTACTACTACTACTACTACTACTACTACTACTAATACTACTACAACTATTTCCTGTTTGACTATGATCGTCATTTTCAGGACTGACCTGGTAGTTGCTGGGGTTTTTAGTTTCCCTGCTGCTGCACAAACCCACTGTAGACCTGTCCTAGCCTATCACCTCCCTTCTGACTTGGGTGCAGCCCATCCCTTGCAAACATCTCCCTTATCCATGAAAAATACTACCACACATCTCTAAATGCTACCCTCCGCTGCCTACATAACATTTCTAATCTCCTATTAATTTCACAAATCCGACTCGCTCCCAACGCCCTCGTCCTTAACTTTGGAAATATGCCCATTCCCAGAGCACCTCCACACAAACTTTCCATACCTGCCTAACACCGTCTTAGTCCGTATTATGTCCCCCTGCTAGTCCATATCCGAGAAATGATTGGGGCCCACCTGCACAATTACGGGTGCTCTGCACTACTGCTCACTACCCCCTAGAGTCTCCTCTTAACGTTCATAATCTTGGCCCCTGGTTAACACACGATAACCTTATGCTCTCTGTTTGCCCTACAGAAGACCCTATATTCTTCACAATGCTATATCCTATCACCACTGCCCCTCTGGGCCAATCCTGTTGTCCCCTCTCACTAAGCTCTGCCACTGTCTGCCTGTCCTCCCGTCGTTTTCACCTCCCTCGTGACCTCCCCCCCCCCCCCATCCTGTTCCCCCTCAGCACGATCCACCTTATCCTGGACCCCCTCGCTCCTATTCTCTCCCCCGCTCACATCAGCTGCACCCCTGGCACTGCCCCTGGCCACCTCCTTCCTGCTGCCTTCTCTCACACTACACCCCTGCTACTCCGACATACAGTCGAAATGATGATACATGAATGAGATTGATTGGCTACCTGCAAGCCTCGGTTCCAAGCAAAGCCCTAGGCTCTGACGTCGCCAAGATAGATAAAATTCAACACGGCCGCCATGTTATTAACTGGTATCACATACAAATTAGACTTTTTAAAAAAATGGTACAAAAGAGGTGTTATGATCTCTTATATGTATGTATCCTATTTCCGCAGATATAAATCAACATTATGGTATTACTCAGGTCTAATAATAGAGCCATGTTAAACCAATATGTCCATTTCATTTCTGACCTGTCAGTCATTGCTGACCCATATATCTAGAAGTCATATACATAAAATTTGATTAAATTTTGTATAAGCAATGTGATCATAAAATATTTTGCCTTGTGCTGCAAGAATGCTTTCTTGATGCAGGCAGTAAGATGTAGGTTCAAAGTAGAAAGAAATAATCTTGTGACCCGACGGATTGGGCAGGGTCATAGGAAATAAATTCCAACCTCTAAAATCCACCATCTTGCAAAAACAAAAAACAAAAAAAAACAAAAAAACAAAAAAAAAACAAAAACAAAACCACGTTTTGTACAAAGCTCCACTTTTGTGCCATGGAGTTTATTCCCGGCAATTAGCACCTAAAATGCACTGCCAAAGCACACCGATCCGTTATCCAATGGGGGTGGTGGGATAATAACAACCCTGTGTCCACCTGCCAGCCAAAAAAAGAAGGAATCCCAAAATTCCATATTTAGGGGGTCGGGTCCTTTTACTTTTGAACAAAACTGTACAATTTGCCCTAGAATACTGAAAAATATCTTTTTCACAACCTAAAATATCAATAAGTATGAAATTTTGCATAATCTATGTTATTACAGAAAAGTTTTTTTGTTTTTTTTATCAGTTGTCCAAACCCTCCCCCATTACTTCGAAAAAAATGGACTGTTCCGTTATTCAAATTGAACCACTTGTATCTTGAAAATTTAACCCAACCAAGTCCAAACTTATACCCTATTGAAAGCATGAACAATTGTTGGTCAAGTTACAGCATGGATGGGTCATGGATCTGTTTTAAAATAAAATGCCAGAGCAGCATCTGGTCGGTGGGTGTTCCAAACAGACATCTCTTGCATCTTCAGTGGGGTGTTGGGTGACAGGAAGCTTGTAAAATGACCATTAATTTGGACTCCATAAAGGCACTCACTCATCACACCCCTTTCATGTGATCCGAAGCTGAGAGATGAATAAATACAGAGCTGGTCATTTTGCGGGGTGACATGGGCACAAGGGCTCTATAATTGGCTGTTCACTCAAGATGGCTACCATTCCATTCCCATGGTAACAAGAAGCAAGCATTCACCTTTGGTGGATGCTGAGCCTAAATTTTACCCACTTTTGCATTGTTCACAGAATGATGGAGCAGCATACACGACAATATGGATTTATACAAAACTCATGAAACCAGGATTGGGCAGGGTCAGAGGAAATAAAATTATGCCCTATTTAGTCATTGTTTATCTTTAATTTCAGTGGTAAGCACATCAGAAACTATTATTCAATGTTGTAACTGCAGAGAAATACCTAAACATGATATGTTCGGGTTAATGTACATGCATTTTGAGATGATCCCACCTCCACACTCCCAAATAGCATGGGCAACGGTGTACCCATGCTTCTTTGTTTACAGAAGCATTGCCCCGTATGCAACTGAGATCGAAGCTGCTGCTTTGACCCCTAATCTCGCATCAATAAACCCAGGTCAGCATCTCGACTGATAATGAAGCTTGTGTTTATTTTCTTGCTGCTTGTTAACAATATTCACGGCCCCCACGCTCACTGACATATTTTCACTCAAAATGTTTTAATCCTATTTTCTTTAGAACTATGCTTATTTTACTGTTGAAACTCTCCCTCGTTTGTCTCCGCATATTCATAAAACAAATCACGTTCACCTTTGATCAATCTCTACCTATGACTGTCGACATTTACTGTAGCCTCAAAATCTACGTCTACTCTCTCCCAAATCTCGCAATGCAATCTGTAGCAAAGCACTGGTGTGCGCACTGGTGAATGCAGGCACCATTTTTTTATGATTTAACTTGCATTTACCCAGCTTTTCGTATTGACCGAGTTTCTCGCATATTACTCCACTTCGCGTCATCGTACACTTTAGGTCAAAAGTAATTTTTGATGCTATATTATCCGTAGTCATTTAATAATACGATACACATGCATGTAGACAGACTGACCGACAGAACATGCTATTATATTGAGGTACAAAATGGGTGAAGGCGCCTGTACGGACGAGCCAGATGGAATCCAGACGACAAGCGACGTGCATGGCTTATACATAAATACTTCCAACATTTATTTGTGATTTTTACGTATTCAATTTAAAAATTGATAAAGTATATATATATATATGTATACTTTATCAATTTTATCAACATTTTGACCAAAATACTATGGGTTTGGATTTGACTGTGTTCAGGAAAAAATTGTTCTCGCAGTTTTAAAAGAATGGCTAAATACAAAAAAAAATTCACTATGCCTGTGATATCGACAATTGTTATGTTTGTTTACATCAATATTTAATCTTATTATAAGAACGAGACGTGCTTTGTTTTTTAAACCTAATAACGTACTTATAGGTTGTTATTTACGTCAGCACCATGTATAATTTTGTTGTTGTTATTTGTTATAGATGGCTTCCATGATACTGACATGATTTGTCATAATGGGAGTCTCCCAGGCTAAAATAAGTCCTTGTTACGGAGTCCACGCATCTCGTTAATCCAATCCAATCCATTACTGTTATGTATCTTGTATTGGTTGGATAAAAGTATTCAAAATCTGAATCTGAATCTCTCTGTGTGTTTGTGTTTTGTTTCTATACTTCCGTGATCCACAGAGATATATTGTACTGCGTATGATCAAATGGTCTACGAATTCCATGCTAGAAGTAAGAAATATATGAATTTAGTATAGCAGGCTAAAAAAAAAATTACTATTATCAGTAATGGTTTTGTCACCGTCAGGTCGGTCACTGATGTAACACTGGGGTTTGTGGGTGGTTTCTATTCTCAATAAATATATGCTGCAAGATTCTTTACTTTGTTGCTCTTACATTTTATCACATTTTTGTAAAGGCATTACTGCCGTCTGTTTGTAGAAGGTGGATGCAGAAAGATACTCAGTCTACCATTGGCCGGTAATGTTTCTGCCAAGAGGCATTGAATTTGTGTTATTGTTGTTATCGTTGTTGTTTTTGCCAGGTTTGTACATTGAAAAATCCAAAACTCCAACAACGTGTGGCATGAACATTGTCTGCAACCGCAATGGTAACTTTTGATTCTTGTATACCTAGATGTGACACATATTGCAAGAAAGTAGATCTTTGAATAGGACCCAATTTTCATATAGCACTTGAGCTGTTTTGTTTGCCATTCAAGTGACTGGCCAATGGGATACGAGCTGCAACCGAGATGAGGAAAGGTGCTCAGCACCGTTGTGGATAGAAACGGTGTCTAGGACCTGAAACAAGCACTTCGTGTGTGAGAAATAATTCATCGAACCTTGTAGAAAGGATAATTCTACTTTGGTTTTGGAATAACATAAACATATTAATTGGTCAGTCAAATTTTGGAATGAAAATGAAAGGAAAAAATCTCCGAAAGCACAAAGTTGTATACCATGTATCTTAACATCTCGAAATCGATAATTATTTGATTTCAGAACTATCATTCTCAACATAATAGTGTTCTTCGTGTATTATGTAACTATTATTTGTAATTGATTGTCCCTTTTTTAAATTGGAGAAATACTGTCTTGAATCATGTCACTCCACAAAACGGCCTTGGTTTGGGGCTAGTGACTCTATTGGACTATTTACACAAATAATGTTTGATCCACTGCAAACTAAATATGGCCATCAAGCTCCACCTCAGGTAACAAGGCAACAATACATTTCATTGGTGGAGAAAAGCCGCTAAGAATATGGTTCCAATGTATGGAGCACTGCGACCGAGCAACATTCAATGCAACTCGAGTGTGTATAATGTAGAGCTCCGAGCTGTATTCTGAGAGCATCATGGAGAGAACCATACAAGTCCAGACTATTAAGATGCAAACTCTCACCATGTTCCTACAGGCGGGAAATACTTGATCCACTGTTCCTGTATGAACATCTGGATAGCCATCTGACACTTGCCCACCAAGTTCTTTTCCCTAGATGCAACCATGCTCGTCACCTCATGGCAGCTGCACACAACGCTCAGTTAGAAAACAGTCGTTGTAATACTCAAATCTTCCACCACTCTTTTATTGACAGAACTAAATATTTTCCAACACTTTGACCCCATGCCATTAAAAAATCAACATCCTCAGCGGTCTTAAAAACGCTTTGCCACCCATTATAACAACATTTTTATTGAATCATTTGGCTTAAGAAATATATGCAGCTGGGTGGATATGTGTAACTATCTGAGAAACAGATCGTAAATAGTCTTGCTCTTATATATTCACATTATGTTGTTCTAATAAAGTGTAGACTTGCTAAAGTCTCAATGGACTGGCTTCCGTATTTTATTTAAAATGTAATTCATTGCAAAATAAGATTTGAAGTAAACACACGTCGTAGCCTTATTCTGTTACAATACAGGTAGGCCCTTCAAGTTACCTAGCTAATTGGCGTGGAACGCGTCTGTAACCAGATAACATTGACTCCAGATGATAAGCGCCGGGTGGTCTGCACTGTGTTTCTTATCACACAGACAAGCGAGCGGACCCCTCTTCAAAAGCTGTTAATTGAGCTGCTGTGTAATGAAGGATTAATTGCAGTGCACCGCGTCAGGAGGAGGGCGTCCAGTCGGCAGCCGGAGGGAAACGGTCAGCTTTGTCTCGCTTGAGTGGCCAGTGACTAGCCATGCATTCATCCAAGACCACTTTCCGCTCAGTCTTATCGCAATGATAATGGGATTAGAACTGACTAGGACTCAATAGCTGCTACTGTTGTAACTGGCACGGCGGCAGTGTCGACCAGTTAAAAAAATAATAATAACAGTAGGACCTACTTAATAACACCGTGTAGTTGGCATAATATTATACAGTTAACTTACTGGAGGGGAAAACGTATCGAGGGGAAAATGTATCGCACTTCTGGGTGGGACCACGGGATGGGAAAATAGGGACATGCACCAGGGGCTTGTGCAAGTCTAAATAAAGTGTTCTTGCCTGCAATATCATGGCATGGTTTCATTTCAACGTTGTGCACATTATTTCTCCAATGCCAACCTGCCATAATCCCATATCATCGTAAAGGTCATCAGCAAGTCAGCTTGCATAGGTGTGTCACCTGTTAGACTCGGTCTTATCAGTATTGGTTTCGCTTATTGTATTCTATCTCTATGAATGTATAACGTTGATAAAAGACCAATAAATATAAGCTGAAAAGAGAAGTTGCTTGACAGTAAATCTACCTGTGTGTCTTTAAATATTGCATAAATTAAAATGCTACAACTTCTGTTCACTCTTCATTGCAAGTATACGATGCTAGCTAGAATCGATAATGAAGGGTACTCCTCTTGTTGGCTACACCATCGTTCTGGAGGGCTCTCATTTATACCCAGTAGGTGCTCTGATAGAACCACACTTTACCTTTGCCTTCGCCAAAACTAAGGCCTCTTTCTTCAACGCTAACAATAACTAGATCAAAAAAGCCCCTTTTTCCGAATCAGAACAAATCGCGGCCTTGGTATCAAAGTTACGTTGAAGTGAGATTTACATAATATACAAAGAAAGAATAAGACGAATAAAGAGAAAAAAACTCTCGCCTTAGGAAGGTCACCGAAATGGACAGTTATTTATCATGATATATAAATACATATCGGACTACATCTTACAGAGTACCCAGCAATGGAATGCAGGAACCAGGTACCCGAAAATACCAAGGTACATGTTGCACGGTTCAGCCTGTTTCTGACAGATCGAACTTGTCAACTAAATTACCCATGCCTGGTGGTGTTCAGTTGCAGATACATTACCTGCATCCGATGTAACATGTACTCATAGGGAAGACAATATTCCATTTGATATTTTTTATGATAGTTGAGCTTAGTAAGCATACGACATGATTTTAGACAATCTGCATAGTATTGGGTGAGGGAGGAGTGTTTGTCTTTCCCTGCATATGCTCTCGCTGTCATGTAGTTACAAGATGTTTACGTGGGGGAAGGCAGCTTTTCGTGTAGGCGTGCTTTTATCAGCTAATTATAGCAATTAAGTAAGAGGTAATTGATTGTGCGCAACACTGCTGGAACACTGCCTTAATCATTTGATTACGGCTGAACTAGAGCAACACATTCATAATTGTGCACATTTACACATGGTAAGGTGAAAGTCTAAAACACTTGCAAGATAAACCTTTTCAGGTGCACAATACTAAGACAAGAGTTCGTCCTGCATTTGTACTCCAAAGCGTCTCATGTTCTGTTGATACACTTGCCTATGATTGAGTTGTGGCTTTTGGTAGTTGTATAACATAAACAACACTCTGTGTGCGATCTGTTATTTTTATGTGTGAAAACAATGTCTTGCCCATGTAGTTTTCCTTAAGCAAGCATGCAGACAGACCCGATTTAATGTTGAAAATTATTCAAATGGCGAGGCAGTTGCCAGAGGTTTTGATACTACCATATTACCGAGAAATGGAAGTGACTCCGCAAATATATCCTATATCAATTTTGTAAGTTTCTGTAAAGCGGAATCGGACTATTTTGTGTAGATACTAACTTTATATCTGTAAAACCTAGCCCTGGATATTGATTTTAGCTTGTGAGAGACACCTTTGAGCCTGAAGGAGTTAACACGGCCTTCTATCGACATGTCTAGTGAAGCTGAACTTACGTACACATCGTTTGACACATAACCATAGGTGCTGCAGCGAGACAGGAGATTCCCATTCAGTGGGCCTGTTATGTTCATCTTCCTTTTGATCAGTATCAATAATGCTCAGTGGAGGGATTTAGACATATTATCAAGGCTGTGAACAAAGAAGCTTCAGATAGTAATTGATTTTTGCTGGTGGTGAAATTTGACATTGTGCTCAAAACAAAGTGTATATTTGAAAAAAGTGCATTATGTACACTTCTCAAATGATGTGCGCATTTCTGGCCTGTGGCAAGCCGAACAAATACAAATATCATCTTATCAGTAGTCTGATTATTAAGCAAGATGATCAGCTCCTACACTGAAAACTAAAATGAAAACTTTAATCATGCAAGGATCTACGTAAAGATAGGTAAATACATATGGAATCCATCCGAAGAAAGAAATGTAAAACATTTCAGAATGGGATGCTTATCATAGTGGTTTTATTTCATTCTAGAAGGCAAAAGTAAACATCATAAGGACAACCAAAGACGGTTGGAAACGACGATAAAAGCAATTTCAGCTGGAGGCCTGGCAGCCTGTTAAGAGCTAAATCTATTGAACTATCGTTTAAAGATACCTATGTTCCATTTTAGATGGAAATGGAGACTATCAGGGTAGGGGTATACGCTAGGTTACGATGGTTCCCTAGGGAGTCATCGTGACTTTCCTTATAAATAGTATAAATGAGCCTCTCTATATTCTCTTTTCTTGTTTTTGCTTTGGCTTAGCTGTAAATCCACTTTGATTTTCTTTTGGCAATTTACATATGAAGAGATTACATAGAAGAGCTATAATAATTTTTTTTGCTGTTGAGTCTTGAAAACCGACTAGAGATACGCATTATCAGTCCCTAAATAAACCAATATAATTCATGTTTTTCAACTGAACCTGACATAAACCAAATAAGAATGATGGCCAATTGTGAGAACGTTGGGGCACTCTAAAATGTATCTCGAAGGATCATAATAGAAAGACAAAGGAATGGGAGACTAGAGGATATAAAGTCATGTATTGTGGACTTTGGAATACACGTATTTGCTCTGCCATAGACTCTTAGGCCGGCTGCTTGAGCAACGGGCTCTGAAGGCATTTATACTAGCAGTGCTACGTCATATGACTTCCTGTATCTAGTTTTTCATATATCAGATTTAAACGACCACGGAGGAGGTAATGAATTATTATTTACAATTGAATCGCCATCACTTTTCAGGGGTTTCCGTGTTGACACATAAACTAAACCACACTGAAAGTACCTTATTACATAGAACGTTCAGTCCATACAATTTTGCATAGACGTAGTGGGGTTTTATCGGCTTAATTCATGGAAATGTCGTCAAATTGTATTATGAGAAAGCTGTGGATGAAACAGAATGGTATAGGCAGAGGGAAATGGGAAAAATGTGGAGTTGATTTTATCGTTTTGTATTTTTGAAACTTCAACTTGGTATTGTCTCCTAGTTAGACATAAACATAAACATATGGGCTGTAAGTCGCCATAGTAAAATATCACACCAAATTAAAGCAACCACAGCCTAGCCGCTGCAGCCCAGCCCATGCCAACCAAACCGAACTAAGCCAATTGTAATCAAGCGCATGAAACTAAACCACATCGTAGAGGCATCACTCTAATTAACGTTTGCACACATACTCTTCTTTTCATAGTCTTGCACATACAAACCCTTGTCAAGCAAACGCGGTTAATATAATTCCAGGACCCATGACGTTTGGTGCTCCCTCTTGATATACAGTATTTATGACCTAACTGGCATGTGTACAGCATTTGCTGTCCCTTCTGATGCATGAATCATCCGAAGAAGTACCAATGTAAATACATTTGATACTGTATTTCATGAATAAACACGTGCTCTCACACGTACATGTATCATCACATATCAGTTTCATCTAAGGCACATTTGCTGGTACTCCAGACGTAAGGGAGCCAAGCTCCATCATCAGCCGAGACAAAAACAAAGCAAACAAACAAAAACAAAAAAAAAAATCATGCAAGGATCTACGTAAAGATAGGTAAATACATATGGAATCCATCCGAAGAAAGAAATGTAAAACATTTCAGAATGGGATGCTTATCATAGTGGTTTTATTTCATTCTAGAAGGCAAAAGTAAACATCATAAGGACAAAAAACAAAAAAACAAAAAAAAAACAAAAAACAAAAAAAAAAAACAAAAAAAAAACAAAAGAAAACAAAAAACAACAAAAAAAAAACAATACAAAAAAAAAAACAAACAAAAGCAAAACAAAACAAAAACAAAAAGAAAAACAAAACACCTCCCAAACATTTAACTAACATTAAACGTTTTTCCTCACTCTGCCTTATCTTCCAGTGCTTCTTTGTTAGACTCAAAATGGCTTAGAATCCGCCGTTTCTTGCGTGAATGTATGTAGGAGGACCCCCAGACCTCTATCAAATAAATTAATTCAGTAATGAGACCCACTGGCCTGAACTAAATTCTTTGATCTGTCCCTATGATAAATATTATGCTTGCAACTAGTTTCACGATTAGTACGTAGGTTATGTTACCACGTATGCTATCATATACAGTACTTAAGTTGCATCGAAAAGTTGACATCGATCTCTTCCATTACAGGTACCACTGTTGCATGCACCATCTAGAGGCACGTGTAGTGTGCATTGTATGCCATCTTACTTGTAGGTTAACACACCTTATGTAAGCCACGCTACATCAGGCTTCTTGTCTTTCTTCTGATGTTCTTACAGTAATTTTCAGTTCTTGTCAATTGGGCACAATCTGTTTGTATTGGCGGTTCCCGGAAAACAGCAACTTTCGTGAATTTTGATAGGCATACCTCTGCATGTTTGGACTTACAGATCAGATCAATCTAGATTGGCCTAAGTATCACAGTAAAGTATCTTATCCTTTGCCGTTTGCAGATTATGTTCCTCGACGAGGTCACAAAAAAGTCTAGACCTGAGCTATAATCAAATTGGCAAATTTTGCGCATTGTAGGCAGCATGCTTGCTGAAAATTTCCAGCAGAATAAGAGAATATGTTTGGTTTCTATTAAAATAAGTTTTAATAAAATTATGGGGTACTCTTGTAGATGGGCATTATAACCATGTTCCCCACTGAAATCAGTATTTTTCCTTACAATGGTCCCGTTTGTGCAAATTAGTTAGAATGGAGTTTTATTTCTGAGGGCCTGAGATGGCCCATATAATCCTCACTTTTCCTTCAACAAGGTTAAATGTTGCTGGATGGAGTGATATTAATAGTATTTGCGTTTTAAAAATTCGAAAACTAGCACAACTTTCTTGCCTAAAAGTTCTATAATAAAGAGTATATTTTGGTCGGCATGAGTCGACGATCCATGAAAAATGAAAATAAAATAAAATAAAAAATCTGTGAAGGTACCATTTGGGGCTTCATAACGGAAAATAAATAATTCCATTCCAGTCCACTTACCAGAAATGCCAATGGAAAGTCGAGTTACTATGAGCTTTGTTTGTTCTCCGGTCCTTTTTTCAACATATATTACATTTAAAACAAAAACAAACGTATTCGAGTCAATGAGATTTATTGAAAATTGTGACATGAAGAAAAAACACGTTAATTGCCACCTGAAGCTCTTTGTATTTTCAAACCTTTATCAAGCAACCTTGCTTGCCCGCGGCATTGCAACCACGATTAACAGCAGCCAAATGTGAAAAAAGTGGGTCGCTAAGACAGGTTTCAATGGAGGCATTTCTGAACGTTTGGAATGGTGTTGGGAGTCTAATTGTACACTTATGGCATATATGCATCTTTGCTGTCATCAGAAACCACTTTAGTTCGTGTATCACTTTGTTGCTAGGAGATTACTGGACTATAACATCTCTAACTCAGTTGTTCTCTTGTATGTTGAGAGCATCATAATCCAACGAGGTTTTAATTTTACTTTCTCCTACGTTTCATTTGATTTGTTGCATTTTTTGGATACCCCTTTCCACAATTTCTATGCATTAAGTAAGCCAATATCGCAACTGGCGTGCCGTTTGTGACACTTGCAAACCGCGGGAGTAGGCCACTACTAGCCTGTATTTTATAAAGAGAAATCTTTGTGTTTGGCGTTGCTTTTTGGTTTTACGTGGTTGTGTATGAGGAAACCAGCATATTGCCCACTCTGGTCATTGATTTGAAGGTAAAAAAAACGTCATGGCTATTTGGCCCTCATGATACTATCTTGGAGGTCATGTGTAAAATATCTATTAATACCAACGTTACTTTGAAGAACTATATGGTGCAGGCAAATTTGAAGCGATATTAATCACACACACACGCACTTTCACATTTTCAGTGGTTAGCACAAATTTCATGGCATAATGGCCAACTCCGCCGTTTTGGATTACCCCCAAGGGCCCCGTGGCTACTTTAAAGAAAAACTGTTTATCAGTACAGAAAGCATATTTAATTCAGGTGCCTGAGATGTATGTTGTGATATCAGGGGGCATTCTTTTTTCCTGAGATACACGTTTATTGCATTTTGTCTTGAGAGCGCAACATATCGTACCGAAGCACTATTTATACAGTTTTATCTTGAAAAATAATTTGTTTATAGATGTATCTCTCAAACTCGTTTACAAAGAAAACATGCTAAGTGTCTGAAACGTGCCTAATAATTTGCCTTGACAGCTGTATTCAGCCAAGAAATATTCACACTGTCAAAATTGGTTTCCATCAAGCGGATAAAGGCTAACGCCTCTGACAGATCATGTACTTCAGTCAGGACATAACCCTAATTATAGTCTCTTTTTTACAACATTATATTCAATCATATTCATGCATAATTATGAATCCCTTTCATAAGAGTTACAAAGTAGTATGCCAGAAACACTGTAATCCAATAATCAAATGCTACGGAAGCTGATAATTGCCTATGGAAATTGCAAATCTTTGTAACATATTAACCACGACAACAAAATCAATTTCCATCAAGAGATGAATGCAGGTTAGGGGTTTATTCTTTCATCTTCTATCTTGGGAGGTGTCTTTATTTTTTAGCCTTTGAAGAGAGAAGTGGCTCATGGGAATTTCATGCATCAGGTTTGATACACCGTGTCTGCGTCGTCTTTATGAAATGCTTTCCTCTGAGACCTGGCATTGACAACGTATTACTGATAGAATAAATGAAAGCTCTGCTACATAGTTTTTTTCCAGTCCAAAATAACTAATGATTTTCTTCATATGATTCATCACATACACAAGCCTAACATCAAAGTTTGCCAACTTTTGAAATGTCTCACATAAAGTTACTGCATTCCACCTCGTATTGCTTTGGATACGGCAAAAGAGGGTATAGCAGAATAGGCATGTCCACTAGTTTATGCGAAGGTTTTTTACTATTTAAACAGGGATTCCACACTCGTAATAATTTGTATGAAGATCTGCGGTATCAACAACAAATGGACTCCACATGTCCACTAGTTTCTGTTATGGTTTGGCAGTGCTTTCAATACCTTTGTCAATTGCATGGTTTCTGTGAATGTTTGTTAAAGGTGAAACAAATTAAAAAAATAAAATAAACAGAAACAAACAAAACAAAAAAAAACCCCAACCCCAACCCCCCCCAAAAAAACAAAACAAACAAACAAACAAACAAAGAAACCCCCCCAAAAAAACAAACAAACAAAAACAAACAAAAACAAAACACAACAAACAAACAAACAGACACCACCACCCAACTTCGAGCAAACGACCCTTTATACCCGACGATTCAAACTAATTATTTTACCACGATAAATTGTTTCGGGCCTCACTTGAAACGCGGGAATTTGCCAATCAGTATCGATGATACCGGAAGTCTGGGTGCAATTTACCGTTGAACAATTAGAAAACTAAATCTCAATATATAACAGTTCACTGATTCAATTAGTCTAAATACCCCCCCCCCCAAATGTATAGCTTTAAATAGTATTGTAACACTCTAGTTATAAGATGAATGATTCAAAATAAAAGAACAGAACAGCAGACCCAAAACCGCCGTATCTCGTATCTGAGAGCCCCACGTGCCGTATTAAGAAAAAAAACCAAAACAAATATCACATGGGTTGCTATCTTGCTAGAATATACCGTGATACATATGTGTAACCACGGTTATGGGATTCCAAATCCCAGAAATAACATACAAACCTTTCAAAGGCTGTTTAAATTTTCTAAACTTGTGTAGCTCTGGTACCTAATTTGGGCGGCAATTTAAAAAAATCACGCCCAGTACATGTCCTGCATTAGGTCAGATAAAAAAAATAGAGTTTAAAGGTACAAACCTTTTGTGTCACTCTAGGTTTATATCTGTGTACATTTATTGAAGTGTTACTTAGTATTACTTTTACAGATTGAGATTAACAAATGATCCCCAAATCCAGTCGCTTCTTGGTCACGAATATGGTGAATCAGAGATTGTATAAAATCTAAATGGAACTGAAAAGCTTCATTGGAAAACAATATTGCACAAAGGGTGACAGTAAACATGTTAACATAATCGGCCACACAGTCTTAAACCTGCCACTGTTAAGCACCCTCACTGTATTCTTCTTGTAAATTCGCCAGAGACTTTAAACCAGTCACTCGATGCAACACAGCAAGCAGCCTCACTTCGAATAGTACGAGACAATATTGCCGTGAGGTATAGTGCCAGATTATTTTTATGACATTCGACCCTTGCCGTATCAAGAAGGTATAGTATGCTAGCGTCTAAACATTTATACGAAGAGATTTTGCTGTCATGTGGTGACCCAGAGTCGCAAATATCACTTTATAATACCTCATGTGTTGCAATGGAGAATTGTGTTTGGTCATTTAATTGTGAGGTGACATCTATGCCACAAGACCAAATAACAACCATGTATATTAGAAGGGGCATGAAAAGGCACGGTCTACAATCTCTAGATTTGTTCTACAGTCATCCTTTTTAAGAATGCCATTTTTTCAGCTCTGGCCACTGTTTTTTTCTCGTTTGAGAGGATTTATTGATGAGGCAAAAGCACTACATACACATTAATATTTAGACACTGACGGTTCCATCCATCAAGAAATCCTGTGTTCGTAGCGATTCCAAACCAGAGGGATGCCGAATAGCTTTGAAAGCAGTATTACAAACTTGCTGAGCACTAGATCATCATATTAACGTATGACATTCTCTTTGAAACACAGAAGGACATCTTCTGACCCTGTCATTGGTCATACGCAGCCTTGTACATGTATGTTGGCTGGGTATAAAAGATAGTGATACTGTACACGTTTGAGCTCGAACGTTGTTTAACCACATTTTGCAACTTACAGGGGCCCTTTGTATAATATGTACACTGGGCCACTGTTTCTATTTAAGTCTAATGATACGAATATGCTACCTTGATCATTAGGGCTCCCTGTGGAACCGGGGAGGCATACTGTTTTAGTGCACGTTTCTACTGCTTCTTATTTCCCTTGTCGCTGTTATTGTCCTTCGACACTTTTGGTCCCACGCCATACCTCACGAAGAACACAAAAAAGTCATAAACCTATGTAGATAACCAGGAGAGACCTACTTTGCGATTCTGTTTGGGTTACCTTGACTTGATTCTCAAGATCGCAAGGTTTCTTAAGTGAAATCGCTTTCCGTGCAATTACTATTGAAGAAGTAAAAAAGTAAAAAACAAAGAACTTGGTGGGACGTGGAAGGATTGTGTAAATGAGTGAGACCTAGGTTAAGATTGACTAATGTGTGACCCTGACCTAATTCTCAAGATTAAAAGTCACTTATGTGAAATCCATTACCATGCGATAACTACTGAAGAACTGAACAAAACGTGATGAAACATTTTAGGATTATAGACCTAGGTGCGCTTGTATTTGGGAAATTGTGACCAATTGTCAAGATATGTAAAATTACTGACTATTGGAGAACATAAAAGTTTATAGTATTTGTTTGCATTTTGTATCTAGGTGGGACTCTGGTTGGATATATAACTAGTGCACCTTGACCTAATTTTCCCTGTCACAGAGTTACTTATGCGAATTTCTTTTTCGTGTGATAACTGCTGAAGAACGTATGGGCACTTGTGAAACTTGATAGGATCATGTATTTGGGTGAGATCTAGCTCTGGACTCTATTTGGGTCACTTTGCCTCAATTCTCAGTAACAGGATCACCTATGTGAAATTCGTTTCCGTGCTATAACTACTGAGGAACTTGATAATTGGTAGGCGTATGTATCCAGGCAAGACATAGGTTTACATTGTGTGTCTAGGGGAGACCTAAGTTGGTTTGTATCTGGGTCTCCTTGAAAAAAAATCTCAAGATCACAGGGATACTTATGTGAATGTGGTTTCCGTGCATGATATTATCATTTATATCCTTCAGAGACACATGGAAATATATGATTTTTTTTGCTGCAAACTTAGCAACTTCTAGTTTATAAAATTGATTTGTGCGTATATTCTTAGACAATATATATATATATATATATATATATATATATATATATATATATATATATATATATATATATATATATATATATATATATATATATATATATATATATATATATATATATATATATATATATTTAACACTGGTACACAGGGAAATATTTCTTACATAAAAACTACATACGACGAACGTAAAGCTACGACAGTTAGCTATGTTCTAAAGTCGGAATAATACTCCAAAATGCACATGTGTTAACTCCCGTTATATTAGCTCTGGCAGGCAGCTGTGGTAGTGAAACCCAACATTGATGGTTGGATGCTTTTCTACTCAGCTGCCCTAATTGGCCATGCCACCATATAAGGAAAGTTCTTCCTGATAACTGTTCCAGCATTTTTGCTGTGGTTTGTCTTTTTCTTGATTTTGCATCTAAAACAGACATTCTCTTCATGCACGTTTACCTGACATTCGTATTTTATTGATTGAATTTGGGAATAATCTATAGAGTATGCGTGTTCCCACTGTTTATTAAAGAAATCATTTTCGAAATCCATCGAAAGTAAGTGCATACCATTTTGAATTAAAAAGAATGTCGTCTAAATTCTTTTCGGTACCCCCAATGGATTGCTTGGCGTGGAAGACATACAATTGTGCGTTAGCAACGGATTTGAATGAAGAACACGAAACGTAAAGTATACACTTACATCAACAGGAAGACAAGACTTGGACAATGTCCATTTGTAACTCACCGACCATTACGATGTAACGATGGTGGAAAGTGGAATTAGCTTTATCGTACGGCTCCTTTCGTTGCCCTTATGGATTCTTTATCGGCGGAAGCCATGGCAGAGTATTTGGCTGATTCGAAGGCGGCAATAAACCTTAAAAGAAGGCGAAATTAAAAAAGAGGAAGAAGTTCGAGTCAACAGCTCAGTGTGCAAATAAACATAGAAAACCAAATACGCCTTTAATAGAATAATACTTTACTGCCAGACAAAATTTACGCAACACGATACATAATGTACATATAATACGTGATGTTTAAATCGCGCCAAGCAGTGTAGTTTCTAACATACCTTGTCTAAATGATTTAATGCTTTGGTAACCGTGACAGTTGGGCGAGTAGATGTCGAGCCGAGAAGCAACAGAAGGCACCTACAGCGTGCATATTTACTGAAATAGGATACAAATTGAGAATTGGATAATAGTTTTATGCGTGAAAAGCAGCATTTAATTATAACCTCGCTCTGTGCATTCAATTAACCTGTCTTAAAACGAAAGGCCATAGATGCAATATGCAATTTAGAGAGAATCCATTTCTGGTTTAAAACTGAAATAGATTTCCAAGCCACATTTTCCTACATCTACTGGTTCCGATTTAATAATATAATAATATACAGTTGTTGTTTATAGCAGCTAAGCTGCCACAGCAAGGCCCATGCCCGGTCGATTAATTCAACTTTTATCTCTATAATGCCTGTCGTATTAGTGTAACAACGAATAGATATACTTGTGGCATTACAACCAATATATATTCATCATATGAAGCGAACTTTCATTCGTTACTCTCAGCAGTCCATTCAATAGTCATTGGATTGTTCTTTGATTTTGCTCAGTCAAAACAGTTTAGAATTCATATTTTAGGCAATATCCTTCATGTTAAGTTTATCATATGACCCGTCCCGGTAGGTTTCAGGTTATTTTATATTGATTGAAAGTATAAACTATACTTTACTCTTCGGTGTTTTCCACTTTCAGCCCTGGTCCACGACAACCACGTTTCGTTCCAACATTAGGCCAATGCCACCGCACATGCGCAATTCCTCAGAACCTTATGTGCCACCGTCAGCCTTCCACCGAATTGGCGTACCTATACTGACAGCATTAGTGGTAATGGGAATCTTTGTCACCATACACGTGGTTGTCTGTGTCATCCCAGAGAAAAAATTTTGGGAGCGGTGGGCGAAAGGAGATGATGGCGAGGACAGAGAAGCCTTCTTGGTGAAACGCAGGGTGAGCATTCCATGTTTATTCTTATTTTTTTCCTTTATCATATACCACAAATGTTAACACAATGCAGAGTTTTCAGTCTAGATCCGTACATGATAAAGAACCTGACTAAAGGCTTGTCTTTGAGAGGTAGATTTACATTCGTTGCTTGCTGTAGATGAATCTACTCCGCAGCATATTGATTTTGAATTTCATGGTCAACGTCGTACCTTATATGTGATGTGCATTGTCTTAAGTCAGATTTGACATGAGTTGAAAATTAGATTATTATTCTAGCGCTATAATGGGTTGCTCACTTTGAACATGGTAGGTTTGAAACCTCTTCGCACTGAATGCCAGAGGTAAAATACAGTTGCAATGTGTTAGTTATTTTTGTGAAGTACTTACTAACATAGAAGTCAGACGTTTTTAACATTCAGTTTAATGTTCTTTTGATAATTGTGTCTCAGAAAAAATGTGTTGCACAGGAAACGGTCGAACGATTGGTATGTTTTTCAACTTATGGCTTTCCACAGAGAGGAAAATGTTTGGGGGTACTCTCAAACTTGTCCTGCAGAGATCTTTAAGATCACTGTGAGAGTACAACTTTGTAAAACATTTGCATCATATATATATATATATATATATATATATATATATATATATATATATATATATATATATATATATATGTGTGTGTGTGTGTGTGTGTGTGTGTGTGTGTGTGTGTGTATACACATAATAGCCCGATGTCGATATTTCACGGGGGGGGGGGAAGATAACGGGAAAAGTGGGCGCATGTCTTTTTGAAATATATCTGTGCAAAAAGTACAATTTTTTTTCGGCCATAAAAACCATGAGGCGTTAAAACAAGGATGTAGCATAGTTGATTCAAACATACTCAAATATATTTTCTATTACTTTTATATAAAAGTTGAACGAAAGGTTCAGCAGTCTTTACTACGACCTCATGTACATTTATAACAAGACAGCAATGAAATGTCAATGTAGCCTAATCAGTTGCTTTAGCTTTAAATGGACAAAAACTTGACAAGAAACTGTAAAAACAAAAAGATTTATATGCATTCAAATATATTGACTTGTAGTAGTATATGGAATTTTTAAGCCCTATTCGGTATGTTTAAAAAAGAATGAAATAAAACCTAAGCCGCTAGTGTTTGGGGGTTACTTGAAACTTATGGTGGTTCAGCTGTTTCTCACTGTTATCCCATTAAAACGTAGTAACACAGTGTATTCTACAGGAGTCAGAGAGCACATCACTTCAATATACACGCAATGTTTCTTGATCTATCGCGTTTCGTCTGTTGCTTAAATATATACAAGCTCATCATTTAACTCTTTATGGTCGGAAAAAAATTACAAATATTTGGCTGGCAGTTTATGCTATGCATCGCTCAGGAACAGCCGACAAAATGTTGCGAATTGGATGTTGACTAGGACTCATTGAAGAGATTTTGTGATTGGACACAACTTAACAAAAATGTCAAAGCAGATCGTGTGACTATTATGTTGACTGTGTCACATCCACATGCGGCGGATAGACACGTGCTGATTTAGCTCCCACGCGGTCAACTTGAATTACAAATGAATGAAATGACAGGAAGTCACAAAATATACCAAGATGGGACCATTGCACCTGTGTTGCCACATAAAACTGACGACAAAGAGAAGTCGGGGTTCGAAACTGGTATAATCGTGATTCAACTGTCCTTGTTTCTTTTATACCCTCTCTACCACTTTGATTGTTTGACTGGTAGCAAAATAGATACAAAGATTAAAAATCACAACACTTTGATACAGAGCTTGCAATGTACGCATCGCGTGCCCTGATCTCAGTAAATGCTTTGCACACTATGTATTTCACTGGCATTACAATAATAAGACTGATTCACAGTAGAATGACCTTAAACAAATTTGAAAATGTAAAACCGGTCTTTTTTAATAATCAAAGCATATCTAGGGACAAAATTATAAAAAATGATCGTTATTCGTCGTCCAACGTCAGAGTTGAATTATTTTGTTTCTTGCACAGAAAAACCTAATTACGTAGTCACTCTCAGAATCCTAGCATAGAAGAAATTCAGTGTGGCAGCAGGTGATCCAACTTTATTTCACCCATCCTGACATATTGATCCAAGTTGCAACCTTTACTTTTATATGAGTTCTAAATTGTATATTGTCTTCCAATCTGTCCTTTCTCTATGTGCGAAAAATGCACGTATAGGGTTGTAATCCCTTTCCTACCGCTCGAGAATAAAATGTGTTCGTTAAATTTGTGTCTTTTTATCCAGACCCACTTCCTGGTAGTCATTACCCTACTCCGCAGTCCGAACTCTTTACTTTACTGCGGATGCAACTCTCCCAACATCAGAAGGACTGGGCAACTATCCGAGGGGTCCTGTAATCTTGAATATATATATATATATATAATATCTATGTCAACCATGTGCACTGTCAAGCAGGCTCATTTGGGAGACGGTTGTTGTTTGCTGTATCAAAGTCTTCATTCTCACAGTTCGGGTGTAATTGTTTTAAATTAAAATTTACAGTATTCACCACCATTTTTTAAAATAAAGCCAATATGTCAGTTTGGGCTTTTAAAGTGATTCAAGGTCAAAATTAAACACCCAGAAACAAGCCCCATTGGTACTTTCCTATTGATGGTTAATTTTAACCATGAGTCCAGGGTACACCATTACCAATATATAGGGCTTCAATTTAAGTGGGAAAACTTATTGTTCTTTTCTGAGTACATGTAAAGGGTCACGTTACTCAGTAGCATCATAAAATGAAGATGTAAAAAATATAAAACGTGGAAAATAAAAATTATTAGAAATGCAAAATCAGCTCAGCTTACTAACATTAGTTTAGGTGCATCTAATTTGGATTGTATCTTTACATGGAATCAGCACTACACATTGTGTGGTTACAAAACGTTGACGAAATATTCATGTGGTAGTCCATTCAGCTAGCTTTTCTGTAATAGTTGGACTATTTGTGCCATTGGTATATGTATGGTCAATCAGGAGTACCCTATTTCCATTTCCCTTTTGCAATAGCTTTATAATGGATTATTTGAAGAAATTCCATTTGTGAGAAGAATGAAGGAATATTAAATTGTTGCTTCCACCGAAAGCAATGTTCATCAGTACCCCTAGGAGAGAAGTGACTTATACAGGAAATGCAGTACAGAATATGGCACCTGCCTTATCTTCAGATCGATTGCATTGTCTACACGCCTAATGGACATAGCAACGTCAATGATGTTATAAACTGTGTGCCTGACACTGATAACATAAAAAATACGCTAAGCACTTTGTGATAAACATTCCCTTTCCGGGTTGCCTTGCTGACCATTGATTCTTTTAGTTTCCTAAAAAAAAAAAAAAAACAAGACAAAAGAGAAGCAAAAAACACAAGAAAATGATAAACACCCCCAAAAATAAACAAAGAAAAAAAACAAAAACAAGCAAAAAAAAAAAAAAAAAAAAAAAAAAAACACACACAAAAAAAAGACAAAAAACAAACAAACCAAAAAAGCAACAATGCAAAAACGTCCCCAGAGGTCAACAAAAACTCAGTGCAGTTGTTTCGTTTTATGGATCGTTGAAAATGGCGTATTTGTCAAAACATAAGGGAAAAGGAAATTGGAAGTCAACCATCATTAAAGACGTAGGAAAATTAGAGATTTGAAAATATAATGACAAGTGGGTAATCTTTCGTGGTAGCCACAAACGAAAGGCACTGATTTTTTCCTCTGATAATATAATTTTACGGATTTCTGACTAAATAGTTTGGCAAAAGCTACAATTTTGAAGACGAATGTATTCAATTAATTATTGGTGTGAGATGTGATCTCCCTTGCTTCCAGGGCTAGCAGTATTTACTTGTCAGTGATGTAGAAAACTGGTAATACTAACTTGTCTTCAGATTAATTTTTCACTTTGTGTAAGGCTGTAGTGTCTACAAGTGTCATTTAACAAGCACATTGCTCCCCCTCTGATAAGACGAATGGCACTGCGCCAAAACAATGGAAACATCAACGAGTTGGTATTCTTTGAGAAGGGCAATACAATACGAAAGACACTTTATACTTAAAGATAGTGGCTGCATAGGAAGGGTTGGTTTAAGAAGGGACAGCACTCTACTTGTCAAGGAAAATTCAGAGCAATTAAATAATGTTTCAGGAAAAGGGTTTATCTGGTGCGTTAGCATGGTTCGGATTATAGGAAGCTTTTGTTTAAATAATTTAGTATTCTCAGAGGGGAATTTGTGAACCGTTGCTGACTATCCAAAAGAGCTTTAATTTGGCAATTAGGTAGAAATAAAAATAAAGATCGAAAAATAAAAGGCAGGAATGATCGTTATAGAGGGTTTTGAAGTTGTTCACATTATGACATAAATATGAAAAGCTTTTGATGAAGAAAACATTTATTGAGGGATATCATTGCAGAGCTGAAATGTGTCTTGGGAAATGTCCCATTTCGCAACCGGTACTATTGCTTACACACCGAACCGTGACTTTTGATGAAAAATAGAAAACATTTCTTGTTTCCCGCAGCTGATTTTATCTCTTATCTTTACTCTACTGGTAGTTCATCTTTTCCGCTGAAAATATTCCACTTTTGGAAACACTGAGGCTGGCAGGTTCACGTGCTTCAATCAATGAACTCTCATTCTTGATTTTTTAAGTTTTTGGCAGGCCATGGAAGAAAAATGATATTGCGGAAAGTTAAACCAAGAACCAGTCAGGAAAAATTAGGAAAGGCTATAGTAACCTTGAAATTCTCCATATATCAAGTATGTAGTCAAAACAAATACAAATGCAACACGAAGGAAGATGGGATATTCTGCGTCTCAGAATACTATTCTTTTAATTTGTGCAACATAACAGTTGAAGACAAAAGGGGCATCCACGTCAGCCGTCACAGGTCCAAAATATCTCCTTACATCTCTCGTATGAGGTCGATGGACGGGAGCACGACGTATGAACACGCACGGATTGCTCATTTTGGTATCTAATGTGAGCAAAAATGATGAAGCAGGAACGTTTTGTTTGTTTAAGTTGACAACGAATAAAGATATCAAATTGTAATAAATATGCTGTTCATTCCCTACGCAGGTAGGGAATATTTTAGTTGTTCTAAGGGCCAGCTTATAGAATATCTTATTGAGATACTTTGTGCGCTTTTCGCTTAGCTGCGCATATTTGTGCTTGGTTGTGATATTTGTCTAAAAGGAAAAAAGCACTAATTGATGGAATTGGTTGAAGGGAAATTATTTTCGAGTTAATCCTACGATGGCATATCAGCTTACGTGAAACATTGTTACAGTTGTTTTCATCTCTCTGTCACCAAATTATTTTAGAGGCAAAAAATCTATTTGTAGCAAGAATTACAGGGAGTACACTTAGAAAATTGCTTTTCCTCAATAAAAATAAATTAAATATAGAAACCTTATTACGGGTTGCCAAATGTAAACGACATGGCATATACAAGGCTCGTCATTTCCGGGGGAAAACTGAACATGCCAAGCTGAATGAATAGTCGTGTATTCAAGTCAGTTTGATAGTCATGATATGCCAATAGTGAATGCAGAACTACCATGCTTTATTTACAAGATACATATTAAATTGATTTCATTGTTACTGTTAGTCATTATAGGAGAAGCACATTATCGGGATGTCTTCAATTTGAAATAATCATTAAGCGACTGGTGCAGTTGTTTCTAACATTACAATTTTGATACCAATTAGTAGCAAAAAACCCCGACTAACTAGCTACGCATCTTTATCTGAAGCCTCATCACATGCAATCAAAATATTCCGCAGTCCAAAACACTTCAAAGAAGATTACGTAAAAAATTCCAAAATACCAAGATAGCCTGGCATTGCTTTCATTTATGTGGCAGAGTATATGATAAAGAAAGCCCAGAATTGCTTTCTTCTTTTTTAATCAAAATTTGACTCGGCTCAAGTCTGAATAATTGCTGTGTGTGTGTGTGTGTGTGTGTGTGTGTGTTATATTTTCATGATTCCCTTTCAGAAAAAAGACAGACTTTTTTTAATATTTTCCGATACAGGTATATATATATATATATATATATATATATATATATATATATATATATATATATATATATATATATATATATATATATATATATATATATATTTATACCTGTATCGGAAACCACTAAAAAAGTCTGTATTTTTTCAGAAAGAAAATCCTCATGAAATGGATTCCCCACAGCATGTCTCAGTGTCATGCCTTTCGTAGACTATTGTCTTTCTTGAACATCAGTCACCTTCAGAGAAAAAACCACGGATAGTCTACATCGAAATGAAAGTATATGTGTGGTAAATGGCTTCAAAGGAACGTAGTTCTTCTGAAAAGAACCGACAGCATCTTTAATCATCACGGTGATTCTAAAACATTGGCCTGTATTAAATACCTGATGCTCTTGAAGCTGCATTTAGTTATGCCCAGATTTTCAAATTCTGCTGATTAACGCGCAGAAAGTATCGGGTACGAGTCGTAATAGATTTACAAACATTTAAGCAATATTTAGGAGTTACACACAGTTTGATAACATTAGTTGAAGCCTCCTAACCAATGAGGTAATTTTGTTGAAAACCACAGCTTGGCCGGCACTGTAGCAATTGGTTAAAATAAATAGTTTGCATATAAACATCAGTTAGAATATACAATTTACATTGACCCAATACTTCTGTCTTTACTTGAAACTTGAACAACAAAACTGATCAAATGTACATCGATAAAGTATAATCCAGTGCTTGGAGTCAGACTGTCGCATATTACCCAACATCCATGCTACCAAGCATGAGTACAGATGCCAGCAGGGATGTAATGAATGCTACGTCTGCAGCCTCCGGTGGCCACATCGTGACGCGGATCCAAAGTTAAATCTTGTTCGGTGTCCTTCTGTGTATTATTGCTGGCATAATGTAGGGTCACAACATAAGGTATCATTAAAACAATAACATAATAATTATGATGTCACAACATAAGGTATCATTAAAACAATAACATAATAATTATGATGCTGCTGCTGATTAATGTTGAAACCCGTAATATTTGTTCAGCTGTGCCAACAGCTTTTTTATTTCGTAATGTGTTAATGTGTGTGTGTGTGTGTGTGTGTGTGTGTGTGTGTGTGTTTGTGTGTGTTTGTGTGTGTTCTGCAGGTTTCCCAGAGGCCAACACCAAAATTTCCAGGAAACCATTGGTCCAGTGTTGGGAATCTACACCTCATGCATGGAACACCCCTGGGTGGTTATCTCATCAAAATTCACAGATTCGCCTAATGCATCACTTGTCGTCTCTTGGTGGTTATCCATTTTTGCGTTGAGTCAGAAAAAATAGTCATTGCCTGACCTGTAATTTTGCCAAAATAACTATCTAGCTCTCTATTGACTGCATGGAATTGGCCTATGACATTCTATTACATAGAGAAGTCGGCATATTTGCTCATGTTGTTCATATTGTGATGTTTTTAAGGAATGGACCGAGGCTTAGACACCTAGGAGTAGGCCAGCTAATTGGCCCATTCAGCTTCCATGCCCTATCAGTCCAGAGAGACCAGCATGGGTTCAGTGGTGGCCTCACCCAGCACTAGTCCTGTTCCTTTGTCAGGTTCAGTTCTTGCCTATGCTCATACTGTACCCAGCCCCGTGACTCCTCATGCGTATGGCTGGGTTTTCAAGTCCAGTCCTCGTGCTTTTTGCAAATTAATCTCCTGATGCTTGGTTACGGCCCGTTACAAGGTGGTTTCCATGTCTTTGCTGGTGCCAGGCAAACGTTCAGTGTGGGACACAGTCATATTACTGGCCCAGAACACTGGAATATTATGTGTGTCACACCCATAGTACAAGAAAATGTACTGTTATTAGCATTACCATGGAGGAGCCATGGGGCAGCAGTTCCTTCTCTGGGCTGATGATGTCTTTGGTGCTCTGAGGCTGATCAGGTAAAGCATTGGAAGATACACCGGTGATACCTCTCCTCTTATACATAAAAAAATGGATGCTGTTGAGAAAAGTATTCATGTTGCCAAAATCTCGCACGGATCTCTCTTCTTACAAAGTTTTTAAGGGAATCTGTATCTATCCAGTGTGTGAAATCAATGGGAACTGTTTCCTTCCCTCAAGTCCAAAGATTGAACTGAACATGGTCCAAATCGACTCTCCAATGGCGTAAGGACGACTCTACACTAATAACCATGGCTTTTTTCATAGAATACACCCAGAGCTACAGCCAAATGCCATTTAAAATTAATTCGGCAACTCACAGACATACTTCCTGAGGTACGATCTTTGGCCGTGATCGATCTCCGACCTTGAAAGGTCAAGGGGTCAAGCTGCTAAACACTCAATCAATAATCTTTGTAGTCACAGTAGACTACATGCACCTCTGGAAATGCAGGTTACAGAGAACTTGTCTGGTGAGGATCAGTCAGAGAAAGTTTCCCTGATTATTCTACCTCAAAGAAGCATGATTCGTGAATCCCTTTGTGTTATGCACAGTGAGATGCAACTGTATGCTTCAATTTGGACTGGTATTTCCCCCTGGTCAAGCTATTCTATGTCTCTGTTGGTCTAGAGATCAAAGGGCCTTAAACTATTTAGCAGATGTAGTATACATACTGTTTTTATAACTCTGTGCCCTTCCATTCTACTTGGGCCCACTCACACTGATCTTCATTTCTTCATCCATATATTAGAAACGGTGGCAAAGTTACTGTAGAGCCTTTGTGTGCGCCTCCTTATCTATCTCGTTCACTGATTGAGTCAGGGTCTGACCTAGATCCACTTGGAAAATACTAACCATTTTGTACTTTGGCTGCGCAAGGTCTTCGGTCTGATTGCCAACTATCCTACGGCCAGCTTTATTCCCGTCCAGAACTGTTTGCACCTGCTAATTCACTTTGTGGCAGGTTCTTACATCTAGCCGCCATCAACTCATTGGTAGTAATGGCTGTTTCCCCTTTTGTGTACCGGACATAAAAACACTTCAATTTAAACTGCATCTCCACATTGTGCATAATATACATTTGGATTGGCTATGAACCATGAGCACGGAACAATAGTATGGTGTGTGCAGGAGTGTGCAAGATTAAAAATCCGAAAGTACTGGGTTTTTTGTCTAGCTCACCAGTTCTTGTATTTTTAGGTGCAACTTGCCGTTGTGTCAAGCACGGTGTTATTTCTATTTTATTTTTTCTTGCCGAGTTATTCAAACTCCTTTAGTGTATCAAACCACAAGAATGCAAAATAAAGGTTTTGATATGGCGGGAAGGTGGTATTGTATTGCCGATGTAGTTTCCGCGAGGCATCGGCCAGGGTGGTCGCTTGGCGCTCGACTTTCGTTGAACTTCCTGTGGAATCTCTTCATAATTCTTGCTAACTGCTATAGCGCTGATCGCGACTGATGACAGCCGTATTCATTGGCTACAAGGTTTTCCTCCGGTTTATAAATGTCAGTGTCTCCTTACCATACATATATAAATTGAATCACAGTTTCATCATAAACCTCTTCGAGATTTGGAATTTTAATTTATCACCATCATATTGTCATAATTAATTTGAAAATACAGTTACTATCCGAACCCCAAAAAAGACACATTTCTTCAAATAGAAATTACATAAAACAAGACTAATAATCTCTATTAGCACATTTGATAGTGATAAAGGCAATTCAGAAACAAATACGATAAAAGTTATTGCTGCACTTTCATATAATTTCCTCTTTGCTCTGAACATGGTGAACAAATACTATTTTTCAACCGTCGGGTTCATGTGTTTTAGTTCGTGTATGCACTGCGCTTCCTCTATCCTGTATAGACAATCAGTTGCGTTCTTGCGGAATATCCTTTCTTTTTAATACAACATTTTCAGATCTCACAATTTGTCTCGCACCTATGCTATATTGTTGACTTCATACACTATACCATGGTTTCAAAGAATATACTTCGTTACCGCGCCATAAATTCTAATCTTGATAAAGCGAAAATTATTGTTTCGTTTGCACGAAATATATAAGCTTAGCGACGCTGTTGCTTCTTTTCCATTGTCAAGTCAACTTTTCCACTGTTTTGTAAGCCTGTCCGTTTTATTTTTTAATTTTTAATTCATTTACACGGAATAAGATCAGAAGAGGGTGGCAGAATTTGTGCACTTTCTTCCCTTTCCTGACACCTTACCAAGTTATGATCCCTTTCCAGTTTGGTCGTCAGAGCACATAAACGATTTTAGACTTAACATATGCACATATCTTTATTGGAAAAAACCCTACTATTTCGTTTGAGGAACCGTTTTAAGTCATAATTCCGACCATAAAGTGACACCTTCAATTTAATAGTTATTTATGTATCATGAGCTTTAAAACTAAAACAGACGCGCAGCTACTAAGGTAATTTAGGAGCAGACTGATGATAATTAACTGTAGTCTCCGTTTTATGATGATTGGGAAAAACTGAAACACTGCCAATAGTATTTCCTTTTTGCGTGTAGGTACAATGTGACACTATAAAAATGTAGAATTGATGATTGGTGTTCAGTCAGCTACTGTAATTGTTTTCCTGACTGAGCATAATTTGTCAGTAAGTTACTGATTTATCACGTTAACACGACAAAATTAAATAAATCTATCGATGGTAAGCTGCTGACGGTAAAATGGTTATTTGAAGATTTTTGAGATATGGGTTCAATTCCGCAGATTGAATAAACGTTTCACATTTTTTACAGTATTTTAAATCCCCGTCTTTCAATAGCCTATTAATACATGATCACAAATTTGCATTATTGTGCATTGCTATAGTTTCATTACATTGGTTATGTGTTTGCGGTCATGAACTATCACTTTTCAATTGAACTTTTCACAAAAGAAGCAACGCGTTATTAATATTTCGAAGAAAGGAGCAACCACTTTTAGTTGATATAAATTTATTGAAAAGAAAAACACATAATACATCTAGTGATATTTTAAAATTTGCATTTGACCTGTCAGTAGATAGCCTGGTGATGAAATTTCTGCTGACAAGAAAGAGATGCTGGCCGAAGTCTTCCTTATTTTGCAGTGCGATTCTAGTAAAAGGCTAAATGCAACACTGGAATAGTTTTAATATTAGACGATATAATTGATGAGGGATGATTCGATACTGATATTTCATCCGATGCCTGATACCATATACTTTGTTTCCAACCCATACCAATACTGAGTACCCGATATTCATATTCAAAATAAGTGTACGTAAAGTGAATGTAAAAGCTTAATCAATGTGTTCATGGTTAGCACTACTGCCATCAATACAAAATTATATTATCAGATTGTTCTGAAATGAATAGTCATCTAACATCACATATTGATATATTTTGTTTCTGAATGAAGAGCATTTTGCCCACTTTATCTGGGGTAAGGCTTGATCTGAGGTCTGTCACTGTGTTACCCGATGCACTGAGATCCCACACTAGGGTTAATGGGATGCTGGGGTCCACAGCTTTTTGCTGTAGCTATGGCCCCGCCGGTACTCAGAGGACTACTTTCCTTTTTAGTTGTTTTTTCACCAATGTATCCCTTCACTGCTTCTCTGGCAGAATTAAGTTTCATTTGGTTCACTTTCCTTCTCTGTAAAGTTCCATCGCTTGATCAAATTTATTGTATGTGTGTGAGTATTCCACACAATGCCAAAAATACATGAACTCCAAATATGCTAGCGATTTACTATTAACGGAATGAATGAATTCATTTGAATTTGTTTTGAATTTTTTCCCTTCATTGCAAAGTCGATTTGAAAGTTATGCCCCCTTTTTACCAGTAGCTGGTATCGGGTGACTTTTCAATCCAATATCCAATCTGTTACCGTGTACTGCAAAAAAGTACCGATACCACTCAATACTATTTTCAATGTGAATTACGTGTGTGCATCTGTCCAGATAGCAGTATTGGACCACAATGGATTAATTTCTAAAGCTTACAACTTATTCCTGTATACTTAAGACTGTCTTGATTTAAAATTTTCCTCAAGTTTATGACAGGCTCAATATGACCAGATATTTTATATGCAACTATTTACTAATCAAAGTATTTTCAAAAAAATTCAAACCAAAAGATTCAACCTCATGTCATAAGTACAGTTTTATGTCTTGGAGTTCCAGGAGAAGTGGCGCGTGGTGTAGGAATAATAAATCATGGTTCTTTATTTTTTAGCTCTGGCGTTTCGATTGCAAGCAAAATAAAGCACGATTTGTCCATCAGTTGGGTAAACATAGTTTTAGTTCGAACCGTATATTCTTACTATTTGAATGGAGTCAAATGATGTTTTGCGTGCTACCATATGTTTCTCAGTGCTCTGTCCACGGCTAACCTAGAAGTGAGTCTGAACAGTCCTTAGAGTTCACTAATAGCTGGTTGGTAAAAGTTATCCATCTTGGTTCTTAATATCTTGATTAGAGTGTATTGCATGCCAATGAAAGTTGTTCAACCTGGCAATCAGTATTCTGATTGGGCTCCATGGCGCCCCTAACAACAGTTGTTCATAATATTAATCAGAATTTCTAGCTTTGCTGACAGCCCTCCAAGAAGGGTTGTTCTTCTTGGTAATCATTAAATTCTGATTGGGCTGCACAGCTGGCCCACGACAGATATTTACCATGGTAATCTTAATTTTATTGGGCTGTATAGTGCACGATGAAAGTTGTGGCTCGTGGTTTATTTTGTTTTGACTAGGTTTGTCCGTTGGTTATCGCATGTGTGAAGATTTTCTTGACACAATAAATATGTATCAATTTTGAAGTGATCAGCATTCAGAACCTTCTGATATTTTTGGTCATTTTGAAGGGGAAAGGATCAATGAAGTGATTCACGTTAAGAAAATTCCAATATTTCATGGCATTTTGGATGGTAACAGGTCAAGGCACAACAGACTTGCCGACACTTGAACAAATATTGAAGACTAGACCGACCAATATAAATATATATATATATACGAACCATTTCCAATGTCAACAGTACCGTTGCGTCGCGTTACAAATATCTTCATCTGACATTGATTAAGGCTGGTATTTATAAGTTAACTCTTTTCTTCCCGTGTACGACTCATAAGAACTCTGGTAATTATTGTCTTCTGTAATTCTTGAGAAAGATTGTACATATATTTCTACTGAGTACTATTTTTAATGAGAAATTTTTTGTGCATATGTCCATATATAATAATGTACGTTCGGCTGTTTTGGCAGCAGATAGCGCTGCAGTATGTGTGTGTGTGGGGGGTGGGTGGGGGGGTGCGTTAGTATCAAGAAACAAAGCCAGTTCGTACCACTCAACTGGTGTATGAATATACGAAGGAAATTTTTCGGGGTGGATTTGGGAGATTGTGGGTGTCTAAATCCCATGCAAAACAGCTTGAAATTGAAAGGGTTAATTGAGCACAAAATGATTGGGCGACGGCCGTGCTGCTCTGTTGTGACCACCATTTTATAAGTGACATTGCTTTGGACAAAAGCAAATGGATGACCGTCGTGGCCCTTATGACCTTTCATGACCTGCAGCATTTCTAGTAGCTGTCCATGCCTAAGCAAGTAGATACAGTGATGCGACGTCTGTTGTACTCAACCAACATGGCGACCCTTCAGCAATTTAGAGATCTGCGTTTTCTAAAAAAGACTGAGGGAAAAATGTTTATAGGAAAATAATTATAGATGCACATATAAACTCAAACAATTGATTAGTGCAGCATTTGCCGACTTAGCATGGTGTATATTGGCTTGTTGGTATCTTTGTGGGTTAGCATGACTTTATTTCCATATACGGTGCTGAACAAGGACATTGTCACTTTCAATTACAATTTGTAAGTATTTGAGCATTACCAGCATCGAGACAATGCTTACTTTCTCTCAGCCAGGGCCAATGCACCCGAACGCATAAAGACATACATTTGAGAAGAGTACATCCCTGTCCATCTGGTTTCAAGCGATCGCATAAAGTAACTTCTTTTAAATTGTAATAGGATATTATTGAAAAGAAGATTGTTTCCTCTGGGTTAAAACATTAAGAATTTGAAAAGACAAATTGTGGTCGTTGATACATTACCTGCGTTTTATTGAGCAATCCCGTTTGATATCCTTAATTGTCCCCTCTGTCCTGTTATATTGCTGTCAATCAGGCAATGTTGCCATCACTTTAAATGGAAGCAGCAATCCGTTCTAACAGCCTTGGAGTATGTATGGTTCTCTGAAGCATCACACCAACTAGCTTTGTCTGACGGATAACTTTTGTGCTGCCTTTTTTTCATTTCCCAATGGGGACTATGCAATTTTTCGATTTTCATCCAGCAGTACTTTGTCTCAAGCGATATCAACGTTGATTGGTGCTGACCGGCACAACAATAGTCTGACAATGAAACAAAATGTGGGCATTCTTTATGAAAGGGGTGAAGGTGCAAACCTGTCACAGCCAGTCACTCAGCCATAGACCTAACCCAATCGAACATTGCAAGTTAGGTAGCCCTCGCATAATGAAGTTGATGACCTCCGTAAATCTCAATTTTGTTACTTAGCGGAATAGGTACGTACATGGGACTCTTTCCGTTGTGTTATAGATCACAGTAAAGAAGTATGTAAGCTGCCTCTATCGTGCACTCAAAGATCACGATAGTTTAGCTCACTCAGGGCTTCAATGTCCGTTTCATGTTCAGTCGTTTTAATGGTGTCATAGATTGATCAACATCCATTTTCTTGCTGACAAACCTCGAGAGATTACCAAAGCAAAAGTTACAACAATTAATTGGTTGCACACAACGGAAACATACCAAAGGGCAGCTAAAGAAGCATTATTGTTAGTTTGAATATCTGGGGAAGCATTGCTTATGGTCAACTGGAATTGAATAAAAGACTGAGAAGAAGGAAACTAGGCTAGCACCAATCGTTCACTCCTGATTAAACCTAACAATCCCACGCTATACATTATTAGTTTTGTCAAGTTGTATATAACAGGTGTAATAAGACAATTAAGCGTCACGCAAGTACCAGTCACACATCACAAAATTTTAAAAGGCCGATCGCACACCGCACTCCTGTTTCCCCCGTTTTAGACAGACAGCAATGAACCTGTCCGCCTTGTAGAACATAATACGTGCTGACGGCAAACTACACCCAAGAAACATCACAATTGTGGCTGTATGTATCCACCGCTGGCACACTGAAATCATAAAGGGTACTCTTAGCAATATAAGCTGAAGGCACAAACAAGTGTGGCCTGTATTTACTGCAGTACACACCCGAGACACTTTAAAATTATCACATACACTTGTGGCAGTATAAAGTCGAGATATACTAAAATCATGGCAATAGCTTACAATATGACTTCTTTGCATACGCAACGTACCACATGTAATTCATATATTCCTGGGCGACCGGTATGTAAATCAGTTTGTTGCTAGGGAAGGTAACGTGCCATCTTAAATGGAGACGAAGTAGAGATAACTGCTAAAATTGAGAATGAATAATGTTGCAATATGAAGATTTGTCATGTGTAAATGATGTTGTTGCATTCCCTGATTGTCCAACAGGCTACTATCTCTGCGTGCAAATTCGTGATGTCTTCATTAATTCTATTCAATCACGATGTTTCACTTAGGCTTACAAAACTGGATCACGTTACATACCTGTGCTCCACCTCAATTATTTCTTATAATTCACAAAATTAGGTACAGAGCTATCCGGGCCGATTTGCTGCTTTGATCGACTCGTTGTACAGCCAAGAGTTCAATTAAAAGAATAGACATGAAGAACACTTGTTCGATACGCCATATCATTGCAAACAAGAACCTCTGTTCTATCTATCTATCTATCTATCTATCTATCTATCTATCTATCTATCTATCTATCTATCTATCTATCTATCTATCTATCTGTCTGTCTGTCTGTCTGTCTGTCTGTCTGTCTGTCTGTCTGTCTGTCTGTCTGTCCGTCTGTCTGTCTGTCGGTCAGTCGGTCGGTCTGTCTATCTATCTTTCTATCTATCTATCTGTCTATCTATCTATCAATCTATCTATCTATCTGTCTGTATGACTGTCTGTCCGTCCGTCCATCATCATTCACCCTTCCATCATCCTTTCATCCATCCATCCCACAATTTATTTATTATTTATTTATTTATTTATTTATTTATTTATTTATTTATTTATTTATTTATTTATTTATTTATTTATTTATTTATTTATTTATTTATTTATTTATTTATTTATTTGCTTGTCGTTACTTCACGTTCATATATTCTTCAAATTCAAGTGGGCTCTCTTTGTAAGGTAAAAGGCAATAGTCGCTCTCACTAAAAAAAGGTGTCCGAAAATATTAGGCTGCGAAACATGCTTTATGGTGTCCCACTGATGACCTGTAAATAAATTCATGTGGTTGCTTAAGCCTTGAATTTTCAAAATATTTGCATATAAAGTGATTAATTTAAGGTATAGGTTTAGATAAACAGGGCAACTGGATTGGCTTTAGAGCATACATATATTGGGTTGTGTGTGTGTGTGTTGTTCAGATCTACACGGAAAATGTGACACTGGTGCTTATGTTTGTACAAAAGTATTTTGTTGTCAAGTGATATACATATTGGGCCGGACATCCACCTTTTGTCAGATTGGTTCTTGAGACATATTATGGGCCTGCAAATTTATTGTTGCCCGAGCGTCAGTGCATCTAATACCATGTTAATTTTCATTCTCAAGGTACATTTTGCTCTTCGTCCCCTTGTGTGGCTCAGGTTATATTTAGATATTTCAGTTGACAACGTAGTGCGTTACACCAATACAGGAAAGAAATAAGCGGTTCGCAGTATTAAATTTGTATTAAGGGAATATATCTGAATCAGATCTTTCTAAATTTGTAAACCATCACCATCCTGCCAAGTCATTGTACAATAATTGACAAAAATACCAAATAAAATGTTCGAAAATCTTACTTCATTCAGATCGGTGTGCAGAATACTAGCTCGATTTTAGCCCGAGCTACAATAGTAAAACATTTATAGCTACAAAAGTACCGCTAACATTAGAAACATGATTCAGTTAATCAAATTCCATGTTGAGTCCTATCAAACTCAGTTTCGATAGAACACAAAAGGGCGAAAATAAGACGGAACACGAACCCCTTTCGACAGAAATGTCAAACTGCTGACTCATTCACACACTTACAAAAACCACTTGAAAATAGGCTTTCGTGCTGATGCCAAGAAAAAGACACAAACACAATATTTAAAATTTAAGTTTATGCACTTGGAAAATGCTCAATGCACTTGCCTTGCTGATGTTGTCCATCCGCACTAGTTTTACGGTTCAAAGATAGCATAAACTACCAAGGTTGTAAAAAAATAATATGATCGCAAGTAAGGTGCAAGACATAGAGAGTTTAAAATTAAAAATACATACTAAGACAAACAGTAACAAGGATTAGCACACCGCAGGAGCAAAATATTCACAGCTTGGAACATTATTAAGTTTTTTTTGCTAGGAATGTGACTTTGACTGCCCATTCAGTAAGAAGAGTTTGCATGTTATGAGTAACATAGTGTGCATGTGATAACTGCTAAGATAATTTAGACATAGAAGGCAGCAAGAGTTATTTTAATAAACAAGTGCTTTCGGCTGTGCCTAGGTAACAAATAAGACTTACGTCAAAGAAGGTAATGTGTAAAGGGGGAAACAATTCAAACATGCTTCAACAAATGTCCAAGTTACCTAAGGCCCAATATATGTGTGGCTTCGATATACCGACCGACCCCACTGGAAAGGCCCGAGTCCCGACCCTGAATAATTGTTATGAAACATAGAATTTAAAAAAAAAGTTTCAAACCTCCCTTCCCTAATAAAAATTGATTGACGCTGGCTGAAAGGTTTTATCGAGCAAGTGGCCGCCGTGTACTGTTATTTTGCAGTAAAATCAACTTAAACACGTATTTTATTTCTACTTGTCTGAAGTAGAGGGTTATTTTGGGCTGGGGAAAGAGCTTAGCTGCATAGCAACGGTTGCATGGTGAAACAGCATGGCCTTAGCCCCAGTTGCAAAATTTTCACGAGAAAGTGACCGTCATGTGCCGTTATTTTGCAGTAAAGTCAAGTCAAACACAGCATTTTATTTCGACTTGTCTGGAGTGGAGGGTTAACTTGGGCCGGGTAAACAGCACAGCCGCATTACCAAGGTTGTATGGTAAAACAGCACAGCCCTGGTTGTTCGGTGATCATTATCACAATAATTCACTAGGTTCCAGGTGTCCGTTCTCCGAGTTACCCTGGTAAACGGTCGTCAAAGTACTTTTTAAACATGACTTACTATCCTAACTTTAATCTGCTTGCTGGGTTGTGTCTGAAGCGGTTATCATCGTCAGTTACAAATGCAAATGCAACACGATACCTCGAACCGACGAATCATGCATTGTGGGACAGTTGCACAAAAATACAGTTGATTTGGATATCAAAGTGAGTTGCGGCCACAGAATATATCATATCATTATTGATGCTCTGAAAAAAATTTTGCAACTTATGTACTTTTGGTTTCATATATTATACCCCCCCCCCCCCATCATCTGAATACTACTATCCTCATTTACAAACCATTGATTGGGAAATCCACAATTTCCAAACGGCAGCCAAGTTTGTGGGTTGGCCTCGATTCGATAAATTGAAGAGGTACTATCCAAAATATATGTGTGATCAGTGTTAACGGAAGGTTAATTGATCGAATGAATGTAATGTAAAACATAAAATGGAACTTTTCATGTGTGAGCATTCACCTACAAATATAAGTACAACGGTCTGAAATTACCAGTTGTTCGCAGCGGTGGGCCCCAGAATAGGGATATTGTTACAGACCTTGAAATCGCCCCTAGGCTATGAATTAAGTAGCAGCACTAGTCGGACCTGCCAAGCACCCCTGTTGAGTGAAAGATGGAGCCTAGGGGAGAAAGTTGCCCGGATAGTTGATACAAGGGTCCGAAAGTACCGGCGCCGGGTTTTTATTTAGGAGGCAAATGGCATGGGCCTAATGACTGAGCAGTAGTCACTGGCCAAACACACAAAGGTAAAGACTCCTTTATTTACATCAGACAACCTCAGCATATGGTATGAATATGAAAGTTTTTAAGATTGTCTGTTTGCGACTTTTACCAAGACATACAGAAGTTGCTATCGTAACAGTCGCCCCGGAAAAAGACAATAACACCAAACAAAATACGAAAACATAACAACAACAAAACAAAAACCCCCAAAACACACAAAAAAACACAAAACAAAAAAAAAACATCAAAACAAATCCCCCCCCAAGAAATCAAAAACAACAAACCAAAAAAAACAAAAAACAAAAACAAAAAAAAAACCAAAAAAAACCCGCCAGCACTATGCGAGAAATTTTGCTGGCTAATTTTTCTATATAAAATATGTAAATTCCAGTTCATGTGTTTATCTGGGGTTATTTACAAAAACTTGAACGAATCAACTCATTCTACCGCATTTAGCCCATATAATATTATTTGTATCTCGAGGTTTATCCCATTGGTAAAATTTGAACTCTTGTGTCAAAGTCAAAGGCATATACCGCACTTGTCACAGTTAAATCGCAATCGTCCATAATTAACTAGTATGTACAACAACGTTACCACGAGTGATGAAGAGAAGCAGTCCCAGGATGGACCAGTCAGGAAACTCAGATGCACTGGAAGTATCTTAAACTTTACATTGTTCAGGGTTAGCACACTGTGAAGGATTAGACAGGTCATTTTTAAGAGCTCTGTTGGAGTGCCGTTTGCTCCATAATGATTTAATCTTGCCAATAAAAGATACTTTAACCATATGGTAAAAAGTCTATGAAAAGGTTCCTTTCTCTATTTTAAAAGTAATATTATCGACAAAATCAATGGCTACAAATTCAGTAGAGTGATCTGATTCATAATTGTCTCGTATATAAAAGTTTACATTTTGAAAATATTTGAAACGTTGATTTATTTTACTTTTTCAAGTACATTTGAAATGGACGATATTATTAAGATTTTCTTTTTGGTAGCTTTAGAAAGGGTTACCTTCATTGTAGACCATGTTTTCTCATATTGTTTTCAATTTTGATAACATTTTCCCTTGTGCAATGCATAGTCTCTGATATAATTGTGAGTGGCTAGACTTCTTTTCAACGTGTCATATAAAGGTGCATTATCAGGATTCGTTTTAATGCGTTTATTCACGGTGTCTCTAAAACTAATGGACCTTAAGACCTCAGTTATATGTGCCAATTTCACCACTCTATTAGCTAAAATTATTAATTAATCATTGATATATCGATAAATTTGTAACAATATCTATATTTGTGTTTAATGTTGTATAATAATCTTTATTTCAAGTCGAATTGTACAAATAAAAAACATTAGCGCAACAGCACTATTGTTCGACCATGAAAAGAGGACACAGTGACAAGTGATGAGATGGTATATACAATGAACTCACAATGAGACTATATACAGCCGGTCTAACAAGGTTTCCTTAAATTTGGAAGAATTATAATCTTCCTAAACCCTGGTTTTACATAGGATGCACATGGAACAAGAGCAGGAGGGGCCCAGCCATGCCTTGATTAGCGTCTTAAAGTGATTTAAATCAGTAGTTGTTTTGATGTGTGGGGGTAAGTTGTTCCACAGCTTGGCCCCTTGGTATCGGAGAGAATTTTTACCGTATGTTATGGTATTGTAGTCAGGCTGCTGTAGTTTGTTATTGTCTCGTAAATCAAAAGTTGTTTCTTTTCTTACATACATATCGTTTAAGAACGATGGGCTTAAGTTACTTAGGATTTTGTAGACTTCTATAGAGAGTGTTCTTATTCTACTGAGATACAAAAAATTTTTTTTTAGCCCTTTCAAGTAGATTCGGATATGCAGATACGGGATCATTATAGACAAAACGTAGGGCTCTTTCTTGGGTTTTTTTCCATTTTTAAAGATAAAGTAGGTCCACATAGGTGCCATACGAGCGGGCAATAATTAAAGTTAGAAAGAATAAATGCATTGAAGATTTGGAGCTTTTCCTTTTCAGTAAGGATATTACTGAACCTACGTAGCAAACTTATTTTAGCAGCCTGCTTACAAATATGAGAAACGTGATCATGAAACTTAAGTTTATCGTCAATATAGACTCCTAGTAATTTGACACATCTTTCCGGTTTTATAGTAGCACCGTCAATTTCAAAACAGAAGTCGTTTCCGATTTGACAGTCTAAACGTGGGCATAAAATCATAGCCTGGGATTTGTCAGGATTTGCCTTCATGTGGTTTTCCATAAACCATTTTATACCTATATTAGCAGCATTTTCCAAAGACAACTTTACATTGTGTAAGTCATGATCATGAAATGATAAGGAGTTGTCGTCGGCATAATTATAGAGACTACAATGCCCTTCCATAACATAAAGAAAATCATTCATAAAGATATTGAACAGCAAAGGGCCAAGTATACTACCCTGTGGCACCCCCTTTAGTAACGCTGCCCACTTACTGGAAGTGCCACCATACTTGACCCTTTGCTTTCGGTCACTTAAATAAGTGCCTAATAATTTACAAGCATGTTCAGACAGACCATAGGATCGAAGTTTCTCTAAAAGTAGATCATGGTGTAGGCAGTCAAAAGCCTTCGATAGATCCATTAGAATCACACCTACGTATTCATGGTTATCCAAAGCGGATTTCCAATCTTCAATGATTTTAAAGAGTAGATTTTGGCAACTGTAATTTTTTCGAAAGGCACAAAGAAGAGAACTTAGTATATCGTTGAAAAAGTGAACCATCTGATCGTTCATTAGACCTTCAAAAATTTTAGATAAACTTGATAGTACACTGACTGGACGATAATTACATTTGTTCATGGAGACAGACCTTTTATAAATGGGGTACACGTCGGCCCGCTTCATATCAGTGGGGAATTTTCCAGATTTGATTGACATATTTATGATGTTAGTGACAGAAGGGGCCAGGGCCTTAGCACCAACTTTGAGTAATTTTGGTGGAATTTCATCTGGCCCGGTTGCCTTCTTGGGATTGAGTTTTTTCACTTGATTAAGGACTTGCTCCTCAGTTACCATTTGAAATTCAAAATGAGACACATTGCTGTCCTTCATTCTGTCGGAGATAGCTTTTGTTCCGGAATGCATCTGATCTGGTGGGGTGTTTGCATTTTGTTGCTCTTGATCAGCAACAGAGGCGAAGAAGTTATTGAAAATATCACATTTGTCATCTGGAGCATTATACAGGTTATCATTTTCCATAAGGATAATCGTGCCATTTTTGCCGCCTTTATTTTTGTCGGTCAAAAACGGTCTTATAGTATTCCAAAAAGATTGTTTATTATTTGAAGGACCACATCGGTCATTGAAATATTGTTTTATAGATTTTTTACGGAGGGATGTCACTTTGTTTCTTTGAACTCTATATGCCTCCCATTTACTTTTGTATTTCTTACCTAGTTTACGTAGTGTGCGCTTTACGTTAATAGCTCTACGGAGCTCCCCATTAATGTAAGGAGCTTGATTGGGCCTGGCACGCTTACTCTTTTGTGGCGCGTGTCGGTCAATTACTTCTTTCAGTAAAGTGTCGTGGAACCAAACAGCGTCATCAATATTATCAAAAACCCCAGCCACGTGAAAGGGGGCTACCTCTAAATCGACTACAAAATCTCCTTCATTGAAAGACTTGTAACTGCGGTATTTGATATCCACATTCACAGCTCGAGGGAGTTGAATTTTTGTACTTGTAAGAATCATATTATGAAAGTCGCTTATTCCTGTGTCAATAGATGTGGATTCTGCGACTCTTCTCGGAGAATTAGTTAAAATGACATCAATAAGAGTAGGAGTTTCACCTTTGAAACAGGTTGGAGAGCGAATAACATTGCTCATGTCATACACATCAAGAAAGTTGACAAAATCATGCTTTTCCTTATTGTCCTTGAGCAGATTTACATTGAGATCACCTAAAATGAAAAATGTTCTACTTTCTTGCTCGAGAGCAGTGGTGATGTGATTCATAGCATCGTACAAATGGTCAGTATTTACAGAGGGGGGCCGATAAACTATAGCAACCATCCATTTTTCTTTTTTTACACGAACTTCGAATATCATTGATTAGATACCATGATGTGCGTATTCTAAGTCAGCTGTATGTCTATGCGGAATGTCAGACCTTATGTAGGATAAAAGACCACCATCTTTTCCATTTCGATCTTTCCTGTAAAACGAAAAATTGTCTACATGAAATTGTGATTTGGTAAAATTTTCGTCCAGCTTTGTCTCAGAAAGACCACATATATCGAGAAAACGATTTTTAAGTAAGTCCGCTATCTCAGGAAACTTGTGCCTGACACTATTTGCATTTAAGTGACCAATAATGATATTTTTGGGATGTTTCTTGCGGAAATCTTTAAAGTGGGTAGAATTATTTTCAGTTTCGTCTATTTCATTGACACTTGAGATAATATAGCTATCTTCAGCTTCAATCGTTTTGTTAGGACTCGATACTTGTATAATAGAGCTTACTTCATTTCTATCAGTGTCATATTGACTTTCCAACAGTTCATCATTTAAGTCACTCAGTACACTAAAACTACCACTTGTGTAGTTGGTTTGAGAGTGTTCGGCCCTGCCTTCATTGCCGGTAACCTATACGCTGTTTATGCGACCACAAAGTTTACTTTTGTGTCCTAATTTATTGCATGATGTGCAACGAAGTCTTTGAAGATGCCTGCAGGAGTCAGTCACGTGACCTGTCTCCCCACATTTCCAGCATCTTGGTTGCGATGAACGGTTTGCCTGGGTTGCATGACGGCCCCCTGCCCTTTGCCTTGGCGACTTTTGTTGCATCTTGAACTGTTGCGTTGGTTTGGTAGGCAGTTGGAGGCACTTTATGAGAGATTGTGTACCTGCCCATGATAGGTGAAGGCCATCGTGATGCAGCATGCTACTGTTCACTGTTTGGTCCATACATTTAAATTTTGGGGTAAGATCCACAAATGAACATTTCATGTCTTCACAGAGACCTTCTAAGTGGATGTTTACATCTTCTGACAATGTCAGAGCAGTGGGATTGCCGGTTCTAGGTGGTATACTGCACACCTTTATAAACCCACCATCTGTGATCTTGGATTTAGCCTCATTTATAAGGTCACGGTAGTCATTTATTAGAGACTCAGGTGTAGCCCCCTCAGTAGCACAGTCAATAGAGCCAGCAACCAAAGCAATGGTATTGTACATTTCACCCGTCTCACTAAGCTTTTCCTTTATTTGAGACACTCTTGCACCACTGCATGTTTTAACCTCAGTATTTTCTAGTTCTTTAGTTTTGACGCCCCTTACTAGAGAGCTGCCTATAAGTAGAGACTTTGGGCGTGTGGCACCGGCATAAGAGTGTGCAGTAGTTTTATTCTGAAGTCCCTTCGTATTTTCCTCGATTTTAGCTTTAAGGTCACTTATTTCTCTTTCCTTAGTATGATTTATATTTTCGAGCATGGTGATTCTAGTTTGAAGGGCAGCACATTCTGTTTCTTTGGAGGCAAGACGTACATTTAGATCGTTATAAGCCTTGATGACTAAGTTCAGTTTTTTTGTCTATTTCAACAATGAGAGATGGCAATTTTCTACATGTTTCACACATCCAGATTGCCCCGGAATAATCTTCATTTTGCTCACAAAGTTCCCGTTTCATGCACATACAACATCTAATATGGTCCTCGTCACTTCCTTTGCCGACGGACTTTTTAGACCTTTGTTTGTCACTCATAGTGTGCTAATTGTAGACTGTCTTTATCTCGGTGTACTAAAGTGCGAAAAGCTTGCAGGTCAAGCTAGTACATGGCCACTTTGATTCTGTATGATCATCTATCCAAAATACAGCAGAATGTTGTAGATACTTGCGATTTGTTGGCGTTTACAGAGTCTCGGATGGTTTACCTGTCATGCAGTGGTAACTTTGGCTGAGTTTCCCTGGTGAAACTGGTGTAAAATTTAGAAATATACAGGAGCTGATTTTCAGGCTTAGTCAGTGATCACTACCAGATATAGCATTTTGTTAATTTTATTACATGTGTTAGCATATCGGAATTGAGCACTTTCTAATAAAATTAAAATTAAAAGGAGAGCTCAAAGCATCCTTGTCACAGTTTTGATAAGCATCAACTGGCTGCTGTTCCAATCCCTGGGGTATCTATCATTTGGAAAAGTATTCAGGCTACCAGCGGATTGCCTGAATAGTATTAAATCATAAAAAATAAATTTCAACTGATTTTCTTTAAACTGACTCGACTATTTATGTATTTATAAGAGAAATTAAAATGATAACGCATATGAATTCCACTACGTCCCCAGAGAATGACTTATATAACAAGTAAGGCATATTGATATCAGACAAAACCCAGTTACTATTACCAAGGTATCTTTATGCAAAGTTTTCCGTAACACTGGTATAAATTACCTTCAAGGTGTAACCTGGTGTGGCTGATGGGTTTATATGACGCATTAGTGAGAAGGTTTACGTGCACTAACAAAAGATCGGTATAGTCGTTTCGAATAGTAAGCAGGTGTCAACGAAGAAACAGTAATTGGTCGTGTGTCGTTCATTAGTGGCACCTTACCCTGGCAAGGATCGGGATAGGAAATGAGGTCTGTTTCCAGCGGCACATGGATATACATCTCCTATTGTCTGCCCTACACAAGGGATTGGTAAGACTGTGAGTATGACGCTGGTTCAAAGCGCCTTGAGCACTTTCCTTACCTCCCCAAAAAGGTGAATATCATACATCTCATTGATTTTCTACGACGAGGAGGCCAACGTTTTGAAATAATTGGTACAGACTTAACGAGATGTGATATACTTATTTTTTTTTTCGTTTGAACACCTACAACGTTCCCTGTTGTCTACGAAGCGACGATCTACCCCCAAACTCGGATATGGCAAAATATAGCCAGCTTTGCAGCAGTGTCTGCAGGCACGTTTTAAATATCCGATTGGAAGGATCTATGTTGATGAACACAAAGATACAAAGCTATAGGTTAGCCAGGTGCAGTGAGGGTGGTTACTGCCTTCTGAGAAGCGGGCTTCTTTTTGATCTAAGAATATATATAAACAGAGTCAGCTTAGCAGGCAGAATAAGTGAGACTAACTTTCTCCGTTTAATGCTGTCAATACCTCGTCTTTGCCCACATGATGTACAGATTCTTTCATGGTAGGATCATTAGCTCATTCAGCGTAAACGCTTCAGATATCTGTAGTCATTTCTGTATTGTTTATAATACTCTCTGCTTAACGAGCAGAAATTGATTTAATAAATATTGTCCCCTAAGGCTTGGTGGTCTGTGATAACGTAAAATGGTGCAAAATAAAAAAGCGTGAGACGTGAAGCAAATGTAGAGTTTGTACAGAGTCAGCTATTTGTGTTGCGTCTTTTATTTCATGACGCACTCTTAACAGAGTCTTGATCTCATGATGTACTCTTACACTAATGATGGTCAATGATCTCATGACGTACTTTCAGAGATGTCCAGCAGATCTTAAGAAAGATACATGTATATTAGGTTTCATTTCTAGGATCGTGCAAGCTCAGACTTCGGGAACTTTGAATTAATTTGAATCCCACAACGTTTAAATTGCTTGGTAATGTAATGCCGCCAGTTTTTCACACCAGTCCCCCAAATCTTGTTCCTATCCTGACTGCCCTGGTCATTAGTTACTATTAATACTTATAAACAATAGAAATATTTCATTGAACCCCGATGTTGGCCAAAATAGATATACATGTAAATACGAACAGATAAGGATGACATATATCTCAGAAATTATACAAATGAAACAAAATTTCCAGAACATCACAAAATATAAAACACTATTAAAAATGCATAAGTAACATTGATGTTTTAATATTCCCTATGTCGAATTAACTTTGTTCGATAAATAAAGTATTATAGAGTCTACAACTCTGTCGATGGAGTTAAAATAATTATCATTAGAAGGCGTGTAGTAGTATCAGGCACAAGACCCACAGTGCCAGATAATATGCACTGCACAATAAAATGGCAGCAAACTCATCTATATGAATCGAATCTAACAATCCTGCGCAGGAGGAACGCAGCTCTGTGTTCCATTGTTTCAGTGACAGGTTGGATTCATGCAGCTTTCGACAGAGTTGAACAACGTGACCTTTATTAAAGCAAAGTATGTGCTTTATGGTTGAAGACGGGACAGATGTAAACGCTTGATTGAGCTATTGGGCAGCTGAAGGCCACCCATACTATAAAACACGGGAGGAGAACCACAGATGAATTTTTGCTTCGGAATTTAAACCAGTATATAATATACTAACAGAGCTTAAGTTATGCATGGTACAACGCAGGAATACATGATTTTTTCTACGTTATCATTGTAAATGTGCATAGTAGAGCAAAATGTAACTAAAATATCTAAAGATTTCTCATTTTTATAACGTGGACCGAATTCATGCTAATAATTATCATCTGGAAAGCAAAGCTTCCCAGCAATCATGAATTTTGATTACGTCTAGTCCAATTTGAATACCCAAACATCTTAGTATTCTATGCGCATGTTAATAAAACTTTGTGAATTTGGTACTGCGGCCGAGAAAAGCGTATTGCATCATCTGCATATGCTACATAATTGTAGATATCGGCACCGACACGTAGACCTTTGTATTATATATTAAGTGCACAATTGAAAAATGTTGGTTATAAAAATATTCAACAACGCAGCAGGGGGAGAGAGAGAGAGAGAGAGAGAGAGAGAGAGAGATCTTTGCCCTGGTACCACGAGAAAGGGTAAACTTTCTGCTGTCTACTGTATGTGCCTTTCCATTTAATGTTACCTTAGAGTTTTCGATACCAATTGAATAATTGCAAGCAATCAGAGGGTTAATACACCATTAAGATAATAAAATAGGTAATAATGCCAAAATGAATCAAAGCATTTTTCTGGATCAAGCGGAGCAATATATAGCGGTCAGTCAAAGGAACAAAATAATAAATTATATAATGTTCGCATGCACGTCCCATCGTAGTGCGTTAGCCTTTGTGGATCCGAACTAGGATTCTGCAGCCTCATCAGCATGGATGAGGTCCAATTCAACAAGGGTTGAGAAAATGCTGCTAAGGGTAATCAGTCTAAAACTTTTAACATCTTTGGGATTCCATTAATCCCTGGCTATTTTCCTGTCCTATTTGTGCTTTGGAATTTTAAGCTATGCCAAAAAACAATTTGGTGGGCCTTTCATAAAATTCTGGTGAAAAGCTGAATATCGCTCCACGGTAAACAAGCAGCGCTCTGTCACCATACTATTCTTGCAATTTCTGTATTTAAGCTTTAGAAGGATTGAATATTTTAAAATCTGAACTTTTATGTTGCAAAATATAACTTTTGAACGTTTCTTCTGTCCCTCTCCTGCCACTTTCGCCCTTAGACACAAATTACATCCGAAAAGACTGAGATGATGATGACGATAATGGTGATACACTGCAATCAGTGTTGAAGTAAACATTTACGGCAGTCTCTCTGACGGCTGCAACTCTGTCAATAATGCTCTTTGTCATTGAACGGCCATGTAATATATCCTTGGACAGAAGAAATTACCTAGTGATTTATATGGCGAAAACAACTGGCAGACCCGATGTCGCAAATATAAGACATTGTAGGACATCACGCCCATTACCTGACAGATGTCTAATGAATTTCACAACTGTGTATCCGCTTACGGAACCTTAGAACAAGTTTTGGACGGTGCCGCACGTTAACTCTTTTTAGAATTTAACAGGCAAATGAACGCAATCGAGCTCATTATGTTTAGCAACGTATAACAACAGTTTTCCAAAGGCTCACCTTTTCTGCGGTATTGAGACCTAAGTATACAAATCCGACAAAAGCAAGCCTATAAACGGTTCTTCTGCAGCATCTGATGTAATTTTACTATCAGCGTGTCAAGTAAAACCATTAATGGTGACGTAGTTTTCTGACAGTATATCACGTAATGTTCCGCACAAAATGGGGTCTTGACATAAGATCCAAGTGGACTGTTTGAAGAGTTTACATTTCCCGACAACCATGCATCAAGATTTGCTTGATCCAAAAACAAAGATGCCAGGTATTGGAATAATTATGGTACATGTCAGTCAACTTTAGTAAACCACGCACAGTTAAACGTGACCAAGTTATTTCGTCGGCGCAGACCATCGATTTATAAAGGCTGCCACCTATTTTGACTCCAGTGTGAGACAAATTAAGGTTCATCAATAAATCATCGATAACATGTTCAAACAAGGAACCCGACACAGCGTTATCTTGCCTGGTACCCAGTGCGGCTGATAACATAAAACTAATGTGGCCATTCCATTTGACCTCCGCTCTAAGACTACTACTACCAGCGGTACAAAAGCATCGAGTGTCTTTCTGACAAAACATTTATAATTTGTACAATATAAAACTGCCTCTGTGCCAAACGGAGCCAAGTCATAGTTCAGCGCTTAATGAACATGCCCGTTCCCCCCCCCCCCCGCGTAAGTTTGTTTAGTTCAAAGTTGAGATCGAAAATAAATTAAATAAGTAGATAGAACACTATTATGCATTTACATGACAAGTCCCAGGGGAAACATAGTGATGCTCTGAGGCTTACTATCATTGTTCATGTTTGGATTCACATGGCGTAAGTGGCAACCAAAACGCAACCTGAGTTGCAGCAGGATATTAACACTGGTCTCTGGCTTCCATCATCAAACCTGTTACAATACTTTATGCATGCATATAATATGAAAAAAAAGAAAAAAAATACATTTATTAAGATCTAGCACTTTTGTAAGCTAATATCAGTTCATTAGTGGTGTGTCTTTGGCCAGTAGGATACATTCCAGACGGAACGTCTTCACATTGACCAATCAAAGCTGGCATTTATTAATATCGTTGGCAGAACAGGAAGCCCACCAGCCGACTGATGAACAAGCCTCCTGTCTCCATTGATCAGTGCGGGTTGGCAACATGTGGCTCTCCTTTCATGAGCATTGCTCTTCAAGCAGTTTGTCTTTTACTGGTTACCATTGAAATTGTTTCACGTGTCAAGCCAGAGGAGCTCGTTCCTTAAAAACATGCGACATTTGTCAAGGATGGCCGATTTTTTTTCTGCATGCCACGAGTTCTGCAAGATACATTGTTTCTACAGAAAATCAGATGGTGATGCAGACCGGGAAGGTGGGGGTGGGGGGGGGGTACTTTGTCTCGAAAAGAGTATTTAGCTGCCCTGGACGGGTGAAACTCTATCCTCTACATGCGATTTATACCCCAAAATAGGGGCTCAAAATTCTACATTTTGACCCAGAAGGGGTCAAAATTCGACATTGTCCTTTACGAAATGATCATTTTCCACAATTACAATACAAAAATGTGTCAGAATCAGCATTTTTTAACCTTTGCCTAAAGAAAATCCAGTAATTTTTCTCACTTTTAAAAAAAAAGCGGGGTCAATGTTGGAAGCTGAGTTCTTAAAATGGGGGGTCAAAGTTCTACACGTGGTGCAAAGTAGAGGGGCATTCCCGCGGAGCCTATTTACCTACCACTACAGTTGGAGTGCCCCCCCCCCCCGCCTTGCAGATCAAACCAGTTTCCGAGTAGCTATGTAATGATACACACAAGGATGATTTCTATGCATCTCGTCTTTTTATATGCCACTCTGCAATTTTACACCAAGAGGTACAAATGACCGCGTTATGGAGTACACATGATGGTTTTGTATCAGGGAAAACTCGGTGATAATCTTAATTGGGCATGTTTAGTTACATAATTGCTTCGCAAGGTCTTGCTTTCAAAAACACGTAAGCAACTTAAGCACAAATTAATCTCAGTGTCTCTCTTTTCGCTCCATTCATGGAAGGAAAAATATATCAAACGCGCAAGGTCGTCCAATTCCCGGTATAAACTTTTATGCGGCCTGTGCAATGGAAGAGTCCTTTATATAACACACGCTTGACAGTGTTACAGTTAACAGAATAACATTTGTGGTGCCGTCCGGCGCAGTGCACTTTATGTACAGGTGCTGTCATGTTCAAATACAATATAACCTTTCTGGTGTTGCAAACGTCAATTATACATCGGCATAATTTGATTTTGTGTTAATATTCTTAAAGGACACATCTATAGGTCAAGCTGTTTAATTTCAGTAATAGCTTTCAGAAAGAAAATTCGTGGCAGTATCGAACTAAATGTGGATATATTAGCTTTTATCCTTGTGTTGTGGAATTGAATACCTCATTTCGAAAGAGTCGCAAAATTTTCCTCATGTCAAACCATGTGCTTGTTATTGTGATTTGCATAGTTAGATTTGAAGTCCGATAGCATTAAACGTGTTTTTCTCTGGTAAGCTGATGTATGGCAAATGAAAAAAAATAGTTCATTAGACATTTGCCTGGTATATCTATTGGTTTTTAGCTTCTCTCGGACAGTTAATATTTAAATGACAGCCCGCAGTTACGTGTATTGAATACTTGTTTTACAAAACCTAACCTGGAAGAAACCACATGACAAGGTACTGTGTAATTATTTATATAAAGCAGCCAATTTAGTGGTATCATTACAAAATTAATTTTGTTGATGTCAACAATATAGTGACAAAAACAAAACATTTGATTTGGTCGTTTGAATCAATAAGGTTCAGGCCCTTATAGAAGTCTTAGAACTCTACCAAGCTTTACGTATGATATAGAAGAAGGTACAATGGCATCTACATCTCATAATGTGGCCTTTGAAGTACCGCAGAGGAATCCCTAGCCTTTTTAATGTGTTGGGGGCGCCTGGCGGATGTCTATTTGAATAATGCGCTAGAAGTAGCCAGCTTCAGCAACATTTGGTGAAAATGAATCCACATAACCCGGGGTGCCTAACTGGCAGATGGCTCACAACTGAGTTGCATTTACTTGAAAATTAGACATAAAATCAAGTTAATCGATGTCATTTCCATCATGTGAGTGCACTCTAAACTCCAGCCTTTAAAAAAATGCAACATTGAATTATTACCCAGAACAAAAGTTACAAACATTTTGGATATATACACATTTGGCGTTAATTGACAAATGATCAGAAAAATGGCATTTTGTGAAATTTGCCCCTATCACTATGACTGCTCACCTTTTGACAGTTTATGTTTCCATGACACAGTACAAGTTCATATTTTATTTAAAGATCATGAGAACCGGCTTTGTTCTCTGGGTACATATATTAAGAAATCATCCCTTACGTACCTGGTTTCAAACGGTTAAGTGCGGGAAAATGTAAAGAATTCAAGGCTACGGAATTATTGTAACTGTAGGGATTCTTCAAATTCTAGTTTAATATGCTCCCAGACAAGACTGACATGTTTAAGCGCCACATAATATTTCTTTGCGCATTAAATGAACAATTTAGTGACGTACTGATGAAAGTGTTATTTGTCCGTGCTAATGAAGCAACGTGTCTTTAAATAGAATGGAGCTGTATTTGCGTGCATCGTTCACTTGCTCTATGCCATTATCCGGTCTACTTCAATGTTATCTGCCCCCCCCCCCCGCTCGCCTGCCCCGCTATGTTAAAGATGATATTTCAGAGAAATTTTTATATTTTCTTATAGCAAGCATGTACACCCATGTAATTATAAAGCGCATAAACGATTGTTGTATGTTAATTAGTTTCCAAACTTCATGGCAAAGCCTTTTGGAATTTACATCCATTTTAAATGTGTGATCTTGTATTAGTCTTTCCATTATTTCAAAATTAATATATTAGGTACAATTTTGATAGCTTTACTTTGTCTTACTGTGTTTGTCACCAATGATCACATTCCTTTTCTATCGGAACATCCATTTTCAAAGGACAGCACTCTGATGGATTTGAAATCTTAGTATCCCACACTTTGTACTAACAATGACATATTGGTTCAGGGGTAATTCAAAATGTTCTTATCTGAACCTGTACTGTACAAATTTAGTAATTATCGTTTGTTTGACAGGTATTCTTCTTTCATTATGAAGCTCTGCATTTATAAGCAAAACTGCACGTATTTAGTTAATTAATAATTTGCCACGTTCATATTTATTCATTCTTATGTGGGTTGTCTTTGCTGAATATTTAGCTAAGACAAGGAACCGCTACTCAGAGGGACATGTACGGGTAATAGGCTCCGAAACATGTTGAGTAGTTACCCGCTGAAGACCCTTTAATTTTATTCGGGCTGATACAGCCTATGTCAAAATTTTACAGAGGAACGTGTGCAATATGGACAATAGTACTTCCATATGTATATAGGCTAGACAGGGACAGGTTAGTTTATGGAGAGTAAAGAGTTCGGACTGCGGAATAGGGTAATGACTACTAGGAGGTGGTTCTGGGCAAAAAGACATAAATACAAATATACTTTCTTCTGCTTGTATGTTTACATCAATATCTTGGCGTCTTCAGTGTCCATATTGTGTTCTCAATGGCATGAAAGGCTTCAGAAAGAGAAACGTATCGTTCTAACTTAGAATTACACGTCAGAGTTTTTAAACCATACACTTATTTGATATGAAACACTTTTTGCATGATCTCAACTTTACAATTGAACGAGAGTACTGACTGAAGCGTCAGGTGTCTGCAAGAGTGAAAGTAAAGGGGCCTTAATTATTTTGTAGTAGTCCCAAAAACATGCTGTTGGTGTATATCGTGTTGTGAAACATTGTTACTAGTACTTGTTGTGCACAAAGGCGGGTAAATTCTTGCAGCTACAAATAGAAGTGTGCATGGAAAAATATACTTATACTATAGGGACCTGCAACGTGCTGATCGTTGGGGTGGAAAAGTCAACTTTGGTAATATGTTTATTTCAAAGTCACTTTTTAAAAAGATACCTTTATCAATCGATAAGAGAATTTCATTGCTTCCGTATTTCTACTTGAAAATATAAAAACTTTGCGAAAGAACGCATGTTTTCGAACCGAGGTTGCTGAAATATCAACAAGGTGGGCCGATACCCATGCTCCTTTGGTCCGAGAATATCACAGGTAAACTGTGCAGGGCATTTAATAAAGCAAGAATCAAACATTTCACGTGGAACTATGGCAAAGTTTAATTTATTTAATTAATCATCCCAGGAGAGATTGGCAACGCTGAATTTTGGTGTAAATATAAAGAAACAGATTGCCTGGGCACCCCATTTCCGACAAAAACCTTGTGATGTTGACACGTACACTCTATCGATAACTGATGATGATACTGCTGCTGAGGTACAATATCATCTGCTATGGCAATGTACATGTTGATTTCAACTTTTCAGCATTCTTAATATACACTCATTATAATTATTTAATGGACTGTTTCTTTTCACGGCATTTCTGAGCACGCAAGATTCAATTTACCGGTGACATATCAGACTGTCTATCTTTGGCATGACTGTTTATAAAAAAATTCTACTCGTTTGCACAACTTTGCCATCCAAACCCTTTTCCTCTGCAATCTGTCGACAGCAATTGATCTGTTTTGAAATTTATCCGTTCCATCCTTTTTAGTTCTTGTGTTACACCAGTCTCAGAAGAGACATTTACGATGTTTCCCATCAACTACAGTTGTTGGCACACTCAGAGAACTTGCCAACCACATTTTCGCGGTTCTTTTTTTATCACTATCGTTGCTCTAATACTCGTGTGGTTTTTCAGAAGTGGTCAGAAAAAGGACTAGGACATCTTGCGAGAAAGAAGCCTTCAGCATTATAATATCAGTTAACGATACAACGTACACAGGACTTAGGAACTAACTAATATTTATCTTCAAATGCATGCCTTCATACACAGCAACCACTATGCATGAAAAATACAGGTAGAAAGGTGAAAAACAGAGAACAATAGAGACGCCTGCCCCCCCCCCCACCTTGCATGAAAGTGATGAATAAAAGATGAGGGATGACAGTAATCCCTTGATGATAATTATACTATTACAAGGCCCAATTTATTATATATTATGATTTGTCATATGAGCCCCATTAGTTATAAATTGTCACCGGCCCTCAGTTGCTGTGCTGTCAGTGGAGTTTTCAGACAGCCAAAGGTAAACCATACGAATGCAGTATCTAGGTCTATGTCAGCAGCATTTGGTATTTACTCAGACAAACCTTACATGCAGGTCGCACCTAACTTACGCCCTTCCAGTTACCAAATGGCCTGACTGATTCTTGCTTATGATATGGACTACCTATTTCTTTACCTTTATATGTTATGATTTTCAAGATATTTGAAATGAGATGACTAAACTGTACATACTAAAATCTGTGAAGAAAAAACTAACATTTCTCAAAGACGTGTACTGCATTACTCAGGCGCCGCAAAATCTTAACAAACAGATTACCTCAGACTTTACCGTAACGGCGTTATGCTGAGACAGTTGTTGACTTAGTCTTATTGCCGATTTAGAATCAGTCTGGAAGCGGATGATAGTGCATTCGTTAGTAAAATTGCATTTTCCGACAAATTTATGACCGGAACACATCTTGTGCTGTTTTAGAATGGAGACTTGGGTTTCCTTAATTGTCATTGATTGGTAATTCCTGTCTTTTTCCAAGACATCACAATTGCCCATAGATTCAACACAGGTTCGTGGAGGCTGAGATTAAGTACACAGTGTAAGAGCCGTGCAGTAACTTTTGCAAGTATGGATATATTTACTTTGCTGTGTAGCTTTTTATCTGGCGTATTGAGACATTTAGCTACATGGTGAACTCTCTAGAGTCCCAGATGTCTTTGTCTGGCTTAAGAAGCGCAATTCAGACATGTTGGCGAGGGCAAACAGGGCGGCGACATCAGACCACCCTTCCGTGTAATCAAGGGAAGAAAGGCTCTCTATGGCCATGCCTTTCACGACTGCTGGACACTTTGGAGTTTTTCCACTGGATATGTTCTGGACTTTAATGAATAGGTCCATATATTAAGCTGTTTTACTCGTTCGTGATTATCTTTTGCCTGCGAAACAGCCTCTGTTTTATATGTTCTGATGTATGCTGGAAGTAGAAGGTCTGCTTCGCAGAAAATTTATCTTTTACTACCTATGCATTTGTTCTTTCAATCAATAAGAAACAGAATCACTGTAGCAAAGAAACATGTAATGTATTTCCTATACCAGTTAGCCTCATCAAAAGGGACTAGTTAGAAGTAATAAACTTAGCTCATTATTACTTATATGATCATCTTGAAAGATCCCGTGTCAAATTAAGTACATGTTAAAAGTACAATAATAATGATAATCATAATAATATAACCATTGTACGTTTATGTTTCATGCCACATTACTGCAAGTAAACCAGTGTGTCTAAGCAGTAATAATTATGTTACGCACCTGGGGATACATCATGCAAAGCAGTCCATTCTTTTATTCAGGCTTAGGTTATACGGAAGGTGTTGGAAATACAACGAGTTTACCTTGTCACATTTCTGGGCAAGATCACAAGGGCTGATCTCTTCCCCACTTACATTAGTGCAGATGTTCAGTACAGAGCTATTTTTTATGTTCCAAATCAATTTTGAACTCTGTTCATTACCACCAGCTGAGAGAGTAATGAAATTGCAGGGAAACTGCCTGGAGGACGTATGCCGGTTGGGACACGACTCAAGAAGTTAATCTTATACTGAGCGCAAACAATCTACTCTGTCTTTACGCGGAATATATTTGCAATTCTGTACCGGCAATTCCCGGGCAGCGATTAACACTACACGTACCAAATTTTGACTTATGTCGTGAATGTTTCAAGGGGATAAATTACACTTCATGTTTGTGATAGTGTTGACATTTTGATATTTATTTTGCAAAATATGTCCATAAAGGTCCACCCACTTTGACGAAATAAAAATTGCGAAAGATTGTGAAGAAAGTTTTGGAGTGCATGCAATTTGAGACCTGTTTCATGCAAGCAATAGAACCCAGATCAGTAACGATTATAAGTTGCACGTCCCATAAAACAAGTTTAGGGGCCATGCACTTGGACAAGAAAATCGTCAACAGCCTTGGTTTACAGAATCATCTGGTGATGATTCCTTGAAGTCCTCAGATGAGCGATTAAAAATTCGTTCAGCAAGATTTAACATTGCTGTTAGGCATGCACGAAACGTCAACAGAAAATTACGCATTGTTCAAACTCTTTTAATTAAACTATTACCTGTAGGTAGACACCAGTATCACACTGGCACAATATCCTTCGGCGATATTGCGTCCTCTGCGAACCACTTAGAAACGAATCATTCTTACTTATCAAACAAATGCTTCTTATTTAATTAAAGTTTTTAGTGATTTATGTCATTAAATTGGCTTTGTTATTGATAAAGATGGTTTGTTGAACAAAAGTTAAACTTTACTCCTTTTTGTTTCATCTTCTTTCAGAATTCACTGCAGAAGAGACTTAAAAAGTTCCGAAAATCCTCAAATAAGAACTGTGAAAATGATAACGACGAGGGTGGCGGTGAACATGATTCCCCGGCGAGAGATGGCTATGCCGTGGAGTATGAGCCATCCACTCAATGTAGCATAGAAGATGAAATCACGTCACCGGTATCAGGAAGCTGCGCCGCGTCGTCCACAGATAATTGCGCTGCAGATTCATCCCTCGATAAAACCCGGCCTGTGGCATACGTCGTACCACAAACATCTCCAGACGGCACAGAAGAGGGCAGCTCGTACCAAGAGTTACAAAGTGGAAGAAACAAATCACCGGATGTAGTTCATGTTGAAGTACATTCCAACAAAATAAAGGAGGCAAATGGTGGTAAAATTCGTTTTGATCCACGGTGTACGGATTTACTGCGTTCCCGATCTGCACAGACTTTAGTCCAATCTAACCAATACACAGTGCCTCCAATACAAGATATACAAGTATCCAGCGTGAATAAAGGTGGAAATTGCACTCAGCTGTCAGTGCGAACACGTTCAGCTGAAAACATGTTAGATGGTGCCTTCCACGACTTCAAATGCTCGTCACATGGCCATTGCGAAGGAGCATACAGTTCCAAAGCTGCTCAAATTCCAGAGAGGTCACGCAGTTTACAGAATTTAGCATTTGGGGGTACCCAGTTGGACAGAAGGTCAATCGAAATAGACAACCGGCCTGATGTTCTCAGAGGCCAAGGTAATGACAACTTGGCCTATGTCAAATCTAGGGAAGATATAATAGAGTGTTATTCAACGGACTCACAAATTCGACTACCCCAGTCTCAGGGAATGTATTATTACTCGGCGCTCCGCACAAGTGAAGGGTTTACAGCTAATCAAGGTGAAACTTGTATTTGAGGTACATGCGTGTATATATTGCACTCTGTAACTTTGTTTCACGGGCCAGAGCTGGCTTGGATTTTGAAGCGACTCAAGTGACTAAAAAGTTTGGGAACGGTTTCAAAAGTATTGGCGGCAACATGGGAATATTTTCATACATACAGTACATATTGAACATGGATTTCCTGTAAGCTATTCAAATTAGTAATTGTTTTGTTACATAATTATATATGTATACTAGGGGCGCGAGCCGATGACAAAATTCATTGCCGGGCGGACAGTACGGTTTAATCGTTAGTAGCTAGCTACAGTTGCCGCTATACCTGTCTTGCCGATAGATATGCATAATATATGTATATACATACATGATTTTGTACAGAATGTGGTACTTATACAAGGATAACAAAAGGGATGCATAAACAAAGGAAACCACGGGACATTTGCATTGTTAAATTTAATGATTATTGTAAGGCAGGTCGATGACTTGTGCGTAAATCGGTAATTATATGAATTCGAGTCAGTTATTTCCATTGACTTGGGCTGAGTAGCCAATTGACATTTAAATGCCAGTCGGGACCTGCTGCGACAGTTTCAGAAACGTGACGCTTCTTATATCCAGCCATTTCTCAGCTCAGCCGCAGTTATAGCTGGCATTACAACTGAAACCTTAGCTTGCTAGCCGATTTGGCGTCTTTACCTAGTTATAGCTGACAGCTCGGCTAAACAGCTCCCACCCCCAGTATGTATATATATATATATATATATATATATATATATATATATATATATATATATATATATATATATATATATATATATATATATGTGTGTGTGTGTGTGTGTGTATATATATGTATGTATGTATGTGTATATAATTTTTTACACTGCTATGAACGTTATAAGCGCAAAAGGGACTATGGTGGGGATAAACGAGCCACACTCTTATTGCTGCTTGTCATTAAAGGGAAAGCTTACCCAGCATGATCAAAGCAGATCATGAATTGTATATAGTTTTCATCAGTGCTGACATACGTTTTTGCTTTTATCTGTATGTATGCGTACTGTTTGTTGGTTTTCACATTTATCTTACTTATAACCTACAAAAATTTTATTAATTATTTTTGCATTCATGCAGATATCTAACCAAGGCAAGCAGCACTGCTAAGGCTAACATTGCGGAGTTCCATCATTTTTCATGTTATTTTCGCTATTAATTATAGATTGAAAGCGACTGTATGCATAGATACCGAACGTCTATTAGTAAAGCTACTTATATAGACGAAATATCGGTATACATTTTAGACCTTTACCTGCAAAAGTATTCAGTTTATTTTACATAATGTCAAAATATACTGCTTAGGGATTACACGCCTCTTACCCTACAGAATTCTGTGTATTGGGTAGTGCGCTTAGTTGAATACACACATAATTACTACCTTATTTATTATGGGACTATGGATCTGGATGTAGAAGTATTTTGTAGAGAAAAAAGTGAAAGATTATAGAAAAAAGTGACAAACCATTACCATCTATCATTGAGAAAGACACTAACGACTGCCAGGTAAAATTTATTAGTTGAATATCGAAACAGAAAGTGCTGTAAAATCAGGCGGAGGACTGAGCGACTTCAAATTTGTTACATTCACATGTGGTTCTACATTATGGCCGAAGATGACATACACGAATATAGTGGCGTATATCCACTAGGGCCTACATTATGACTTTGTTCTACAGACTCAGAAATGCGGCTAATGTCAAAATAATTCAGTAATTTAGCTATCTATAAACAGCAGATTTATTTTAGAAACATTTGAGATAACCAATTCTTCTTGCAAATGCTACTATTACAATTGCGGTTTTACGAAATATTTCCGATGTCGCTGGTACGTCTTTATCGCAGAAGCTGGAAAAGATCCGATGGATTGTAGTCTAATATAATATAATCGTATCACAATGGAAATACGTCTCTATAATATAATCATATCACAGTAGAAAAACATCACAAATAAAGCATCATGTCATACTGATAATGGGCAGCATGCAGCTGAATAAAGACAAATGGAATTTAGATTATTAGTATCTGGTTAGCTGAACTATTTGGTACTGTTTAATACCAGTTTCCTGTACATAAATTCTTGTTAAGAACCCGATGTGTAATGGCTTCCCAAATATATTTCTTTCACATCACATTGCAAACAGAACAAAGACAGTATATTACGGGGGCGGCAGTTAACTGAATGATCGGCATTTATATGCAAGTGGAAAAAAATATGGGAACAACCAGGTGGAAGGTGGTGTTTGGCTCTGTTTTTGTTTGGAGAGTACAATTGATCCAAAAGGTAGGACTATGTTCTCGGTACAGAATTTATCTTAATGTTTTGTACTGTTGTCGCTGCGATTGATTTGTTTTACATGCCAAACCTTTCTGCTTGAGTATTTGAATAGTCTTGCAAAATACAGAGTCATATTTATATCCGTCCAACGAGACTGAATACCGAACATTTGTTTGAATGCCACTCCATTGTTTTATTCGACCACTACTTTGTGCCACATAGGTCAAGGGGTATAACTTTCACACGCCTTCTGTCGTCTTGCGTTGTGACTGCCCATTATTACACATCAGAACATGCACGCCTTCATGCTGCAACTTCATGCTTCACGTCAGACTGTGGTCTGGACCCTAAAACTTTCTTTCAACTTGCCCACTTTGAGATCGATGATGTCCAATCTTTCCAAATTGCTTGATCTTGATTCGCTAATGTCAGCAGAGCGTGGCCATAAAAGAAAAACAAAAACAAAAACAAAAACAAAAAACAAAAAAACAAAAACAAAAGAGGGGCCAGACATCAATAGGCCCACTTTTAACACAAATCTCTGTTGGCTTGCTGGTCGAAGGAGATCTGAGAAACTCGGAACTTTGTTTATTTGACAATATGTACACAGAGTAAGTTACAAAAAGAAAAAAACACAAATAATCCAAACTCAATGGACTTCACATTGTCATCTGCAAAAATGTTATGATAAAGTGTTTTGATATCATATCAAAACACCCTCAGTTTTACCAAATGCATCAGCATGACCCCAGTCAGAACTTTAATCCGGTACTGGGGCCACCTAGAGTGGGGTTTGCATAATTTTATATCATGGCTCATAAAAACAATGAAGATATATATATATATATATATATATATATATATATATATATATATATATATATATATATATATATATATATATATATATATATATATATATATATATATATGAGAATATCAAGTTGAACATACATAGCGACCACCTAGGGTGCCAGTGTCAGAATATTGATTAATAAAGTATAATTAATGTACACTGTACTTAGAATATCCATCCATTGAATGTGTACGTACTTTATCCAAAATGCAAGGAGGTGTTCTTCAACAGAGCAGGAATATGGTATTGGATACAATTACTGCTTACATTCAATTTCGAGACAGGAATTGGTGGAATATGTCTATTTCTTGTTTTGTAAGGATGAGTTTCTGTCGGAAAAACAAAAATGTTCTTAAAATATATAGGTAACTGGTTCTGAGAATATCTGTAATAAAATTTCAGGGCTTTGAGTTTATATATATCTTGCAATGTTAAAAGTTTTGGTGATTAAAAGAATGGATTAGTATGGGCATTAATTGAGTTGATATAATGTTAGACTGGTTGTAAATTTTGTTCTATGTTAATTTTGACATTATAGTATGAATATAAAATTTTAAACGCAGGTTAAAGTTACTCTATTTTGAGCATAACTATAGATTTAAAATCCTAAGTACAAAGACAATTGTGAATCCAAGTCAGGCCTCGCATGAGTCTTTTCATGACATTTTCTATGGTGTATCATTTACCACTGGCGGGCGATGTAAGAACAGCAAATGGTAGTAAGGGTTATATTCAGGCAAAATAAGTTCGTTGATTGACATTATTTGTCAATAATCTTGATTTCCGTATGTCTAAAAACGCATACCCAAATTAGCCATCCTGGAGCTCTGCATACATTCAAGGAGCCAGGAACCAGGGCATCCTTCCTACATTTTCAACAACAAAGAAATTTACATGGCCGAACAAACAGACAAGTTTCAATCTCCAATACTTATGTAGCTGGTCGGGGCCTAGCGAAACTCTGAAACAAGGGTTGTAAGAAGTTATTTGCTTTCTTTAAATGATGGAGATACTTGGATCTTAATATTAATCTTACACACTGACAACAGCTTCTGATTTCACATACCACATGGCCATTGATTAAAATGGTGATTATAGATGAAAAACCGCCTCAAATATTGCCTTTTTGGCTTCCGTCAGTATTTGCGTATTATAGGAAAAATATTTAAATAACTAGGAACCAAATAATTAATTTCTTTGGCGTAGTGTTAACATTCAGAAATCAATTTCAATATGCAATTTTAAAATTCCTGTCTGCATGCATGTTTATAATTACGGGTCAACCGACTATTTTCCCGTTGCGGAAATTTTCTCTTTGTGATAATCGGCCTGAGCACAGTCACCTTAGCGGCATAGCCATATTCCATAAAAGGTCTAATACAGAAAATTGTGTTGCGATTATGTGTGTTAAGCCAGTATTGGAAAGGCTTTTAGAAAATTTAAGCTGTTTGGTTGCATTGGTAACTATATATGATTAGTATGATCACTCCTTGTAGACAAACCCTGTCAATACGCCACAGTCAATTAATAACCCTGAAGCGTCAGACGAGAGAGATGCGGTCAATAGCTGTTGTGAGAGGTTGGCATTATGTTTGCTTTCAAAGCATTAAGCATTACCTGTCAACCTGAATTCTAATTCTGCACCACAAGTAGTAAAAGGGAGTAATTAGTTCCTCTTTGCGGATGTTATTCTTTCCCAGTGATCAGATGGTAGTTCCATATATCTCCCGATCTGGCCCGAATGAACGTCTCCAGGAGATTTGATGGCCAGTGATTTTTCCATAGTGGTGTTAATTAATACATGTGGAGACTAGTTGGCAAAAAGGCAACATGGAACATGTGGACACCGCTCGCCTGGGGCACACAAAGAGATCTTGGGTCAAATATCTTAAAATGTTACCGGTAAGATCAGCTCAATATTGAAAATCTCTTCTTCTTAAGGAGCACATAGAGGAAATCAATCCAACAGAAAATCTTTGAATGCAATTCCAATATAAATGCCTCATCACATGTGCACCCCTCAACCTTTCGAGCTAAGGATGACCTAATATGTGAGTTTGGTGCATAGAAAGTGTCGTGCTGGTGATAATGTAACGTATGTAATAGTGTGCACGGTCTTGATACAAACGCTGACCGGCATGTTGGGTATCTAATCTGATAATGGCTGTGCAAAAATTTTTGGCTGTACTTCTAACTGAGAACGTGCAGGTGAAGGACCCAGGGAGGACCACAGTTTAATCGTTTAATGCGCACGAAGGACTTACATCTGTTCCTCTGGTGAATAGAAAGGTACATCATGGCTGCAGCGGACTTCTCTGTATTGTTACGGACCCCAGGGGGTATACAGCAGTTTTGGCGTAGGCTTACAGCTTATTCTTAGAAAGGCCGAATGATAAGGAAATATTCATAAATCCAGGGATAATGCTTCTATTTCAAAGATAACCGATGTGCGTATCTAAAGCCGGGACAAAAAAAAATGGGAAGTATGGAATTGGAGTATTGAAACCGATAAATGATACTGTTCTCTTTTCAATCATAAGTACCTTGTTACATATTCTTGTCTATCACAATTTTAAAACTTTGCAGATTTGGTGTGCATGTGCAGTCCACAGAAACACTAACTAAATAAAACTGGGGAAATAAGATTTGCTTGATAGAAAAATCAGCAAATCTGACTTTGTGCCTTTAAATGTTTAAAATTGTGTCCAGTGATAAGGAAATGCACCTTGAACAGAATTCTTTGAATTGGAATTCTGGTCTTTTCATGTATGATAGTTTTGAAATTGTCAAGTAGAAATAATAGTACAAGGGTGCTTAATTAACAGAAACTACAATTTTACAACTTCCGTTTTATTCTATGGTGTGCCTGTATTACAAATCAACGCACTCTAGTTGCATTTACACCTCTGTCTAGAATATCTGTGAAGATTGACATTATTTAAGGTTCAAAAGTATGTCTAATGACCAAAAATTCAAATTCCAAAACTTTTGTTTTCATTTCATTACATGTGCCTATAGCACAAACGTAAGAATTAAATTTGGATTGACACCTCCATCTAAAAATATGATTTTGAAGTTTGAGAGCTTAGACCTATACCTAACGGAATAACTCACATATAAAGTCCGATTCTTTCTTGTTGCCACTGTATTCAGTATGCTATTCACTGACGTTTAAATTATCCATGGACACAATTCAGACAGGTGCAACTCTAAATGTTCATCGTCAGAACTAAATTAGGCAAATGTTCAATGGTATCACGTGGATCAAACTATTTGAACACAGTGCCCGACAATATTGCATATGCAATTTCCTAGTATCATGAAAAACGTCTCAAAATACACACTTTGGATGATCAATAAGTTGCAAATCTATTGCAGTTCACTCAAATGTTTGGCATTCTTCTGTGTTAGACATCTTGGTTTGCGTGCGCTCTTAGCTTGGAGGAATTGTAAGCCTCAAGAAGTTTTCTCCCTCTGACCTACAATCAGCTTAATTTTTGTGTACGTAATACCATCAACAATGTTGCAAATTATTCATTTTCTATGTAAGTATATGCTCGACTACTTGTATGATATTAGCTTATAAAATTCAATGTTCAGTTACAGTTTTGAAGATGTTACATATTTAAATTTCCCAAGTATTACCTCTTTGCATAAATCAAATTCCACAGCTCTCATTTTTCATTTCATTATGTGGACCTACAGCACAGACGTAAGAATTGAATTTGGATAAATAACCCTAATTATAATATGCTTTAAGATATTCATTTAAATTTTCCAAGTGTGCCTAATTAGCGTATGTTAAATTTCTTCAACTTTCATTTTCATTTTATCGGCTAGATTATTGCTGGAACTATGAATTCAAATAGATTGACACTTCGACATATGATAATTTACAAAATGATTTACCTGTATTAGCAAATGAGCATATGCGCTCAGAAAGGTACGATATTAGGCATACTTTGTATTCATTGGAAACTGAGAGTATTGCAAACTTCGACTATCTTACTGTAATTGAAAGAGGTGTAAATCCATCTGCTACTGGTACATATACATGTATGAGTGTGATTCATCTGAAGAATTATATACAAAACTTATGGCATATACAATCATGCAAATTAGAGGCATTTCGCAATTTAAAACTTGAGTGTGATCAAAAGTTACTATTAGACATACGCAAATTGCAAGGTCTATCTACACAATAAAGCTCTCTTTTGGGACGGGGGAAAAGTAGGAGCCCTTTTTTTGGGTAATGTGGATCAGTAGTATATGTATGCATGTAGCAGAGACTCATTTGTTTCACATGGATTATGAAGAAAGTGAAGTATAGACTTATCGAGTCACGTTCCGTGGCACAGATATACAGTAGGCGAATACTTCCTACCCTTTCATGTCATAGGAGCTATCTCCATTTGCTGCACTGGCAGAGAATCGAACGGGTGGCAAAGAAAAGGCGAGTGTGTCACCGGTCGGCTTACCATGTACTCACATGTGGGAATAAACATCATTTGCTGTACATATACATGTCTAATATATGTGTACAAATATTATATCCCAATGGGAAATAACTACATTTAATATGTGAATGATTGTTTCTTTTGTTACATGAAAAAATAGAAGATCTGATCAGCTGCTGTCATGAGAATACCTGTGTAGAAAAATGTAGCATCTCACTGGATACAAGAACAACATAAAAAAGGCAACTGCAGGCTTGAGCAAATCACTTGGATAAAACCTACGCACTAATTCTTTAACTCTCAAATTCTGTGGTAATTAAATCCACAAACTTGGCAGAACACTCGTTGTAGACTGGAAGACTATTATGCTTTGATATATCTAGCGAACCCAACTCTAGTATTATTTGTGACTGAAGGATAACACTTTGCAGAGGTCCAGTGGTCTCTCAGGAAAAAAGGCCGGTTGAGATAACGCCAGACACGATGCTTCTCTGCACTGGCATTGTTTGTATACAGTAATATGACGCTAGCAGCATGGTGATGGGGGGGGGGGGGAGGGGTGTACGAGGGCTAGCTGAAAAGTTCCAAGCCTAAGTGGGATATCCAATCGGATTGAAATAAACTTTTGCCACCAACAAGTATAATCATTTAATGAATCACAGGCATAAGAACTGCAACTGGAGTGTGATAAGTGTCTTTCTACCGGACCATCTGTGATCCTACCCATTGAAATCACCAGAAATGGACAAAACTGGCTATAGGGCAGTCATCAAGTACCTACAACTGAAAGGGCTACCTCCAACACAAATACATGCCAACATGGTCTCGACTTTAGAGGACGATGGCCTTTCTTTTCCACTGTTCAGAAGTGGGCTGCGGAATTCAAGTGTGGCAGAGAGAGCCTTGACGATGACGCGCGTCCAGGAAGGCCTCTAATAGCAACCATTCCCGAAAAAAATTACCCGGGTGCATGACATGGTGATGGATGATCAACGATTGACTACTCGACATATTGCCAGTGTTGTGGGCATCTCTCATGAGAGGGTTGATCACATTTTCACCAAGGAGTTGGGAATGACAAAAGTTTCTGCAAGATGGGTGCCAAAGCTCTTAACAGCGGATCAGAAACGTGTCAGATTCCTGGCATCCCGTGACAATTTATGCCATTTTAAAGCAGATCCCGATGATTTGTTCGCCCGATTTGTTACCATGGATGAGACCGAGATTCATCAGTTTGAACCAGGAACCAAAATTTAGTCTAAGCAATGGAAGCATTTAGGATCACCCCCCCCCCCCCAAAAAAAAGCCAAGTCGGTCCCTTCTGCTGGAAAGGTGATTGCTTCAGCCTTTAGGGATTCCAAGGTATTCTGCTGATTGACTGTCTTGAAAAAGGCCAGACTTCCGATGGAAGATATTATGCTGACATACTGAACCAGTTGCATGAAGCTATCAAAATAAACGACGAAGTATGCTCACTAAAGGAGTCCTGTTCCACCAAGACAATGCTCCTGTTCACTAATCGGTGGTAACCATGTCAGCGATCCATGATTACGGCTTGGAACTTATTGACCATCCCCCTTATTCACCATATTTTGCCCCGTCCGACTTCCACCGGCTTCCCAAAATGAAAAAGGAACTTGCCGGCACCCATTTTCCTAATAATGAGGATACCATTTCCGCTGTGAATGACTTTTTTTAGGGTGGCTGAAGAAAATATGTTCTTGACCGGCATCCAGGCCTTGCAGCATTGCTAGCAAAAATGTGCAAACCTGGCCTGGGACTATGCATAAATATAAATGAAAACCATTGACTTTGTACTCGTCCTTTACAGCTTGGCGTAGAACGTTTCAGCCAGCCTTCGCATCGCAAGGAAAATTCATTGAATTTTACACAAATTAAAATTCATCCACTTTTGTATGCACACCGTTGCATTTGTCTGTGGCACAAAACCCATATATTGGAATGGCATCTCTACCTGGAATCGTTTTGAAGATATGACATATTCAAAAGTTCATGTGTCTCTAATTTATATAGTGTTGAAAGTACCAATTACTAGTTTGGATTTTTCACTCTAACAGTGTCCCAGAAAAGCTCCAAATAAAATTTAGGCGAAAAAAGCACTTTGGTTAATCACAGACATAATAAAGCAACATACAACAAATCCCGCTTCGGGTAAATATAGCGGAAAACCCAAAGCAGCTCATCAATGATATATATATATATATATATATATATATATATATATATATATATATATATATATATATATATATATATATATATATATATATATATATATATATATACATTAGTTTGACGTATTAAGTGCGGTCGGTCAAATTTCTTTGTATACATAAGATGTAGGAGCAATGGATACCTGTATGAAACAGCACAAAGTCTTCAATGGGTGTATTCAAACAAGATACAACAGTTCGGCTTTTAAACGTGCATTCACAATAATAAGACTTATACAAAAGCATACTATATGTAGGATGAAATTGTCCATATGACTAATGTCCGAAAGTTGCCATTTACAAAGAGCAGGTCGCGGGCGTACCAGCTTAACGATGTCTTTGCCTCGCCGACGAAGCCAGTGACGTCCAGTAAGCAGTCTGATCCTCAAGCAAGTGCCTTGCGTGATCAACCATGTACTTGCATACAAATTATAACTGGCCGCAAAAAGCAATCCATTTCCTCTCCAAAAATGATGAGTTAACCACTCAAAATTAGTAATTTCTTCAGCTTAGGAAGATACTTAATTCTTCATATTTTATACAGAATTTTTTTGTCCTTGTATGATGTTTAAGTTTGTGCTGTGAAGATTAAAGTATTTCCCACTGTCGTTTCATGATTGCTTATAGCGCCAAGTGAGGCAAGGGTTATCGTTTTAAAATACACGAAAGCTCACCCACAATGGTTACATATAGATTGCACATTCGGTTCTGCAAGGTTTGAGATGAAAAATTGATTTAGTAACGTGGTAAACTTTGTTTTTATGATTATTTCCAAATAGCAAGTTACTGGTCTGAATGGGACCTTCTTCCAGAAAAGCACAGTACTTTGTAACACTATGGGAGTACATTCAAGGTAATAACACGAGGTCATGACCAGCAAACATGAACATGACATATGGTATTGATTCATCAAAGTTGGTTTTCCTAAAGTGGCTTGGAAACGGCGTGTTGCGCTACATGTATTTTGCAATAATTAAAATATAGAGGTGGCTTATCACTGCTTCATTAACTATTTTGTTTATTCAACCCCTAGGTTAGCTGCTTTTATTCTCACCACCTCGTCAAAATAGGGTTATTGCGTTCATGCCACACACTGTATCTTGCTGGTTTCGTTGATTAATACAAACCCGGGCACCAATATATCAAATCGTAAATATGTTATGGTGGCACACAAGTGGATGTCGACATTGATTACTTTGATAGAGTGAGGGATGAAGCAGAATGTTGATGAATTGTAAATTGATCTGGACATCACTGGAAACAAAAGAAAGGCTTTCAAGCACCTTATTTAATGAGCAAACTTGCTTGCGGCTTTAACATGTTCCCGTCCAAATGTGTCAATTTGATATCGTATGAAACACCCCGTTTCCTTAAATTTTGAGCTCTAGGAATATCTATCTATCTATCTATCTATCTATCTATCTATCTATCTATCTATCTATCTATCTATCTATCTATCTATCTATCTATCTATCTATCTATCTATCTATCTATCTATCTATCTGTCTGTCTCTCTGTCTGTCTGTCTGTCCATCCATCCATCCATCTTTCTATATATAATAGGAATAATCAGATCAAGATGCCCTAGATTAACAGTGTTTTTTTAAGTTCATAAAACATTCTCAATCACTTGGATTATGGACCTAATTTCCTGCATATTGGGGCTCTGGAATCCTGGGGAGATTTCCTATTAAGTACTTAATGAAAATGCTTTGGCATTTCGGATTTCGTTATCGTGTTGGTTTTGTGTGTTGTATGCTAGGCCAAAAAGGTGTAACTGTCTCGGAAATATTTGCGCAACAGGGAACTCTACAAGAATAAAGCCCATAAACCAACGTAATTATCATGCTCGTAAGCATTCATATTGGGGACAGCGTGAAGCATACCAACTAATAAAAAGCTCATTAAAGCTTTTAGAATTTCATGCATCACCAAATCTGGGTATAATGGGATGCAGTAGCTCTTATTTATACCCACACTTACTCAAGCGATCTTTTAAGTGCATTGTACGACAATGCTTTGAGACGAAACGAAAGGTTCATTCTATTCCACAAGGAAGCAGGACTCAATGTAGCGAAGCGAAAGCTGCTGACCAGGGAATTTCTGTCTCTCTCTCTCTCTCTCTCTCTCTCTCTCTCTCTCTCTCTCTCTCTCTCTCTCTCTCTCTCTCTCTGTATGTCTTTTTGGGGATGAAACCATGTGGATCTAATCATGCATTTATAATATTTAAGATGTTTTGAAAAGCATATACAGATAATATAATCATATGAAAACTAATATACACTCAAAGAAAATTATATTTGAGATGTGACGGAAAATGGTATGAAAGAATATCTAATATGATGCAAGACTCATCATACCCCCCATTGTAATGAGACTACCAGAAAAACAAAATTGAAACCGCTTGTTTACTTCATTATGCGAATTACTATCTACTAATCAGCCGCTGGAATTATAACAGTATAGGTGAGGTTATCGTATTTTATTGTGTATTCTATTTTACACACTGTAACTACTGTCTTACTTATTGACAGACACTCCACCACCACGTTGCTGCAGACCGTTTTTTATTGTTTCCATCTGGAGCAGCAGGTCATATCACAGGCAATCTTATGATTTGCAACAATTCATTTAGTTATCATCTCCATCAAATATAAACTAAAGTGTCGCCATGAGTTATTGGACACCAGGGCGCAGCGGGACTTTCTTTTGGCATTTATATTTCGATGAATCGCAGACGTCCAAGGCCCCTAATCAGCACAAGACCATATTTCATACCCACACTTGGTTAAGTACATTTTAATTGGAAAATATCTTTAGTCTGTCAAATGTATCGCATGAAATCTTGACAGTTATACAAATGCAATTCACAGGGATCTAATGCAGGCATCAGGTGGGCGTCATAATTTCTTTTCATGTTATTGGACTTCATATTGACGCCACTGATTGATTGATGCGAGAATCAAAAAAGAAAATATTAATGGCACAAGAAAGAACACCAGGTACAAAAATAAACGAACTATGGAAGTAAGTAACTGAGTTCAGGTCGTTTTCGGGCAAATATATTAATATATTACCAATGTGCTGAACGTGCCATGTTTCAGTCTGTAGTAGTTAAATCCCGAACGTCCTTTTTTCTACCGACTCCATGCCATTTCATTTCATGAGCAACTCTTTATTTTACTGTCGCCGAATGTTGGACATGCAGAAAATATATGTATCTTTGGTGTGACGCTGGTAACTGAAGTTCTTTTATTATATCTGCAACCTGGGACACACTTCACGGGAAGAAGTAAATTCAAAGCAGGAGATTAGTAAGTGCAATGTGCAGAAGTTAAGACCAGTTTTTTTTCACCGTCGTCGAATTAAGGTAAGGTAATGTGACTTTTTTCGTTCTGTTGACGGAATTTTGCGAAAATTGCTTTCAGATATATAAATATGACTAAGACATTTTATCATAATAACGTGAACGTGAACGTGAACAACGGTACCATAGCTGCATCACAATGCCAACAGAATTAACGCAGGGCGACAATGTCGCTACATGGCAGCATTGCTTTGTAAACAGTATCAGGTCAATGGGGGACACCGCTTTTATCGTTTTCATTTATTCTGTGGCCTGGACAAGCTACAGGGAGCGTCCTTATGACCTTTGATAGATAATTGTATGCACTATGTCGCATATAGTGTGCTATTCCAGATCTAGAGACACATTTTTACCACTCTAATTACAGAATGGACTGCACCACATACAAATGAAAGCAAAGGCGTATTAAAACTTAGATGATGGAGAATCTAAAACACAGCATTAGGACTCAATCCATATCCCTAAGCCTGGTTCAAACAGGCCCCTCAATTTTTCTCCTGGACGGAATTAAAATATAAGCAACAAAATGCAGAAAAAAGGCAAGGAAGGATGAAGTAGAGAATTAAAGCATGTAATAGAATTAAAACTGCACAATCTTCGATTCTAAAGTAACATCTGAAAGCAGGGTCCATCAGGCATCAATTAAGAAAATGCAATTTCAAAATACATTCATTGCCTCATGCAGAGAGGAAAAGGACGAAAGTGGCTTTTTTTTTTGTTCTGCAAAGTGTGATTGTGAGAAAAGTTTGCCAATTTCGTTCCTGTGTTCAGTACAACACTCTTATCAAGATGAAGTTGATAACGTTGTTTTCAAAGCTTACTCTTTATTTGACCAAAGGCCTGTTGATTTTTTAAGCAAAATTCACAAGGGCACTGATTTCTATACAAGATTAAAAAGATAAGTTACAAATTATTTCAGAAAGAAATATCTAGAAAGAGGCAAGGTAATTTATTATATTACTAAATTTCATGAGATGACAATCATTATGAGTCTCACCATTTAAAGTCTTTTGGAACAGTTAATAAAGAGCTCAAATTCCAAAGGAAATCACACAGTGAATGTGCCTTGCGTATAAAATCAGAACAGAAGACAAAATAAATTTCTTTGCTATGATTAATAAATAAATCAAAAAATAAACCAGAGGTTTTTTGTCAGACTGCTCGCCCATACCGCATGATTGAAAACGATTGATCAACTTTAGAATCGTTTGAGAAAGAACTATGTGTGATACATAAATTTCTACTATTTTGCGGGTTGGGAACTTCTTTCTGGCATTGTATTTGTGATAGAAGGCCATTGATAATTAAGGGTGAAAGTAAAACTAAAGTACTTTAGACTTACGAAAGCTGGTAGTTTTTTTAATACTACCATACATGTTCTTCGTGTTTTGTGATGTGAGAACGTTAACTGATACCTGTAATATAACATTATTATAAATCATTCTTATTTTGGCATACTGTTCAGTTATACTAATTAGCATAAATTATGCTTATTAGTTACCAATAGGTGGTTATGGTGAAGTGGCTAAAACGAGGGTCCGAAATTCATTTCAGGGCTTACTTGGACAGCTTGCCAAACTTTTGACATTTATATACACACGCAAGACGGTTGGATCATTAATTTAGATATATATTTCGCAAATTTGGATCAGCTTGACATGCAACTTGTGTTATATATCGGTGCATAAATGTGAAGCATGTTGACCTTGCTCGTTCTGTAAAACAAACACTATGAGACAAGAAAATTAACCGTTTTAACGTATCAAAATAAATGGTTTTATCAAGTTTTAAACATTTTGCATAAATGACTTTATGAATTTTGGAGTGAACCAGATCTTAACAATTTCCATAATGGCGAGAAAAGACAAAGCCCCGTCAGTTTAGTCTGCAGACTTAATCATCAATGCCGGACCGCTTTCGCATTTGTATCCCTGTTTGCATGCTGCTAATACATTGTCGTAGATTTGGCAAGTTGACTTTTGATAGTCGAAAAAATTGTAATTACGAGAAAAAAACAGTTATTTCGATTTGTAAAAACTCGTTATTGTGAGACAAACTTGTAATTACGAGAAAAAACTTTTAGTTTCGAGTTTTAAAAATCGTAATAACGAGAAAAACTCATAATTACAAGTTTTCTTTTTTTTTTCTTTTTGGTGGTCTCATTAGACCTCCGTACACGGGCAAATGATTTGTGAAGAGTTAAAGAATTATCAGGTTGCTACCGTTTTGTCAATCATTACCTAAGTGCTGCATCAATTGTACACACACATTGTCTTTGCCTTTTGTACACTGCATGTTGCCTGACCTTTTGTACCCAACAATCATAAAAACGTGGAGCTAAAGCTGCTGTTCAATAGTTTTGTACTGAAACAAGTGCCCAGGTAACAAATTAAACTGACGTCAAAGGAGGTGATGTGTAAAAAGGAGAAACACATCCACTTAAAACATGTTTTAACAAATGTCTAAATTACCTGAGGCCTAACAAAAGTATATGTGTGGTTCCGGTAACCCGACCGACCCTAATAAAAAAGCCTGACTCTAAATAAATTTTATGAAACATAAAAAAAATTTCAAGCCGCATTTCCTTAATAATAAAAATGATTAACCCTGGCTGTTTTGCTGTGAAATCAACTCAAACACAGCATTTTATTTCAACTTGTCTACAGGCTTAATTTGGGCCGGTAAAACAGCATAGCATGTTACGATGCCCACCTTCAGAATGTGCAGGACTGTAACGGAAGTCAATAAAGAATGACAGAGATGAGATAACTTTGACAACATCAAGATATTAACAATCTACAGTCAAGACAAAGTAGGCAAATGAAATTATAGACTTAGCTATGCTGATCGATACTCCAATAACTAACAGACTGGAGGTAAATCCTAACTCCTGCTGAGAGATTCTCCACAGGTACTGTCCCACAGTTCCAAGTCCTATGGTAGGTGCCAAATAGTCTGGTCCAAATACACAGAAGCGCCGTTTGGTTCCGATGTGGTACAATGAAACACCAAATATACCAGTCCACACAAAGGCACTGTCCACACTGCACAGTTATAATGTATATATCCTTGGCAATAGCAATACCTCACAGTCCCTCTGGCTTGAAGTCACACAGCTGCTGTCAGATCTCAGAATTCTCCTCCTTCAGTCATGAAGGGAGCTGCTTTGTATACGCATGCTAATAACTCTCCAGAGTTTTCCAATTAGTCACACATCCCAATTCACTGAGACCTGTCTGGCTCACATCAGGGCTTTGCCCATATTAATGGAGGTCACCATTCTAGCTAAATCCAAATGTTTACAAGTTACATGAGTCACCCCAAGAAAGCAGACCAACTCAGTGACTCTGCAGTGACTATGCAAAGCGTTCAATGAACTCAATGACCTTTCCAAATCAAAGTAAACAATTATTTTCACATCCATAACACCCTAGCATAGCTGCAGAGCCATGGTTGTTTGATGATCGGTATAACGATGTTTCGCTTGGGTCCAGGTGTCTGTTCTCCGAGGTACCAGGGTAAACGATCGTTAAAGTACTTTTTAAACATGACTTGCTATGTTAAATTTGATTTGCCCCTCAGTTGTGTCTGAAGCAGTTATCATTGTTAGTTATAAATCCAAATGCCCCATGATACCCTGGCAAATCATGCACATGCTGGTGAGCACATGGTGTAATGTATTGCGTGACAGTTGCACAAAAATACATTTGATTTGGATATCAAAGTGAATTGCAGCCACAGCATATATCATATCATTATGATGGTGTGAAACATTTGCAAAACAAATACTTTTGGTTTCATATATTATGACCCCCAAGATCGTCACATTACTATCCTCATTTACAAACCATTGGGTGTGGAACCCCCATTTTTCAAAATGGCTGCTAAGTCTGTGTGGGTTAGTGCCGATTGGATATTTTGAAGAGGTAGTATCCAAAATAAATGTGTGATTAGTGTTAGGGGAAGGCTAATTTGTCGAAGGAATGTAATGAATGATATATAATGGGATTTTTTCAGAGTGAGAAAATGAACATATAATGCCTTGGAGTTGGAGAGCAATGGATCCAATAATAGGAATATTAACAAAAGACACAATATGAAAAAAGGCAAAGAATACCGTTGCAAAGGATACATGTTTAAACAAACAATCTGAGGTACCTAAATTGGCAGCACATGTTCTCCTTTTATTGAGACATGATGGCCCTGATAATGAATCACAGCCGATATTCCGCCAATTATCAAAGTACTTTAGAACAATCATTCCTAAAAGGCAGGGGGGTCGGTATGCACCTTCTCGATTCAAGTTTCTGCAACACTTTTACTTCACTTGTGTATTCTTGATGTTGTGCTGAGCTATGCTGTTTCAATTTAAAATGCCTGTCCAAATGTTTCAAAAAAAAGAAAAACCCTCATTTATTCCCTTTACCTTGTCACTTCTATGCTTAGTATTTTTAATGAGGTATTCATTCGTCCATATTCATTTTCCCCTAATGAATGCATGATTGATTTTTTTATGGGTGAATGGACCTTTCACAATTCTTGCACAGTTTATAGTCAGTCCCTTCAACAAAAACGTCCTCACTGTGCATCTGTGCGTCTACCCATTCATCATGGACATCTAATTTTTGTTTCCATTCTAATTCTGTGTATTTTTTTTCACTTTTCTCACCAATGCCAGTGCTGCCATCCTCTTTGGCTTTGAGAAACTCATGTTGTTTCTGAAAAGTACATGAGGTAATTAGTGCTCCGCATCGTAGATGCAGGAGACCTATGGTAATTAACCAGTCCGTCTGTCCGTACATCCACCCGTTTTTCGTTTCAGGGCAATAACTTTCCACATTATTATTCAATTGCCTTCAAAGGTGGTCAAAGTATGCATCTACGTCAAACCTTGGATGTCATTGTTTATGGGTGACCTTGAACTCAAGGTCAAATTGGCCTTAGAACTAAAATGGAATTTTATGCAATATCCCCAGAACAATTCAATGCAAGCTCATCAAAATTGGTCACAATATGTATTTATATACGTTTTTGCTACATGTTTTTGTGACCTTGGGGTCCAAGGTCAACGTTATATGGGCATAGTAGTGTGAATCAGTTTCTGTGCAATATCTCTAGAAGTATTTGATACATGTTAGTATATGTAGATAGTACATGTATCTGAAGGTGAGTTCACATTTGACTTGTGACAAGTGATCTTGAGGCCAAAGGGTAAGGTCACAGGGCTGTTTGAAAAATGTGTTCCGTGCAGTGTACAGAAGGGTTTGAGAAAAAAATTACACTTGATTAGAACATGAATCGAGGTAAGACCTTGGTGAGGAACGCTTATGGCTGACCTTGAGGTCAAAGGTCAAGGTCATTAGGGCACTGCAAAGAAAATTGATTTCTGTGCAATATCTGCTAAAGTATGGGAGAGAAATTCATCATACTTGGCCACGTTATGTATCCAGGTTAGACTTCAAGTTTGATCATTTAAGACTGCCCTTGAGGTCAAAGTCACTGCGCCATTTGGTTAAATGTGTTCTATACAGTATGCATAAGGATTTTTCAGAACTTCATCAAAGTTAGAAAAAAGAACATGGATCAAGGTAATACTGCCCAGAATTGTTTGTGTGACCTTAAGGTCAAAGGCCGAGGTCAGATGGAGGTCAGAGGTCAAGGCGCCATTTTGTCACCAGGAAAAGTCACATGACTATAAAGATACGATGCTTGCGGGGCCCTTGATGACCTGGTCATTGTTCTAGTTTTCCATACTCCTCTAAGATGTATTGATCAGTTACCTGCGGCTAAGAGAAATCTCGAAAGAGACTCTCGGACATTGTGAGATAACATCAATTTATTTGCAAATGTACCCCTTTTACACCGGGGGTACCGTAAGCTGGGTGGAACGCACGGTGCGTTAGACACATGTATCACATAAAAATATGTATACAAGTAAAATATAAGCTATAATATGCGTTTGTACCATGAGGGCGCCACCCTGCAACGCGGTGCGGTGTATCCGCTGATATTGCCCCCCCCTCCCCCTCACCACCCCCGGTACCCGAGTACAACTTGATACTAAAACCGGGTACCGGGGAGACCCAGAGACGCAGGCGACAAAAACAAACCACCCCGCTCGATGGGCGGGCTTTTAGAGACAAGGTTTTAGGTCATCGCCGGCGGGAACATGAATTCAGCCCTTAGTTTCCACGCTTTGACAAGAATTTCTGTAGACAATTGGTCAAATATAAAGGGCAAGACATGTAGAACAAAACGTGAGGCAAATCCTCCTCGGCAGTTTGACACTTTTTATATTTTAAATCAGATTAACCCCATCTATCTAAATTTTTCTTCAAGCCAAGACAGCCCGTTCGCGCTTTCAACTTTAATCGATGTAGCATTAAAATCACTTCTTTGAAACATGTAATCCTCTGCAAATGTGGAATTTTTTAAAGCCCGATACTAGTACAACGAGACCTTGTCGTCTATTTCCTGAAAAAAAATTTCTAGCTTTCAAGACTCACTTTCATGTATAGATCAAGCCAAAATTCATTTTTTCACCTAAATGCACATTCCAAACCAGCATTTTTCAAGATATTATGTAATTCTGAATAATATGGCCAACAATCGTTTACCCATCAAGGTAATCAGTATAAAACTTTTCAAATACTTGTTTGCACAATCGGGTTTCATGTAATTCATACTTAATTATATGAAAATACTTAATTTGGTAGCGATGTAAAATTGAGTCAATGGGAAACCATAAGGAATTCAGCGTAGCTGACATTGCAGAGTAGGATTTTATCCAAAGATTGCTTTGGCAAAGAAGTACTGCACTGACTTTGGTCTGTATTATTCAACCAGATTGCACATCCATGACAGATAGAAGGCCAAATTATACTTTTCCATATCAAATTTTCAAATTCAACACTATTTACAATATCGTGTGCGGCAGGAATGTCGCATAACAAATTCCTGAATTTTACCGTTGACTTTTTGAATGCGTTTTAATGTGAGGCGAATCAGTCAAAGTCTGAGAAATAAGAATACCTATATATATATATATATATATATATATATATATACATATATATATGTACATATATATATATATATGTGTGTGTGTGTGTGTGTGTGTGTGTGTGTGTGTGTGTGTGTGTGTGTGTGAAAAATATTCGGTCAGTACAGAGTCTCCCAACCTTTACCTTTTTTCTAGGTTGATACTCTTGCCTATAACCATAACCTTGGACTTGTCACCGGAAGTCATTCCCCATTTTTTGGCAAAATTGTCAGCTATATTATACATCTTTTTAAAAACAATCCTCGCTTTCTGCAATAAGACATATATCATCTACACACAAGAGGCATGGAATTTCACGATGAATTAAATGTGATGCCTAGATTTTGATCTATTAGCATATCAAGCAAGCCGGACATCTGCCTTGGATAAGAGCGTCGGATACAGGGTGCACCCTTGTTTAACACCTTGGATAGCTTCATACCATGAACTTTGAGTAAGTAGCTCCAAAAATAACATTATTAGACACCTTGCTGTACAGACCCGTAATCAGTCTCCAAACGTTCCCTTGAATACCCTGATTCCATATTTAGATATACAGGCGGTTTCTGCTAATCGTACCAGGCTTTTGAAATGTCCAGAAAACCTAACCGTGTTTTTAATTTCTGACGTTTACCTATAGTGCACAAGCCTTTCAAGACAAAAAACATCCTCCAACCGACGCTGTTTTCGGTACGCTCCGTGGAGTTCCCCAGGTATTCTATGACTTTGTGTCTATGCCATCAGTTGTCTCTCAATCAAGATAAAATGTAATTCATGCACCCTTTGTGCCAAACTTGCCAGGATTCTAAAATTACCTTACAAATTTCCTTTGGATCATCAATGATCTTCGTGTTATCTTGCAGGTCGGAAATTCTAATGAAATTGTCGATGTTACCATTTAATCTTTTTAACAATCGCCAGTATGCTCTGGTGTTCATCAAGCCCTTTTGCGAGTTCAATGTAAGTACATGAATTTTGCGACTTTCTCTCTTTGCTTTAATCTGTTCTTGGATCTCATACTTTCTTTCAAGATATTCTTTCCACAGGCTTTGTACCCAATCAGGGTCAGACCCGTCCCTCCAGGACCAGTACCTGCAAAATTAATTTGCAGTCTTTCTGCCTCGAATTAATTTTTTTATCTCAGCGTCTGACAATTTCTGCATTGTAATGATCTTTTCACGTATAATATCTTTGCTAACACTATTTACTACATTTTTCCAAGATGAACAAACTTCATTTACCGAATTAAAGTGCCTGCAATATCAATCATTAAAACGAGTTGACTATGCATTTTTGAAAGATACCCAGTCTGAGTTTTTGTTCATTTGCCACCTCGTGTTTTTGACCGACGGCCGTCGGTCATGACCTTTGACATGCAGGTTTGCACTCCATGAAATTACATTACTATTGTGGTCGCTGCCAATGTCATACACACCTAATTCATAAATATCGACACTTTCAATCACAGGTACCAAACCCTGGGTTACAATGACGTAGTCAATAGTGGATTTAAGGGACCCTCTGTCCCATGTAAGTCTATCTTCACACAAATCTAAACAATTTAATGCAGTGGTACTCATAGTTTCCACGAGAGAATGGAATAACTCATCATTAGTACGGCGTTTATTAGGTGGACGGAAACAAGGTAGATTCCCATTGAAATCACCCATAAAACACATTCAAATCCTTGTGCCTCTAAGTAAGAAATATTGGACGTTAATGCATGTATAAGAACTTTAACCCTTTTCTTCATCAATACCATCATTTGGGAAGTACGTCCAACCAACCATGACCGGTTTGTCTTTAGCATAGAGTTTTACACTTATCCAAAGCCTTTCAAAGTCATCATTATCAGAGGTTAAAACATCAGTATCACACACTAAAATCTTTGAACTGTTTGTTAAAAATGAATTCAAGACCTGCCCTTTTTTAATTAGGTCTTTATGCCATGAATAACCTGGGTGTAGGCTACAGAGAGGGCCGTCATCCTGATGCAAAGTTTCTACCATGAAAAGCGATCATTTCCCAGCAATTGTCTCAATTCACTGCTTTTTACTGCACCTAGATTTGGCATATTACAATCAGCCAAAGAAAAAAGGTGGGCATGATTTGTTACCATGTTTGACTTTCTTGTATATTTTTTTTGGCCACCTCTGAGGTGGCGACCAATCTTATGGAGATCGACCGAAAACACTTCCTCCCCCTCCCCCCCCCCCCCCCCCCGACTCAGGCGGAACAGTACTTAAGTTTGTGATTTGGCTCACTACAGTTGTAACATATGATTTTTAGACTATTTTTGTGCATGCATGTATCTTTTCTGTGTCCTGGTACACCACACACAAAACAAACTATTGGGTTATCTCCTGTCACATGGTCACCGCACACTCTGAAACGCGAACCGTCTTTCCGGAATGGGCGAGTGTACAGAAAAGACAACTCATGTCTTACAGGGACCGATGCCAATCTACTACACGATCGATTATTCGAACTGATATTCCCATCTGCAGCTTTTGGTGACTGGTATCTTCTCGGATTTTGTGCCAGCTTATTCATGGTATGAAATCTAATGCTATGACTTATAGCAGGACTGTCTCCAGGCGTGTCTGACGCTGAATAACGGTTACCATAAACAAGTTTGTTTGTGCCAGCACTAAACGATCAGCACTGAAGGCAGCATCAGGTATCAATTGAATTTGGTTTAAGAAGAATTCGAAGTGATCGCATGGCACACAAAATAGAAAATAAAGGATGAGTATGCACACGTGAGTGTTCTCTTCATAGCATTATCCTGAACCCAAGCGTTGCACTCGGTCCCTGCTGATGTTTATAAGTTGTGCATGGGGTACAAAATTGATATTTCCAAGAATATTGTACAACTCTTCACGTGCATGATGATGTCCATACATCTGTCAATAAGGAATGAATGGAATGCATTTAATATTTTACGTTTTATGCATTTCTATTGGCGATTGTGTTTTAAGATAATTTGGAAATAAAACGACGCGACCCGTTGTGGTATGCCGTCACGTGCAGTAGCAATGTGTCACAGTGAAAGCAGTGCAATGTCTCCACTTTATCAAATCATACAAACATGCTGTTCTGATGATTATTCTAATTTCATGGAACTTCCTGTCAGGTTATGGGGTGCAGTAAGTAAATATTTCATTGACAAAAGAGCCATTTTCTGAGTGTGTCATATAATAAGAGATTACCGGTTGTGATATACAATGCAGAAAATAAGCACAGAGCAGAAGTGGCGCACTTTTGCAAGATACGATCCTAAATTTATAGGTTCATAAATAAAGAACATGCTTGAATAAAATCTGCTCTCGTGGCTAAAAGTGTTGAAGCCCGTCTGTAGGAGATAAATAAGTCAGTTGTGACACATAATGGACTCAGTTACTGGTGACACTATTTCATATCAATGTATGTCAATTACTACATTTTGTGTCAATGAACGAGACTACCTACCTCATTTCAGGAAAGTGCGCTTTATACACTTGCATATTTAATAGAGCTGACGCTATGTATCACCCATATACATATCTGCAGTATTGCATCTGCTGTTCAGTCGCACTCAACAAAACACAGACAAGCAGAGGAAGCAAAAAATGTTCCTATGAGTATATACAGTTTTTTTGGACCTTGTGGTCTCTCAAAAGATCAAGTTTCAAATACAGTTATGTGAGATTTGCCAGGTGCGTTGAAAAAACTGTATTCTCTCGTGAAACGATAATAAAGGAGAATTTTTTTTGTATGTTTGTGGTATCAATTGATCGAAGACAATTTTGACTACGTTAAATAGCGCAATTCTATTCTGCTTAGGACAATCAATAAAAAATGTTCAGGTTCCATCTTTGGCAGAGCCGTGAAGCAATTGGTACCTTCGGTTTATAATGTGTCCAAGCTCAACTTGTAAATTATGGGAGCTTAATCTGAATCTAGCTTTTGTTATTATTTATGTAGTACTGTTAGCGGTCATAAGATATGGACTGATACTGAAACATAGCTTAAAGGTCTTCTATGATTGCAGCTTTTGCTCAGGTATTTGAAAGTTGGTCTTCAAACAAACGCATTTGGCAACCATACATTTTTTTCAACTATTGTCAAACTGTTGTGGCCTATAACAGGGAAGTATAGATTTGGTTTATCCGGTCATATACATTATATATATATATATATATATATATATATATGTGTGTGTGTGTGTGTGTGTGTGTGTGTGTGTGTGTGGAATATTTTACGTTTTATGGCTGCGTATATTGTATACATTACACTTTCATCTACGTTTCTGCTGTTGAATATTAAAATCATGAACAAATACTTCGCAAGAACGGTGGCTGTGATAACATTTTTAACTTTTCAGTTTTAAACTGTTTGTAATTACTCAAAGAACACAGAGAATCTAGTCTACTGTAATTTTTAGAGTGAATATATAGTTTCCAATTTTGGGTAAGCTTATTTTGAAACCAAAGATAGTCAGTATCGGAGTGGCTTTTCTGCCAAAATCAGTGTGCTCTTTTATTTGGGCAGTGCAGAAAAGAATGCATTCGGATAATAGAGCCCACAGGGACTGATGGATAATATCACTGACATGATTGTGGGAGTCTGATGATAATGTGTTTAACTCAGCTGTTTCGTACTTTGTTGCCTCTTTCTTCAGCAGAGGATCTTATACAAGCAGATTAATCGGGTTTGTCATGGAACTGTGTCAGTGAATTGTCTGTTTTCTTCTTTTTTTTATTTGTAGTGTTTATTAAATATGATTTTTTTGCACGGGGAGGGGGCTTGTATGAAGTAACAGTGGTATATCATATGATATGTCGAATGATATCGTTTGTACTAGTCTATATATTTACATGGGGGGATATTTGATTCAGACACGAAGACATATCGGCCCCAATCTGGAACGAAGGTTTGACAACAATAATATAAAAGAAAAATGTAAAAAAAAAAAATGTTTTTTTTGTTGTTTTGTTTTTGTTTTTGTTTTTTTCAAATTACGTTATCGCAAACGTTGGCAAGGAGGATAACCCATCCATTTTATACTGGCATTTAGCCATGGCCTTCCGTGCAAGATACTCCATGGACAAACACACAACTGGTGATACCTATTCCGACGAAGACGTTTGCAGGGGTGATGAAAAAATTGCAGATAAAGTAAATTAATCTTGGTTGGAAAATAGAAATCAAGGACAAATAAACGTTTTCCATTGTTACGTCCGGAAATGTACCCTATCATGATGGACCATGGAAAGCGATATCGACCTATATACAGTATCTTACAGACGCAGGGAGTTTGTATACACTTTGTTTGAGCCTTACGGTATCCATCTCTGTCTCCTTGAAAATTAGCAACCACTGTATAACGTTAAAAGTTTATATGCGTACTGCACAGAAATATTTAACAATTGTCATTTATTATACAATGACTGTGCTGTCTTGCAACATTTTTTTACTGTTGCTACCGGCATCTGTATTATTACTATTTTATGAGGCTCATTTAGCTAAATTAAAGAATATTTTCTCATGGCAATGAACGAATAGATGAAACCGCTCCGATACCTTACTCTCCTAGGTCCAATTCCATCTCATAAGATATGTGGCCTTTAAAAACTATGGAAGACACTTGAATTTCACTGTGATTCTCTTACAATGCTTGCATCACTCCACCAGAAATTGCATTAGACAACTTAGGATGTTTCAGGATGCTTTCTGTTATATTGCCCTAAACAATGGTTGTGCGATGGAAGAAATTCTATTGCCTTGTGGATTGGTGGTCTATTCTATTGCTTGCACGTAAGTACTTAATTTTTGATGTTACGCGTCCCATTTATGTCATCCATCAGCCAGACGTAGATGCTTCAACTTTGGTCAGGCTATACATTTTAGATAATTAAGCACACTGTCTCATCGAGAATAAGTTTTCTGTTTCACTACCATTCTTCTATATTTGAGTGGTGATGTACATTCCAATCCAAGTCCTGACGACGATTTTGTACATTTTTCTATTGGTCATGAAAATATCCGTAGCCTATCCCCAGATAAGCTGCGATGTGTTAAAACGTCATTGGCCAACTCCTTTGATATTATTGCACTTTCAGAAGCTTTTCTTACCCATGGACACTCAGATGGAGACATGGAAATTCCAAGTTTTCATCAAAAAATGAGACACGACAGAACCACTTGTGTTGAAGGAGGTATAGCTCTCTACGTTTCAGATCACTTGTAGTAACGCGTCGTCTGGTTTTGGAGTATGCGAACTTAGAGCTCACGCGAGTTGAAAGCCGTCGTCACAACAACAGATTTTTGTTAGCAGTTGTGTATAGACCTCCCAGCTCCTCTGTACATTTTTGGAACAGGTTGCAAGCTAATGTATATAACGTCAAAGCAACTAATATTAAAACAAATCATAATCTTGGGACATTTGAATGCGGATCCCACAACAAATCATGGCCTTAAATTGCTGCATTTTTGTTCTGCAAATTTACTTACTCTTCGTATTAATGAGCCCACGAGAATTGCGGAACATTCTGCTAAATGCTTGAACCAAAGTATTATAAACATGCCAAACTATGACCGTAATAGTAAAGTATCTGTTCCATTGGTTAACTGTGATGACTGTCTTATTAGTGCTAATCTTCTTTCCCGACGCAAGAAGGCCCAAGCCTACACTAGGGAAGTGTGGAATTATGACAAAGCTAACTTTGATTCGTTTAGAGAAAAATATCATTAAGTGATTGGGAAGCCTGCTTTGACTCGGATGATGTTGATCTGATGTGTGAGAAGTGGTCCAATACCTTTAAACAGCGGCTGAGAGTGTGGTCCGAGTCATCCGGTAACAAAAACAGCATCATGGGGATATTCCATGGTTATGTCCACTCTCCGCACTGCCAAGAGGAAAGTGGTGCGCACTTATACTAGAGCAAAACATAAACCGGCGCTTTGGCCATATTTCAAACAGTTACGAAATGAATTTAAGACATGCTGAAGTAAATCATTATAATCGGCTAGACTAGACTAGACTAGACTAGACGAGACGAGAAGAGACCAGACGAGAATTGAAGAGATTATTTCGGAAACAGAGTCCATTTTAGTGTACAATAAAAAGAAAATGATAAATTTAAACTTATAAGATAAAGTTGCCATCACAGACTTATAAATTAAAAGAAAACCAAGTTGTAAAACCACCCTTTACAGTGGTACCTGCTGTATGAGACCACGCCTTCCACAAAAAGACAGAAAAAGTGGCCACACACAGCTGTCACCACCGGCAAATTTCACAGAGAAATTGACTTCCACATGTGAGCCCAGCGACAACATAAAGCAACACGGCCGGTCACGGCCGTGGTTGCATACAACAGCTACCACTGCACTTATATATATTAACCTCGACCACATGCTCCACAATGGGGATAGCCACCTGAAGTCACACCTCACAATTTGTCTGATCAGCTCATAGCTGCTCTTGGGCACTCTTTGGAGAAAACTGTGAATCACTCTTCTACACAGTTCACCAAATGAACCAATGCAATTAAACACGAACATACCACTAGCACTATATGCTCTTGGATAACCAACTACACAATCTAAAGGCATTATTGAAACACACAGCGAATTTACTCACACTAATATGAGTGTATTCTGTCCACAATTGTGATGTATAGAGTGATGTACCGTAAACTTGAAAAAGGTGGATTTTTACTTCTTGTGAGCAGTCATAAAACTGTCGTTTAAGCATATTTGCTCTAGTCCACAAACTTCTATATTGACGATATATCCAAGTCATCTGATAAGTTTGATACGATTACATATCCTAAATGTGAAAATTGCTGTACAAGTTTCAGTTTTTCCCACACATATCAAAAACTGGATTAATATAAAAAAAAAATGATCTGGAGGGCCTTAACAGCATACACACTGTCTATCGGGTATTATACACAATATCATGTTCACTTGCATAATGTTCACATATGGTAACCAGTTTTTTTCAAACTTTTGACAGAGGAACTTAACTAAACCATATCATTAATGTAGCTTGAATAGTTAATAAAACGATTATCGATGTTAAAACGCACACCAGCATCATGCAATCCCTGACTGAGGTCGTCCATATAAATGTTAAACAGACGAGGGGAAATGATTCCACCTTGTCCCACGCCATTAGTCTGCTTGAAGTAATATGAGGTTACAGGTCCCCTGCTGACACAAAACTCTTGTGTTAAGAACCAAAATTTCAAAATTCTTACAATGTACAAGGGTATTTTACGTCATTGGAGTTTCTGCAGAAGGGTCCAGTGATTCACACTGTCGAAAGCCTTTTTTTGCATTTACGAAATATGTAGGACTAGGAAATTCAATTAATAATACACGACAAAGGTAAAGGCTGGTAGCAGGCAGGCAATTTTTTTTTAAAATAAAAACGAAGCGTCCGATATTCCAGCATTATAACATGGAAATAGAACATAATACGGATAATGGAGTAAAACCTTATATTTTAAACGACTTCTTCATCGATCAAACTAAGGTTGATGATACAAATTTTCACTTTAGGCACAGGAATATGACCATATGAGTACTTTGGATTCTTTTTCAATTAGTAATGATTATGTTTTTTCCTGTGTGTTAAAAAGTCTAGACATTTCTGAGGCAAATGGCCCAGATGGTATTGTTGCATATTTACTCAGGGAAATAGCTCTTGTATGCTATTTCAGACTCTCTGGCAAAGTTGTTTCATATGTCTTTGTATAAACGTAGATTTCCTACCAAAACGAAAAAGATGATGAAGTGCGATCTTTAAGAAGGGGTCTCGGAACCACTACAACAGTTATAGACCTCTCTCATTATAAAGTACTATAAGTAAAATCTTTGAAAAAGTAGTATTCGTATATACGTCCAATTTCTTTTGAGACAACTTAGCCTTATTAGAATCATAATCTGGTTTCATCCTGGGTGACAGTGCGGGCAATCAACTTGTTTTCTTATACCATCATTTTTGTAAAGCAGTTGAAATGCAAAAAGGTGTTCGAGTAATTTTGTGTGATTTAACTAAGGCATTCGTGGAATCAGGAATTCGTGGACCCCTGTTGCATTGGTTCGGCGATTATTTAGATGGGCGTATGCAGAGTATCGTTGAGTAACACCACATTGGGGGGCGAGTCAAAGCAGATATCCCACAAGGATCTGTCTTGGGACCATTATTGTTTTTTATACACATCTATGATATCGTGGACATTGTGCAGTCATCTGTACGGCTTTTTACCGACGATACATATTTGTTTTTCAGGGCGGATGACGCCACTGCTGCGACAAATGTTCTGAATGCAGACTTGAACATGTTGACAGAAATAGATTTGTCGTGGCAGTGGCTCGTGTCTTTCAACCCTGCAAATCCATCAGTATGGTAATCTTTAAGACACGAAACCACTTACAGTACCCTGATTTACTATTCATGAATGAAACATTACTCCCAAACCCGATCATGAATATTTTGGCTTGACAATTCATTCCCATCTTAAATGGTCTCATATCAAGGAATTAACAACTAAAGGTATGAAAATGTCAAATATTCTGAAATATTTACAGTTTTGGCTTAATAGGAGATCTTTGGAAATTCTATATCCTTCTTTATAAGGCCCCTCTTGGAATATGGATCTGTGGTCTGGGACAACTGTAATTTACAGGAGTCTCAGCAATTGGAAAATGTCCAATTAACTGCAAGCATAATTATTGCCGGAGCCACCCCAGGGACTAATCATAATTTACTATATGAAGAAACTGGTTTTGAAAAATTATCAGCACGTTGAGCAAAAGGCCAATTAATCTTCTTCTTCAAAATTATTCATGGTAAAGCTCTACAATATTATAAGGTACCGTCTTCCTGATTCTGTTGACGCAAGAAACAGACATAATGTTATATCTAGAGCGACCTTGTCACTTTTCCAATCGCGAACGAATTTATTTGACTCTTGATATTTTCCATACTCAGTGCGACTATGAAACAAATTGCCGCACAACATTCAAAGTTCTGAAGATCATGTCAAATTAAAAAAAAGTTAAACCGGGGTAGTAAAAGTGTCAATAAATTACTATATAGAGAAGAGAGAGGGCTTGTTGCATCCCATGCGCTCTTGCAGATGGGATGCAGCAAATTAAATTCTGATGTGTTAAAGGTGGGCCCTATAGCATCTCCTAAGAGTGCCTGTGGCAACGGAAATGAAGATATTTCCCATTATTTTTGTGAATGCTCTACTTTTCTTAACGGAACGCAATGCATTGCACGGAAAAATTATTCCCTTCGCCTTGTTTACAGTAACAACATTACTTCATGGCTCTAAATCGTGCACCGTTCAACAAAATGAAATGAAATTATATGTAGTACAAAGTTACATTACAGCAATGGGACAATTATGAGGAGACACGTAGGTTATGATACAAACTGTGTTTGTAAGATTTGGTGAATGTGTACTTCGACTTTATACTGTCTGTGGTGTCATGTTTTGTTATAAATCCTCAAACTTGTGTGGCGTTACCACTATATCTGTCGTTTTAGATGCTTTTTTCCTTTGCGTCTTTGTCCTTATGTCTTGCGTCTACTCCCCCTCCCTTTTTCATGTAAAGAGGGATTTACATAGGGCCCAGCCCTTTTTCTCAATTCCTTTTCAATAAATACATTTAAACCAACATGGAAAGGCATCATTCCGGCATCTTTATAATGTAATTCCGAATTTGGAAAATTGAGCAAAGGGGAGAATCGTTATTTTTCCAGACTTCTTCCCCCGAAGACCATGTTGGCAAATATGTCGGGATTATTACATCATATAAGATCAAGGACACCCATCAAATATGAGCCGCACAACTTGTTCCCTACTGTGATATTTAAAGACATATAAAGATCAAGTATTCTTTGAAATTCCTTGTTTGCAAAACCATTTGTCCACTATAAGTTGTGGATTACGGTAAAATTAAGTTAAGACAAAATTTAGCCCATGTGTATCACCTTCAAATACATACACCTTTAATTTTCGCCATTGTGTTACATTATTTTTAAGTTAAGAAGCGCTATGCACTGCGGAAGCAACATCGAAAATGAAAGATGAGTTTCGGAGAGTTAGTTTCGAATTTCTATATCCAAGACGCTTGGTACCGTTTCGTTCAAATGAAACTTGAAACATGTGTGCAGCTTTTCCATGACTCTGTTTGGGAAACCAACAACACAGTATGGTTTCCAAGTCAAGTCCAGCACCGCCACTGATGGAGAGACCAGAAATGATACGTAAGTGCAACAATTATGTTGGTGAAACCGAATCCTGTATATTATCATTGGACTGTGAAATAACCCGGAAGTGTAGATCCGAGTAATCTTTGAGGAAAAAATTTACTCTGTCAACAAAACATCTAATGACGGAAGACTATCCCCGCTGGAACGACGACACTTAACAGAGGCAGGAAACAGGGGTTCAGAGCTATACAGCATACCTACATCACTGTCACTTTACACACTAAACCTTAATTAACCCAATTACTGTCTCTTATGTGTTGAACGTTTCTGATAATTTTTTCTGCTAAAAGCAACTCCAAGGAAAGTGATCACATAGTAGTACTTATTTCATTCCCTTGTGACACGTTTTTTTTGTTTTGTTTTTTGTTTTATTTTATTTATTTATTTTTTTTTTTTTTGTTGTTGTTTTTTTTTTTTGTTTTTTGTTTTTTGTTTTTTTGTTTTTTGTTTTTTTTGTATTTTGTTTTGTTTTGTTTTTGTTTTTGCAGTACGTAAAAAGCGGCAACTTAAAAATAAATAAAATAAAAGCGGCGTGCATGTATGTCCAGTATTGCAAAGTGCCTGAGACAAGTTTCAGCACAGACGCTTGTTCCGGCTATGTGTAATCTGACGTCATGTCTACATAAAGCATTTGCTGCTTCCTTTTCCAATTTGTCTACTGATACGGAATTGATATAAGCAATTGCCTCGGTAAAATGTCAAGAACATCCTCTCACTAGCTCTTCAATTAAATCACACAATGACAATGTATTGTCGCAACCAAAGTGAATTAGATGTTACCTTTTCAATTAAATTGAACAAATCTCTATATTAACCAATGTTGACGTTTGTATCTGCTAAAAACCGTGCGTGGAATCGTACGTGGTAGTTGCACCGAATTCCTGTATTATACTATGAGAATGTGTGTCTTGTAAGAGGTTCTGTGGCTCCATTGCCTTTTGTCAAGTTTGCATGAAAAACGTAATGAAAACTGCAGTGACAATTTTGCTACAGACAATGGCCTATATGCCGGGACAAATTGCAATTCAAATAAGAATGAAATACTGAGCTTACGTAAAGCATTTATAATTTACATAGGAATCGCCAGACCGCAACACATTAAAAGAACATTGAATATTGGAAGAACATGTATTTATGCAGCCCGTGCTGTAACGGTCTTTTCATTTATGAATGTTTTTGCAGCCAGGTCTTCTGCAACATATGGTTTTCAGGACAGGGATCAATGATATTCATTTGAAAATGACATGTTTAGAAACATACCAATTCATGTCTTTGAAGTTTACTTTGCAAATGACAACACTAAAGGTAAATGAACCGATAGGGGGTGTACTTACCCTGCAAAAACAATACCTTAGTTTGGTCATATTTTTCACCAAAATGGTGAAAAAAATGGTTAAAACTTGGTATCCAAAGTGCTTTGGCAATTTCATCAGAGAAGTTTGACGCAATTTAAGACTATCTCAAGTAAAGGTCACCAATTTTTCAGGGCATGTTCAACAAAATGTTGACGTGTCACAGGGAAATCTGACGGCCAAAAAGCAAATTTTTTTAAAATCATTCAAGTTTGTACGTATCTATTTGGAAATGAAAACAAACAGACGCGCCATGGATTGTCGAAGATGGTTCGCCCTTTTAATAAATTACGCTAAGGGGGAGAGGTAAATGGTGGTGTGCTGTTTTTATAAGGCTTTAAAATAATCATTAATTCATGATAAAAAGCGTTTCCGTGTTTCCACTGAATACCAAAAGATGCTTGCAAAATATTTACGTTCAAAGCCTCCCTCAAAAAACAACCTGACATATTTGCAGGTGGATGCAAATTTAAGTGATTGTTAAGTGGATGTGTGTGTACATGTGGGCTGTAGATTTTTCTGTGGATGTGGATGCAGATTTTTTGTGGATTTTTCTGGCGATGTGGGTTTCAACATGTTGGTTACACACCTTGAATAATATTACCAGTCTTACTAGGAGTATTTCAAGGGCCAACTCCGGTATAGATGAGATCACTGCTCTATTCCCTAAGGTTTACTTATATCCTAATTAATCTGATGAGCATGGTCATTTCCCTTGGTGGGCGATACCATCAGGCTTGTGGCCCTTCTGGAAAACCAATTAAAATGCACTGTTAACATGGACTGAAGTACTTACACGCCTCATAAGTTTAACTGCGCATAATAAATATGAAGGTCCCACAGGGAAATAAATAATGAATGCAAAATAAAATTTTCTTGACAGTAGCTTTAAAGAAGCATGGATGTTTATGAGTTTGAACGGGATTCGTGTGTGAATGTGGATTTATAACGATGTCAACATGGATTTGTACGTGGATTTTTGTGTGGATGTGGGTGGGAATGAGATGTTTTACGTGGAAATTGATCCAAGAGAGTCATTACATGTGGCATCACATCAATGTTACAAGGGGATCCAAAAGACATCACAAAGGTGTTACAATGGGATCGAAAGCGCATCACAAGGGAGGGAAAATTACCCAGATAATATAAATGAATCAGGTTAGCTCATCATGTATGGTTCATTGAGCAACTTAACATGAGAATTGTGTTTGGGATCTAGCTTGATTTATCGCTCCTTGTTTTACATATATTTTTTAGTCGTTTAAGCAAGGACCTCTCATCCTGGAAAAATAATGTTTAAAATTACCTGCGGAGGGCTTTAAATGCCCCTCTTCGTATCATTTTACGTTACATGAATTTGATTGACTTTAGACCCATTTTGTGTCCCCGAAATGTGACAAAAGCGATTGTTCTCCATGCATAAAGTCATGTACAATTTTGCTATCAAATTACAAAAGAAAAAAAATCAAGTGAAACAAAACATACACATACGAGTGACACAGAAAGAGTCTGTCATCTGGTTAAATGAGCAATCAGGAAAGAAATACAACATGTCATCCGTAACAGTGTATTATAATGCGGTCTCTGCCTTTAAATAATAATACCAGATACATTTACCGCATTAGATAAAGAAAACAGTCTCGCTTCCTATTACCATCATGGCAAACTACTCAAAACTGCATTCGATATTTGATTCCGCCATTAATAAATGAAAAACCTGTCACTATTAACAAAAAGATCAACACGCTTAACTATATTTTTTAATAAATAGATAAATAAATAAATATTATTCTTCTAAACAAATACTTGGAACCTGTACCATACCAAACTGTTATGTCTTCAATAGCTTGACTTTGTACAAAATTTGTTACCTGTTGAATATATCACGAAACCCAAACAATTTTATATCGGTACCGTACCGTTATGGTCTGTATTAACTTGCAGTCATACCATGTAAGGAATTTTAAATCCTTAGTGGTGGATGTCCTGGCTTCCTCGAAGATATTTATATCACCATGGTATGCACAATTATATAAAGCAATCCCCTTCCCTTTGTGATATAACAGTTCTTATACCATTGTTTCGTTTGCAACAACAAGAATAAATTGATTCTGATTCTGATTCTGAGTCCGAGTCTCAGTACTCACACCTCATATATTTCTTATAGATTATGCGTCGACGGACTTGTTTGCACACATTAAAAAGAGACGACATTTTGTTTTATGCATTGGTGATGTTTATTTGTCATGATTACTGCAACTCACCTAATGCCAGACCGAAGCAATGATATGCAAATAAACATTATCTTCTAACTGGACAAAAATAGCCAGGCCACATGCGGGACATTTCGCTATTTCAGAAAACATGTCCGGACATGTTTAGATCGTTGTCGTCATATGTCACAAATATGCCGACGTCAGTGACAGGTGCGGCCTACAAGTATCTTTCTTGCATTTTAACAATGGTGGTCTCATTTTCATTATAAAATTATATAGCTCATATGTGGCGAAAAGAGAGACTCGTGTACAGCAGAACTACAGGTCATCATTTGTAAATGTATGACCGTAATCCCTATATCTACAAACATTTGTCGCTATCTTTGATCAAACTATTTAGACTTAAAGTACTTAGGGATATCTGTAATTATTAAACAAAGACAAGCATTATATATATATATATATATATATATATATATATATATATATATATATATATATATATATATATATATATATATATATATGTGTGTGTGTGTGTGTGTGTGTGTGTGTGTGTGTGTGTGTGTGTGTGTACACATGTATAATTATACATCAGGAAATAAAGAGCACTTGCAGGTTACAGAAAAACTTGTAGAAACATTTTTGACCTTAGCTCAAAACCTTGCGTTCTTCTTCGAATTGCAGCCTGGTCTTAAACGATATTTGAAAAGTACACGAAAAGGTAAGGCTTTGGTTATTACGAGTGATAATCTCGTACAATGCTGTCATTTTGCTGCCAATAAAACGTTCACAGGTGGAGGCATTCTTCATTACAAGTGCGTAGGACGTGACACTTTCCATTCATTTACTCTGCTGAATGTGAGTTGACAAGTAATTCAGTGTGGATCAGAGTAAAACAGGGGGTAAGAAACATTAAGGGTCAAGCACGAACATTATATTATACCTACAATAATGAAATATTTGAATCTATGGGCAATTATCCCGGCGTGGGTTGAATACAATTTGTTAGTGCCGTGTGGTTCTAAATATGCCAATAAAGAGTCAGACTGAAATTCAAAACAATGACGATATTTATAATGAAATCGACTGAGTGGCCCCGGTTACCAAAGACGACTACCACCTCTAGCCCACTTTCTGGTACAGAAAATTTGAGGATGCAGCTTGTCTGCCTCTTTCAGTATTGGAGCAGTAAATGCGCCTGTTGTGTCTTTTCAAGGCTCATGGGGCGACCGCACAGTTAACACTTGCACGCCTGAACTTCTGGAGGCTGCGTATGCACCGATTGTTTTTCTTTTGTTTGCTTGGCAAAGCCACTCTTACAACGTTGTAAAATTGGGGGTAGGGGTTTCATACAATTACAAGCACCTTGCCTGCGAAGTAAACTCTTTTGCTTCTTGTTTATGTATGTTACATTAGACGCAGACTCTAATTTTGCTTGTTTATGTGTGTTACATACATAAACAAGAACATTAGAGTCTGCTTTGCAGGCAAAAGAGCACCTTGCACACAACCAATGACTGCATGTAATTTAAAACCTTCAGATCGCTACACGAAGTGGGCAATGTGAGTTTTATGAGATTCTGTTTTTGAACAAGCAAGGCACACAACAATAAAGGTCGATTTCTTTAGCAGTCAAATTTAAAAAATAAAGAGTTAAGATATCACCATTGACAATAAATCGTTTGATTTGACGCCACTAATGCAACGTCGCCTCAAAGCCACATGAACAGTACATTTAACTTAATTCAGTCAACTGTTGTGTGCTATTTTTTGTTTACCTCATTTCATATGATATTTTTTTCTCCATTGGTTTTTATGCGATGAGCTCAGAGATGGAACGGGAGCATGTTTTCAGTTTATATATTACAAATAGTGTCTGTACAGTATCAAGTGGGGATGGTCCTACATCTATATTGAATGTCATAAATCGGGTCTTTTCGTTTATACAATATATGGATGGAAAAGTAATCTGATATCCAAACGACTTAACTAGATAACAGTGTGTTTTTAAACTATGAAAGCCCTGTAAGCTATTCTTCCGCTTTTATAAAATCAATGAACCTCACACTGAAATTGCAAACCTGAATACATGGTACAACTGACCTCAACTATCCCCTCTGAGTGGCACCCAATTTACCCAAGCATTGGATTTCCGCTTGGCTGGCATACAATGGGTAATTCGTCTTCTGCTCAGTGGGTTGTTAACACCTTTGCTTGTGTCCGTTTTGTGCCATATTCCTTTTGGATATTCACACCGATATTGAATGATTCATCAGATACCGGAAATCGGAAACATATAAAAAAAAATCACGTCACATCATTCCTACAAGTAGAAATCATATTTTACAAGTAATCGACATACCAATGCGCAACCGAAAGTTTGCTGCATCATTTAACATCAGTTTCACAGCATGAGATAATTAAATGAGAAAATGGATGAATGAGGGGGAAAATCGAAAAAAACTATCCTAAGAATAACTAGGAAAGAAAAGACATAAAAAAAATGAGGGGTCATCTGCATGTATTTTTGCCACCCCCGTCATGTTATTTCTGGGAGGGGACTGTGGTATGAAATTGACAGTAACTAGTCCGATCTGACGAAACAAATTTGTACAATGGGACCACCAAGGCATCGACAAGAGTTTCACAGAGGATGCTTGGATGGCAAATTTCAACGCACGCGCACACACACACGCGTGCATATAATAATAATAATAATAATAATAATAATAATAATAATAATAATAATAATAATAATAATAATAATAATAATAATAATAATAATAATAATAATAATAATAATAATAATAATAATAATAATAATGAATGTGCGTTTCCCATTTCAGCTAGGGGACTGGTGCCAAAGGTTGCAGGTTCGCGTCCCTCTCGTTCCGAACATAAAATATATATATTTCGCTGCACTTGACACAGTTCGATTTGTATCATGTATGTTTTTTTCGGCCCATTTTCCAGTAGACATCAGGTTTTGATATCTGCCCAAATCGCTATTTTTTCTGTCAAACGTCATGGACAGGTTTATTCGTAAGAGTAGTCTGAACACATCCAGGCAGAAAACACTAAATAAACAGGATCACCGGCTATTAATAAAAGGTTTCACGTCGGTAAATAAACCTGTCAAGGTAGAAATAAACACATTGATCTTGCAGGTCATCAAAGACTTACATTAACATATATTTATTATACATCAAAATGTTACTTATAATTTTACAGCAAATGAAGATCATAAAGTATGGTCATGAATGGGAAATTTTTGAGCAATTTGCCATGGCAACCAGCACTGCATAGTACTACTTGCGATATCATTGCGCGGACACAGTGATGACTCCAGCTTAACCACTGTATACCGGTGCTAGTATACATGCCTGAATAATATTATTTGAGCGCAAACTATATTCATTGCTTTCCTCTGTGAAGCCAAAATCTCAAAAGCCGAATTACAGAAAACCTGTATCCAGATCTCACATCATACCTGTTTCGTTGCCTATTTGAGTGGAAACAGTACTATCACAAGGCTTATCACGTTCAAGCTGGCCGTGTGAAGATTCTATGTGGAAAAAAACGAAATTGTTTGTCGCTGTATTGCAAATAAGCCAAGGCGCAAAGCCGAGACATACTTCAATCTTGAGGTATGAACGAAAAATTTGAATTGTATCTTTCATTTAATGAATGGTTTCTACTTGTGCATCGAACTTCCAAAAACATAAAAAGTGTCATTAATGACATTTATGCATTGTCAGTCACTTGGTTTAAACAGACTGCCCGTTCCACTCTATTTTTGTTTGTCCTGATTACGTCATAATCTAATTGGATAGAACCCCAGAGATAAGGTTTATATTTATTTCAACTGTTGCTTGAAAAAAAAATATATAATTTCACACCTGAGTGGTATGGAAGGTTTATTACACCTTCCTACGCACACCTTGTGAAGGGGGCTGTTGAAGCCATACATCGTTTTTTACGCTAGCTGCTTCCAGGAAGCGCAGTGCGCGTTTTTGGCGTGAAAAGCTTTGAGTGCCTACTGTTGATGTTATCCACCTCCTGTCTGAGCGATAACAACCTATAGTCGAGACCCTGCAGTACAAGTGCAATGCATTGCCTCCTCACGAATATGAAAAATACTGCAAAGGTCTTAATAATGTGTGGTACCTGATTTCATTAATTTTGCGAGGGGAAAAGGAATGCGAAATTGAATAAGACGGGAACTAACAGCTAACAGAATCTTTAGATGAGATGGAAAGTGCAAAATTAAATACGCCTGAAAACAAAAAATAGCGAAATTAAATTACCGCAAATCTAAATACTATATGTACATGTCTGTGTGCGTATATCTATTTGTTATATATATATATATATATATATATATATATATATATATATATATATATATATATATATATATATATATCCCACAAAAACCTGCCTGCGGCTTCTCTACCATTTCAGCCTCCGTACGTGTACACGGTCACATGGCCACACCAAAATGCAAATTGTGGGCACGTGTCCCGAGAGCTTCTCCCTTGGGAAGTAAAGTCCAGGCAGATGCAAGGCCCAGATTTCTTTCTGGAAAGGGCGAGGAATAACTGGTGCATCACGCGACCGCCGTATGTCAGCACTGTGCTATATCTGGCAACGGCTTTGTACAAATTAACTGGACTGTGATTAATCATTTTTGGCGAATTTCGACCAATTGGTGAATAACAGGTGAACACACATACATTATACATTCTGTGCATTCAAGATAACTCAATTGACTTGAATCAGGTTTCTGTCAGGTGAAATACAAAGCAGAGCAAGGCAGGAATGCTGCCCTTTGTTCATTGGGGAGACTTCAGAATGTGCAGCGGAAATTGTTGGGGGAATGCATTAAATAACACTCAGTTTCAAAACTACATGTTAATACTATCCATTGCAATATCAATTTGAATTCAGTTTAATGTAAACAGCTGAGGTCAGAGTTAAAGGATCAATAGAAGGCCAAATTGTGAAATTTTACATGGGTTACCGCGAGGCGCCTGTGGCCACTACATAACAAACACTCTGGTTAATGTGCTAATGCCAGATATGCATATTATGTAGGGATACCAACAAACACTGCAAGTTCAGCTTAGTGCTGACCTTAACCTTGGACATAAATTTGCATCGAGATAAAATCCCCAATAGCTCGATAGATGTGCGTAATTTAGGTTGATTGGTATGACATACAGTCAGGAGTCATTGCCAACATAAGGTGCCATAGAAATATCCAACCTGAGAGTCTGTGAATAGGACGCCCAGCTGCGCATGAGTGGCTTCAAATCGAATCAGCACGATCGCAGCCCAAGTAAGGCCTAAGACCCGAAAGTAGCACATGAGGATCAAACCTGAATCAGGTCTTTGGCATCGTCCTAGTGTGAGACAGTCTTAAGCTTTGTTCATCGAGGTTTCACTGCGCTTCTTCGCATTTTGCGCTTGCAGTACAACTACGAAAAGCTGTCATAATGGAGACACATAGAGCATGCAGTTGGAACAACTGGAACTTCAAGAAAGATAACTGCCCAGGGAGCCACTCGTGAGGGAAAAATCATCTCATCAATTATACGACGACCAGGAATACACCTCAAGGTGGTTATGAATGAATGCGGGGAGGGGGGGGGGTCTGTTTGCACATCTGGCACTGAATAATGCACAGACCAAGGCTATGTCCATATCACCAACGGTTTCACACCTGAAATTTACTGGCGACTTGGAGTGCACATCTTGCAGAAAGCAGAATTACAGCACCTACATGCAGAGAAATTGCTGCACTAAAACCTAACTTTATCACTTTCCCAGATGCACAAAAATGACTTAAGTACAGAGACAATTCCATGCAATTGCCGGAACTTCCGGACTTTGTGGAGTTATTCATTGTGCAAATACACAAATCCCATACACTCTCCATGGGGTCCTGATGCAGGACTCTTAATTCAGAAATAGGAAGGGATATTTCTCCGTTAATGATCAAGCTATTGTTAATTGATTTTACGGTCTGGAATAAAGTTGCAAGATAGCCCGGAAGTACTCATGACAGCATATTTTTTTTACAGTCCTGTGTTCTTTTCCAAAGAAAAGAAATAAAAGGCAAATTGCTGGACGACAGTTGCCAATCACTCTCCGTACGCACAACGTTTCTGCCACAGGATGCGGCACTAGTTCAATGGCGATATAAAAATCTTTGGAACAATACTTAAATTTGTGGAACAGTGTCTCCAAAAAAAAAAAAAAAAAAAAAGGCTAAACGGCAGATAATTTCGTTCATTGGTTCACGTAGTACGGCCTCGCCCCTCTAGACTGGTTAAGTAAATGGCCGCTAGAGGGACCTAACGACCAGGTGCTGTAGTGCCTGATCCACCGACTTTATTATCGATACTTTGTAATGTTGACGCTCGCATCTTGGGCTATGCCTGCAACATATTAGCGAGCGCAAGCGAGCTCTCATGGTTACGTACGTATGTGATCTGTGTTCCTATCATGTGGAGTGTAGGCCTATAGTGATGACTCCAAATCACTGTCTACCTCTCGCGGCTGACCAGTGAACGAGATTTCCCCTGTGTGAAGCGCCATTGTCTATAACGCAATTTTTTATGCATGCTGGGAAATGTCCACCGTTTAATTTAAACCAAAGTCTCAAACTTAGCGGGCATTCTGGAAATTATGCAAATAATACACGTCTATTCAGGAAACGTCGATAAAGTGTGATACATGATAACGATTCACGAACTCGCATTGTTGAAACCTCGCTGGAACGTTGGTCTGGCAAACACACTTTTCGGGCTGCACATGTGTTAGTGTTACCGCCGGCTAGAAAAAGTTTACAGGTGCGAGGGTAACCTAAATAAACATCGCAAAGTAACATTTGTTGCTCATGTCGCTTCTGGAGGCCTCCCAGATCGCAACTCGCATATTAGGCCTATATCCCTTACTAAAATACTAGGCCTATATGTACGCCTTAGCGCCAGGGGCTCCAAAAGTTAAACGACATATTGGCAGCTCAGATTTGGTGTTGTCGGATCGTGGATCCACGTGCACTCACTGCTACACACGATTCCAAAGTTGCTTACAAATACTGAATTCACTGGATAGAAGAAGCAAAAATTTAGTATAGGCCTACTGCAAGAGCAAACGGTAACCGCTGTACTCTGTCTGTGTTTTCTTAATAAAACTGCTTTGATAGGATAGATTTCAGAGGAACCTAGGCCTAGGACGTGTCCCTGCCAGGAAAACTGGAGGAATGACCACCCGGCCAGGCTGGGGTTTACCGGCGAATCTTCACACGAGGCGCAGACAGAGCACACACACACACACACACACACACACACACAAAGTGTTGTTGTTGATTTACGGGAGTCTGGCGTAATAGCCCGTCTTTTTGCTCAGATTCGTTGATAATTAATACTAAAAATTGGTGTATATCTTGAAAGGCATCCTTATTTGTAAAAAAATTCTGGGGTCTTCATTATGATTTTAAGGAAAACGAAATTGATGCTTGAACTTGTTCAGTTTCGATTTACCAAGTTAGGTCTACAGATTACATTCATGATTTTTATATTCCAGTCTAACGCTTACAGTAATTGTGTTGGCACTCTACACTTTTCGTGAAATATAAGAAGTGAGTGTTGATGCCTTCAATAGTAGGCCTATTTGTACCCCATTTAAAATATTGCAGTGACTACCAATGCCAACGTCACATATGTGATTGTGGAAACCCGAGGCGAGTGGTTTCCCATTGCGATTAACGCATTTCACCAGATGAAATAAATGCACTTCAAGGAGTCATGAAATTATAGGCTTATACAAAAAAATCTCGATTATGCTTTTCTTAAAATTGTCACTGTTCACAAATCAAAGATAATCAGTTTTTCAGTTCACAGGTATTGAATATTGACGAGCACGCATCACTTGAATCCCCTTGGGGATCCTCTAGACCTAGGCCTATAATGGATTATAATGTGCGGCCCTCTCTGTATCAGGTCACAGCTCAGGTCTAACAGACGATATTCACACTGCAGTCACTTCCTGAGCGTGTTAGTGCCTTTCTTCCCAGCGTGAATTTGTTGAGTCGTGCCTTCCTTCCCAACGTTAAAGTTGTTTCAAGTCTCAAGTCGTTAGCACAGTGGAAGGTTGCCGGGTGAAACTCACATCCAAGTACGACAAAGTGTGCACGTCTCAATTAACTGCTGTGAAGGGGGAGGGGGCAGTTAATGAAAACCAAACATTCTGTGGTTAATTTTCTCCCACTTTTGCCAAACTAAAAATATCCAAATAGGCCTAGTATTCCCCCCAATTGATTTTTCACACACTGTGTTATATTACAATGAAGAAGCTTTTGCAGCAGTGTAGGTCTACATGAATTAGAAGTCAATAAGTTTGTGCCATGCACTCATTTCATGATCAATACTAAAAACCAAATATCATTAATGTCTCACTTACTTTTATCATCCATCTCCCAGCTCTAAAACAGCAATGCCCATTACTCCCTCATTCATATAAATTGTATTTTCCACAACTATGTTAAATTTGCGAAGGACATTTTCTCTCGATTTGTAATTCTTCAAATAATTAAAGAACATAATTTAGTCCAAGACTGATTAACAAATAAAATTTGACAACTTTCTCTATATTTCATTTTACTTTTATTTTCCATAAATTGATTATTGTACAGATTTGATATTCTTTAACATGGGTGAGTGTACATGTTTCAGCCAGAAATTACAGATACCTAGGTATTGCTTGTCATACCGTTTGACCCCTGTACTGGTCACTGTTGGTAAGGAAAAAATATGATCAGAGGCATATATTTTCACCATCCATGTTGAAAGAAGCTATAGTAATTTTCCGTGTTGCAGGTGATGTGAATTATTTTAGGGCAGTTGGTACTTTCTTGTTCCAAATGGAAGCGCTGCATTAAGTACTTCACTTCAAAACTAGTCAATTCATCAGGAGCCACAGAGATACCTTTTCTACATACGCGTGGACAATTTTGATCATCATTGCAACAGATGTGGCAAAATTACCATTTGGGCATCAGATGTGAAAATATGTCATTGCAACATTATTATGTCCAGTGTATGTGTTTTGTCAGTATGGTGGAACTTTTAAAGGAAAAAATTGTGGCCACTGCAAAAAACTTCCACTACTCCACCAGTATCATATATTTCGATTGCAAACACTGGGGTACTTTATCATGCTGTGTTACCCACAGTTAGCAAGTCTGTATGTGCCACTTTGCCACCTGAACTATTGGTTGAGCAAGAGTCAACTGAAATTGAAGATGAAACAACAATCAGTGACGATAGGGTCAGTGATGGTCATGGTGATGATAATGTGGATGACGATGCTGACAAAAATCATGGTGAAGGTCATGGTGATGATGGTGACAATGATGATCATGGTGACAAAATAACTGATGAAGGCCATAGCAATGACTATGATAAAGGTTATCGCGATGACGATTGTGATGATGGTCACAGTGATGGTGACGAAAATATAATGAAAGTCATGGCGATAATGATAACGGTCATGGTGATAATGATCATGGTGATGACACTGATAGTCACAGTGATGATGGTAACTACTGTATATAAATTTTGATTAAGTTGGCGATCTAGTGAACGCATATGAACGGACATTGCTCACCATTTCTCGCGATTGTGAAAAATAGGCAACACTAAACCATATAAAGGTATACCTTTCCCAAAAGCTGAGTGTCTAGCGCAAACGAAGATACCACCTTTATTAAAATCTATCCAACGGTATTTATTTTATAAAGCCACAAAGCCGGACAATCGTTTGTGCCAACCCAAAGCCACTCCAGCGAAATTGGGAGGTCAACAGATTATCCGACGACCACTTCCGTCCGTTTTACCGCTAGCGTAGATTCTTGGCCATCAAAAGATGTTTTGTATTGTCGATAACGCAAACGAGCCCTATTTTAGGACACGAAAGATATTTATAGTTGAGCCATGTACATGTACTTTGGGTGAAAGCTTTGCGAATGACGGTGAAACTACAAAACTATTCCCGTTATCAACAAACAAAAACACCTTTTTAGAGAAAATAAATAACTTATCATACATGCCAAGTCTGAACAGAATCGAGCCAGTGGATTTTTCCCAAATTTCGCTGGAAGTGGCCGTTCCTTCGTAAAACTGAACCCGAGAAAACAGGCTATTTCTCTCGGTCTAATGATCTTTGACCTTCGTCGGTCAATGCCGCCAAAACTATTCAAGACAGATTCTATTTTTGAACTTCCGTGATAATTACGACCTCCCTAGTTGTCTATCAATGTTCAAAACATGTAAAATATAGTGATTTATAGCTAGAAATCACACATTCATAAGGAGGTACGTCTCCTGTCCTTTTAAATACCCTCGTGGAAATTTAGCGCCATGTGACGTTTTCGCGGAAGTAGGCGGAGTTACCCAGCGAGCATGCGTACTAGAACTTGAGAGAGCTAAGTATGCAAATATGCCGAAGATAACTGCTGCCGCAACAGCCATGCAAGCTGACGATAGCGAGGGATGAAGTCTACAATACAACTAGGGTCGAATGAATCGCACTATTCATGAAAACACCAAGCGGTGAACTAGAATCTGTTTTAAACTACCCCGACATGTGTCATTGTTCTGAAATTTTCAGAGGTTGTTTTGCTTGTTTACAACAAGTTCCAGCCGAACAGGCTTCATTCAGGGTGGCGGACGGGTTTCATATCACACTTCACGGACTTGAAACGCTAACCAAGAAACTAATAAATCGAACTTCAATGTTGACGAACCGTGCGTATAGCCTAATGAAACCCGAAAATGGTGAAATAAATTGTAGTCATAAAATAAAAAGATTGGATCACAGCCCCATCTCATAGCATTTTATGTGGACATCCTCAACTTCTTCCCGTAACTCGCCAAAATGCCACCGCGAGGAACAGGCTACTTCAGCCGAGAGGACGGGGACGGAGCAGGGGCAGGGGCAGAGGCTCTGGTCACACTTGATTCACTGTCCGACTCCAAGGAAATATCCAGTGCACGCACACATTCCTCTGTTAACTTTAAATTTTTTATGCGTTGCTGATAAATGTGTTTTCCCGTCGTCGTCATCGAGACTGTCCGATTCAGATTCGATGCCGGCGGATGTGGATGGCACAACCGCTTAAACTAAAAGCTGGGGCCTGGGCTCTTCAGGCCACGTTTGGTAATACGAGCCCTTGTCACTATCGGCAAGTTTTGTCCTGATATCCGTGTCCATTCGTACAATATTTTATTTTCTTTTGCGACCCTTTTTCCGTTTTCTTTTGATGGGTACGGAGGAATCGCTTTGAAGTTGTGTTGGAGTCAGACCGTGACCCCCTGACCTCGCTAGATATGTATCAGTGTGGGCGCATCACAGGTCACGTGACCCAACAAACCAGCACGTTCAGTGGCAGCTTTGTTTACACTCCAGTTTGGTAGACCACGTCAGGAAAAACAACGATTTTAACGTCAATGTAAAAAGCATTTAGCAACAAAACAATGTCTAACTTAAAGTTAACTTGTTAACAGACCAGAAAATGTAAAAAGTGAAACATCGTTGATTTTTATGTTGTTCACTAGATCGCTACCTTAATTAAGGTGATGATAACAGTGATGAAAACAACAAACCTACATGCCCATCATATCGCTCTCAATTTAACAAAAAAAGAAAAAAACGAACAGGCGGCTGTTTTGTTTTGTTACAATCATGATTCATGGCTAATGACATTGCCAGTGACACATTAAAAGCCATCTTTGAAGACCTCGTCCAATGTTACATTGTTATTTTTGTTCAACTTGCAAATGATGTCATTAAATTGTTGTGAAATGAATTGCGACGTGCTCATGTTGTTTTGCTTGACTTGTCAATCTTAGCCTGCTGTCGGCCAATCATGGGCCGTTTAACTGTTTGCAAACCTTCAGGTGTTAATGAATTAAGATTGTGTCTTACCAGGAGAAATCGAGGCACCTGATTGGCTGATAATGTTGGTTGAGGTCTAAGGCATTTTGGAGGAGGTTTTTTTGACCGACCGTTAAATTTGGACGAGTTAGCTCCATGAGCTGCCTTATAATCTCCTGTGGTGGTTTTATCACAAGTGCCATAGATCATCCAGGTCCTGATTCTGTAGCATTTCGATTGTCTTCACGTTCAATCCTGCCTCACGAGCCCACGAATTCTGTTTGTGACTCATGGATGTGATGGTATGAGACGGATAACATACAACAGACGCAGCAGTGCTTGATACGGGGGCACTGACTGCCATCAAGTGAACGCTGCCTTGTTCGTACATTTTCTGCTCGGACTTCATGCAAGGGATTGATTATTTGTTCCACCCGTACGCCTTTGCATCTTGTATATTCTTTTTGATGTGGTTTAGCACGTTTGCGTGTATTAAAGTAGCTGATTATAATAAAAGTAGTATTAAATTATGTCATTGTTGTATTTCTGTTACTCATTAAATATTCTCAAATAAATACCATTCTTAGTTGTAAAGCATTGACTGTGAGATAACGCCTGCAGTCTGACACGTGACATTTCAAAATCTGAAATTTAACATGATCTGTTGACCAGATTTGACAGTTCCCCTAAAGCCCATGGAAGGAATTTTGGGGTTTGTGGCTTCACGTCTGCATGTTATTCTGTGTATTTCCCAGTGCTGCCACGAGGTGGATAATTGCTTGATGATGGACTTAGTAATAATGGCTGTAAATGTAGGTTCTTTCCACTGAAGAAAATGCCGGTCTTGCTGAGCATTGCAAATAGGCACATCAGTGCAGTTTTGTAGATGCACAATTGTCATTGAATGCTTCTAATGTTAAAAATAACGTAAATGTAAACATTAATTTTGTGGGTAAGGACTAAGGTTGTGTCTGTCCTTATGCGTCGTAATTTTGTTTCGTTAAGGGTTTTTTGCTCGAGCTCTGTTTACAGCAATCGACTGGTAAACTGCGAAGTCTGTCCATATGGCTCACTTCAAGAAATATTTGCATTATTCCGGCACTGAAAATATAAAACAACGCCTACAGAACCACTACTATAATGTTTACATAGTAAATAACACCACATTTGTACATGTGTGTGCTTAGCCTGGCTATTTGTAAACCGTACAGTATGGTTAAAAATTTGAGAGCATACCCAGTCCAGGGTCATGTGTAGTTAACTCTAGACTGTACGAAAGAGGCAAACTTGTTTCTCTGAACTCCATGCCTGCTTACAATAGTATTAATATCATTCCTGATAACACAGATTCAAGTTTGATTTTGAACTTCACGTATTTTAGCAGGGATTGGAGGTCATTCCAACAATGAAAAATACCATCATTTTTCATCTTGCCTGCATGAATACTGTACGCTGACATGCATGTATTGTCCACTTTCTGGAATGATACGAAATGGTTTGCACATTCCCACATTCATCGTACAGGAAAGTCATTACACATCTTCTCTGGAAGTGTTAAACATCTTCATCACCGTTAAGCTTTTGAAATTTCCAAGGCTGCGCATTATATCATCATTCACTCTAATAATTTGAGTTGTGTTTACGTTCTGAGCATTTTAGGTGGTCTCCCCACCTGCTGAAGCATGCTATGTTTGTTAGCTGCCAGGCACGATCCGACTTCACCAGTGGACATAAATCCTCATTATATGTGCATACGACAATCAAAGGTGAAATCATGTATTACAAAAAATGAGTCATTTGACAGTTATTTTTTCTGCATCTCTCTACGTGACCCAGGCCTGCCTGGATATTTATTGTAGGCTGAGGTATTGCCCACTTTCGTGCCTAGATACTGTACGCTGACATATAGCCCACTTTCCCGCCCGGATGCTATCGCCGACGTCTTGCCCACTTTCCTGTCTGGATACTGTAGGCTGACACATTGCCCACTTTTCCTGCAGCATGCTGTGGGCTGACGTATATTCAACTTTTCCGCCGGGATACTCTAAGCTGACGTATTGCCCACTTTCCCGCCAGGATGTTGTAGGCTGGCGTATTGCCCAATTTCTGCATGGATACTGTAGGCTGACATATTGCCCGCTTTCTGGAATGATACTTTTAAAACATGACTTACTATCTTAAACATCAATCTGCCCGCGCGGTTGTGTCTGAAGCAATTACCATCGTTAGTTACCAATTCAAATGCGACACATAAGCTTGAACCGGCACGAACATTGCGCAATGCATTGCCTTGCAGGACACTGTACAAAAATACATTTGATTTGGATGTCAAAGTGAATCGCGGCTACAGCATATATCCTATCACCAGAGATGCTTTGAAACATTTACAAAGATATACTTTTGGTTGCATATATTATCCCCAGATCGTCCCAATAATATCCCCATTTATTACAAACCATTGGGTGTGCAATCCACAATTTTCAAAATGGCAGCCATTATGGGTTAATCTCGATTCGATATTTTTAAGAGGTAGTATCCAAAATATATATGTGTGATTAGTGTTAAAGGAAGGTTAATTGGTTGAATGAATGTAATGTATACTATATGCATAATGGGACTTTTCCAGAGTGAGCATCACCTGAAAATCTAATGCAATTGGCAGTTATAGGCAGCGGTGGGCTCCAGAAAATGGATTTTGTATCAGACACTGAAGTCGCCAGGCTATGAATTATGTAGCACCGCTAGTTGGACCTGCCAAGCCCCCCCCCCCCCTCCCTCGAGTGAAAGATGGGGCCTTAGGGGAGAAAGAGTTGATACAGGTCAGAAAGTACCGGCGGGTTTCGATATGAGTGGTAAACACTTAACAAAATTGTATCACCAAAAATGATGGCTCTTTCACTTGCCTGATAATCTGATACTCAAGCTTCTTTCCTTCATGTAAGGTTTTGTTATCATATTTTGATGCCTCTGTCCATTTGACCTGCAACTACTTTCACTCCATCTTTCCACTTCTATGGATTTGTGACCCATCGATGGACTCCCTATCACTGTGGACGTTCTTTGTTATTAATGGTGCTAAAATAGAGTGACCACAACCCGTAGCGCAGCGATAAATTTTGCAAGCACAGACTCAAAATGTATTCCCTCAACATAAAAAATTCCATTTTCTTAATGACACAAGCCAAACTTAACTCTTAAGTGCATTATACTTATATGGATGAATCCAATATATCCCTGACTTCAGACAGGAATCAACCTATATAAAAGTCGGGTGGGGGTGAGGGTCAACAGTGGTTTACATTGATCCTGTCGCCTTTGAAACTAGATTTTCATTACTGCAGGCACAATTTCTACCAAAGATTGATCGGCCTAAATATCAATTTGAAAATTTTATTTAATTTCTCTAAAAAAAAAAAAAGAAAAGAAAAAGAGATAAATGGAAATGTGCACTGTTCTGTGGAACATTTTGCTAGTTTTGGTAAGTGGTCTTGTCTGGGTCTGTCACCCTAATAGTTTTCAAAGGGATGTGCAGCACACCTGAAACAAGTTAATGACCTATTGTGACAACCCTTGCAAAATTAAGACCATTCTATACTCATGCTACGGCATTTTCAGCTTGACACAAATAAATTTGGTTTGAAGGTAATTTGGAGCCATTCCGTTTAGGGATTTGTACATTAAAGTTGAAACAGGAAATTGGCGGCGCTCAGCTAATACTGGTGTTCCGAGTTAGGGATTTTTTTTAATACCAGGCTTTGCATGGTAGATTTTTTCCCTCCGCGCATGCCCGACATGCCTGGTAACGCAATTCGGCGGTCAAGCTTTCCCGGGGTAATAGTAGGCTGTGACCAACACAGCGTGACAGCGAAACCCATAAGAGAATCGACATGCAACAGTGATCGTTCAGTTTCGGTGAACATGGCGGGAAATACGGACGACGGAGGAGCGGCGATTAACGTGATTGAACAGACGAAAAATGAACTATACAAGAAATTCGCAAAGATGAAAGTAGTTGACCTTAAGAAGTTTCTAAGGATTGCCTACCTAATAAGCAAATGTGACTGGACACCCAAGAATGTTCAGAAGTGCCGCGAATCCAGGGGCTACCAACTTGCGGAACAGGGGCACATCCATGGGGTTAAGTTACACGTGCTGTCGGACTTTGTTCCATGCAAACTTTTGTATGTGAAGGCACTTTGTACAAGACCAGCCTCGCGAGGCACTGAACCAGGTCTGGGGAATAGTTACGGAAGAAGGGATCATCCATACTGGCTTTAATAATATTTATTCGATGTTTATTTATTGTTTAAAGTCGCCAATCTTAAACAAATAATAACAGCTGATCTGAAAATGCTTGAAGGCCAACAGTGAGCCAGTGATAAGGTAACAAAGTTTGCAGACAGTGTATTGCAAATTTAGGTCAGGTGCTTTACTGTTAATTTCTGATTGCACCCGTCAAGCGCTAATCTGGTTAGTGGTCAGCCAAGCGCCAGGATCTTCAAAGAACTGGCAGAAGTGCGCCCCAGGCTAATCCCTCAGAACTCAAGGGTGACTTAATGCATGGTTAGTTGTGCCACAATGCAGGCCCAAATTTGTATAGGTTTTGTCTCAGGTTTTGTGTCAATATTTTTCATAGTGACCGTGTTTTCTGCTATCTGTGGTACATCCTGGTATCTTAGAGTTGTACACTGGCATGTTTTCTTTGAGTTACACTTGCAGGTTATTGAAATAACCGGCGTTAAAAAAATGACACCAACTTTCCCATGTTAACCCAATGGGGAAAAATGGCGAGACTTGAAAGTGTCCCCCGAGACTTCGAGAAACGTCCGTGACTTCGCGGGAACATAGTAGTCAGCGCCACCGGTGGCAAAAATTGTCCCTATCTCGGAACAAAGCTATTTGGTCCAGCCTAAGTTTTGAATGAGTAAAGTTCCAATGTGGGTAAAATCGAAATCACCAGTGATAATCCTAGCCGCTCCATTTTGGAGACGCTGTAGAATTAGTTGTTGGGACTTGGAACAGTCTCCCCAGACTGTATCACAGTAATCAAACAGAGGTTTTACTATACTCTTATAGACGGTATCCAATAATGCGGGTGACAGTGTATGCTTTAGGCGAGATAAGAGGGATACTTTTGGACTTAGTTAGAGAATAAGTAAGTTATATGTTGAGACCAGTTTAATTTGTCGTCAATTACCACGCTCAGTAATTTTGTGGAAGTTTCTTGTGTAAGAACATGATTATTAACAGATAAATTTATAGCATTATCGCCTCAAGAATGATCAAAAGCCATGGCACATGAGTTGGGGGCATCGAGAGAAAGTCTGTTTCGAGTGAATCAGTCAGATATATTATATAATTCAGCTTGCAGATTTGATTCTGCTTCTTTAAGAGTTTTGCCTTTAGCATACACTGTTGTGTAATCTGCAAATAAGTGACATACAGTTAATGATAAACACTGGGGAAAGTCATTTATGTATAATAGAGAATAGGTCCAAGTGAGGATCCTTGGGGGACACCAATATTTACGTTAAGTTTAGTAGACGTGTGCCAATTGTAGTTTACAACTTGTGTGCGGTCGGACAGGTAGGATTTAAATCAACTCGGTTAATTCCCATTTATACCATATTTACCCAGTTTAGACAGCAAGATGGAAAAAATCAATGGTGTCAAAACATTTTCGCAAAACAAGAAAGATTACAACAGTCGGAGAGCCGCCATCAATGTTTTTAACCAGTCATCCACCATACAATGTAGTGCAGTTTGGGTGGAATGAAATTCGATGAATGCTGACTGTTCGTCGGTTATGAGGTTATACTGGTCAAGGTAATTAAGCAATTTCAATTGAATATTGTATTTGTGTCTTTTTGTACAAAACCACTTCCCAGTAGTCATTACCCTATTCCGCAGTCCGAACTCTTTACTCTCCATAAGCTAACCTGTCCCTGTCTAACTTATATACATAGAAGTACTATTGTCCATATTGCACATGTTCCTCTGTAAAATTTTGATATAGGCTGTATTAGCCCAAATAAATTAAAGGGTCTTCAGCGGGTAACTACTTAACATGTTTCGGAGCCTTTTACCCGTATATGTCTCTCTGAGTAGCGGCTCCTTGTCTAACCTAAATATTCAGCAAAGACAACCCACATAATAATGAATAAATATGATCGTGTCAATTGATGAATTAGCAAAATATGTGACGTTTTGCTTATAAATGCAGAGGTTCATATCAAAGAAGAATACCTGTCGAACAAACTATAATTACCAAATTTGCATAGTACAGGTTCAGATAAGAACAATTTGACTTACCCCTGAAACAATATGTACCCATTCTAGATATGTTTATCAAAACATGCTTATGATATGTAGCATCTTGTTTAATTGATCTTCGCTGTCTGCAATTATAACGGTATCACTGGTATATAGTAATGCTGGTGACAATATACTTTGACACTGTATGCCCAAACCATCTTTTTCTAACATATTAACCAAATCTTTCATTATGATGGAAGGGGAGAACAAAATAAAAATGCAAGATATGTGTTTATAGCATAGGGGAAGCACCTGACACTTTAAAAGGAGACGAATTATTTTATAGTACTTGGGATGCAGCTGTACAAGGGAACGTTACGGGTCTTCTAAATGGATTGTATGAAAGAAGAGAAAAATAAATCGGCACTTTTGAGAGTGTATGGTTTGAGGTCAAAAATGGTCTCAAACAAGGATGAATTTTGTTTCAAACATTCTTCTCCATCTCCATGGTATATATATATATATATATATATATATATATATATATATATATATATATATATATATATATATACATAAATGACAATTAGTCGCTTCTATTATTTTATCTGGACGCACCACATGCAGGTAGACCCCGCCCTGTTGCTACCCCGGGTATAAAGAGACAGGTTTCCAAATCACCATCATCATCATTGTCCTTGTTATATATATATATATATATATATATATATATATATATATATATATATATATATATATATATATATATATATATGTGTGTGTGTGTGTGTGTGTGTTTGTATATATACATGTATGCACGAATGCATACATACATACATACATACATACATACATACATACATATATACATACATACACAAATACAAATTTAGATCTCTTCTACCTTTATATTTTTGAGTGCTTGTAATCCACTTAACTTGCACCAAATTGAACTTCTAAATGTGTCTACAATGTATTAGTTTCTCAGTCATTGACACTGCACCGAACTCCTTCGACCCCTTTGCATGAATATATACATATACACGCTTGTTTTACTGCGCAACAAATGCATTTTTCTTAAAGGGATAGGTTTGCAATACATCATCGTCGTCATCATTATCACATATATACATACATACAAACATATATGCATGCATACATACATACATACATACATACATACATTCATACATACATGCATGCATGCATACATACATACATACATACATACATACATACATACATACATACTTGGGCTTTGTTTTTCTGCTCATATTTCATGGTCAGTACACCTCAATCATGTTATTGCAAAAAAAAAACTAGTTGGTGTTTTTAAGCACCGGTAGTATAAGTTAAGCAGTAAATCTTACGAATCTCTCTATTCTTCATTTGTACGTCCTTGTCTGAAGTACGACAGTGTGGTTTAGGATGGATGCACGAAACTGGACAAGGACAGACTTCACACTGTTCAGCTGACGGCAGCGCGGGTTGTGACAGGGGCACTTGCCCATACGAATCTACAACAAATCTGTATAGAGACAGGCTGGGAAAAATTAGTCGAGCGTAAGAGGAAACAAAAATTTGTTCTTCTATTCAAAATTATAAATGGATTAGCTCAAGTGTATCTCTTAAGACTATTACCAGTAACAGTTTCAGAACGGACCAAACAAACTAGAATGATTGATGCCAAGACTCTCCCCCCCCCCCCGCCCCCATCAGCCATTCGTGAGTGGAATTCATTATCCAGAACAGCTAGGACCATTGAGCATTTGGACGAATTTAAAGGGTAATAAACAGAACTAAACCAAAACACAACGAAATGTATTATTTAGGAGAAAGGAAATATGCCATAATTCACTCTAGAATGAGAATGGGCTGCAGTCAGCTGAATAATGATCTGTACAAAACTGGAGTTGTTGAATCTCTGTCGTGCTCATGTGGAGCAAGTCGGGAGACTGTTCACCACTTTTCTTTGAATGCAACAAATATGTTATACCTAGAAACGAACTACAATGTAAAATAACCACATTTGGTAATTTTAACCTGAAAACTGTTTTATTTGGTTCGTAGGAAGAGAAATTATTACAACACAAAACGAGGAGATATTCAAGGCTGTTTACAAGTATCTTAGACTTTCTGGAAGATTCAAAATATAACTTGGATTTTAGTTTGTAATTAGTATAAGCACCCTTGTTTTAACAATGCTCACACATCATCATCGTTCCCCTTCCTCCCTTTCTAATTGTTGTTCCCGTATGTCACCTATCCGTTTACTGATGTTCACAATTTTTCTGTTTTAAGTTGCCTTGTTGTAAATGTACAAGAGGCCCTAATATAGGCTGGTGAGCCTGTCGGCCAATTGTATTCACAAATAAAACATGTTTAAACCAAGTACACATTCAGTTCTCCTCTACCTATATATTTTTGAGTGCTTGTAACCCACTGAACTTGCACGAAATTGAACTTGCGAATTTGTCTACAATGTTTAACTTCCTTAGTCATTGACGCTGCACTCCTTCGACCCCTTTGCGTGAAAACGTACATACACACGCTTCTTTTTACTGCACAACATGTGCATTTTTCATTTGAAGAGCCACACACACACACACACACACACACACACACACACACGCACACATATATATATGTATACACATACATACATACATATATAATATATATATATATATATATATATATATATATATATATATATATATATATATATATGTATATATATTGGGTGTCTATTTGTTATGGCAGTTTTAACAAAATCTTTTCAAAATATGCAAATTCGTAAAGAGACCCGGGAAACAGAAGTTATTGTATGGGAAGGTTTGCATGCTCAGTGTTCACTGGAGCTGCTCTCTGTCCCATGAATGCGGGCACCATCATCTCTATATCTGTAGTGACCCAATAAACAGGATACCATGGGGTCATGTAGTTAAGAGCCATACAGTACAACACTATTTACGGATATATGTATATTGTGATGGTGTTTAGGGTCACAAAAGCAATTTACCTTTACCTTCTATTCACCTTCACGGGTCACTAATCTTCAGCTGTTTGTCGGAAGTCTTCTTGGGACCAGTGTCTGGTGATCTTTTGCATGCTGCTTGTGTTGCGTTTGTCCAGATCAGGTAAGAAACATCAACGATCACAAAAACTTGTTTCCCACGGACGATGCAGATGATAGTTGTTTGCTGACTTAAAAAAAAAACTTGGTATGTTATTGGAATGGAAATCGGGTGATATTTCTATTATGCTCGAGGTATGGAGATATTCGATCATTTTCGCGGTAAGTAATACCCACGCTACCATTATTATTATGCTCCAACTATGAGGTACAAGGTGGCTTTGCTCTACTGAATACTTGTGATGCAGATCATAATGCTAAAAGAGAATAAAATAATCCGTACAACTTCTTTACATCAATCGATTATGCTTTTTAATCATATTTCCTAGTAAAAAAATGATATTATATTGTATGCAGACATGCACTACCATTGCACCACAGTCTGCAAAATGAAAGATCTGACACTCGGTAATATGTATATCTGCAAAAATACGATGCAAATACCACCATCTCTGGTTCATTTTCACCATGATATATGACATTGAGCCTTACCGTGGAAAAACGCTTACCATCGGACCAATACCCCAGCCTGAAGGAGCGAACGCATGACCTGTTGAAAGTTGAACATTAACGGGTGAGCGCAGATGTAGGCTGGCCCACTTCCCTGTTATTACATCTTCTTGGCACATTTGCCCCAAATTCTGAAAAGACGAGCCGTGATACGATAGACCACCATACAGACATCCTTTCATCAGTTAATGCTAGTCCAATATTGTCATGTTGTGCACTTTCTAAAACTAGTCAACGTAAAATTGATTTTGTTACAGTATTAATTTGCAGTGAACCAAATCTGCATGTGATCATAATTATTATTTTAAGTCTAATCTGATAGTCATGGATATCTTATTATAAGTATCCTAAAATGACCCTTGATAATTCGAGTAGTGATGATACTTGTAGATCAGCAAATTCGTAAGAGGGACACTGGATGTCCAGAGGGACCTCAGGGGTAATTACCCCCCATAAAATTGTTTTGTTTTGTCGTTAAATTCACAAATTAATCATTGGTACTTATAAATGTTCACAGCGGAGTGACCCGAGGATGACAAGCTGAGAACTGTTCGGACGCCATAGGGTAATGAATCAGACAACGTGCCTTATCCTGAGAAAAGTCCAGTAACACCCCGTCGGACTGTAGAGCGTTACAGGGGTCTGTGGTTTTGCAACAATTGTACACTGGTACGAGGCAGTAATGTCGATGTGAAAAGGATAAAGACAAATATTGTGAACCATATGTTGTCAAGCAATGAGTGATAAGTGAAAATAATATTGTATAAGTACATGAGAACTTTCTTTCAAGTTCAGATGGTGAAAATGACGACATCTGCACAACTATAGGCTAATCACAATTACTTCTTTAACCACCATTGGCGAATATCCTCTACAGTTTACAAAGCTGTAGATGTACTGCAAATTGTTTCAAATGTAATGGTGAGAAATTTCTCCCTGGTGACATTTAGTTGCGAAACAACTATTATCGGATTAATACAGCCTACAGAATAATGCAAGGCGCACTGGAAAAATGAAAAAAAAAACACTAGACCCCAAGAAGAAGAAGAAGAAGAAGAAGAAGAAGAAGAAGAAGAAGAAGAAGAAGAAGAAGAAGAAGAAGAAGAAGAAGAAGAAGAAGAAGAAGAAGAAGAAGAAGAAGAAGAAACTCGTGCTGAAACTGTTGCTGTTGTGAAGGATATCTTTGTAGTGTTTGACAACAATCATGACTGACGCCTCAGTCCTGGGCATGATTCCTCGATCCCATCCCGAGGAACTGAAAAATATTTCGTTGATATACAGGCCCACTTGGTACGAGCAGCCGTTGAATGAATTGCATATTACAATTCATCAACTATTTTTGCGTAAATATTGATTTTTTTTACAGCAACAACAACAATTGTTAGCCCGGCATGCACGTGTTGTGACTAATAACTGTGCCACAGTAGTGATAATGTACCAGCGATACGTGTAAGTAACATCCCGATTACATTGACACCGATTTCCTCCGGAAGTACTGCTGAGCAACGCCAGATCGTTACAACTCAAACAGCACAACAAATGGTATTGTTACTACTCAGCGCAGGATGGCTTACAATACGTGCCTATTCTAAACATGAGATGTTTATGCAAACGGTCATGAGCAGTATTTCTAGTTGGGACGAAATAATTCTGGCCTTCGGCGCGTGGTTTCCTTGCGCAAAATCATTGGGTCCCAACCGAAAACACACGCGAATGATGGTTTGTATTTATCCCATAATGTTTCTATGGAATATTCTGTTTAATTAGATAACAAACAAGCACTTAGCCAGAAATTGGCATATTTTACTCAATTATTACACACTTGATTCATTCTTTTGAAACATGAACTTACAGTTGACAGCCAAATAGTACTTGATTTCTTGGAGACTTTCGTGGGAGTAGGTGTCACCATGGAGTTTGTTTTATATTTTTGATACAGGATGTCCATTGTTACAGTAGTTGTTATGAATTCCCCAGGTTTATACAGGTGTCTGGCTGTAACTGTTTATTTTGTTATCACTGGTATTGAATATATAGCTCCAGTTTGGCGATGGTGTTGTGAGGGCATTTGAGTCAGGCTACAGGCAAAAACCGTGAGTTTAAAGTTTTCATCACTTTTCTATCAAGATGGAAATCTGAAATAAATGAATTGAGAAAAGAGGCAAAATTAAGGCTGGAGCTTCAGGCCTCCCCAAAATGTCGGCCTATTCCACAGCATGGACCTTAAATTTGGACCACAAATACATAGTCTATTACCTCTTCAACACTGTAGAAAAAAATAGAGATACAGTTTCATATATATATAATATATATATATATATATATATATATATATATATATATATATATATATATATATATATATATATATATATATATATATATATATACATATATATATATACATATATATATATACATATATATATATACATATATATATATACATACATATATATATATATACATATATATATATATGTGTGTGTGTGTGTGTGTGTGTTAAAAATGTCTACTGTCGCTTCAATGTAACCATTACTAAGAATCATACTAAGAATCAGAAGGCTCATATGTATGTTCTCCAAAAGGCCTTCTTATCCTCACAGTGCTCCTCGCGCTTTATGTTTATTGTCACCTTGGCCCGCTATAGGGCCTGCGTAAAACTTTGGCACTTCGATAGTCCGTGACTCCTGATAGATCCATATCATTTTATTTTGACCAAAGATACAAAAGTATTGATCCACAAAACAATAAAAAGGCACTGTAACTGCTTTAGTAGATGACGAAAAATATAATTGGACACAGATTTGATTTTGGTGCCTAAACATATATTTGAACAGGTCGAGTAGAATCAAGGGGACCCACTAGCATGGAATCCATCTGTTGCTGAGCTGCGTGCTGAAGCTATGTTTTTAATGTAAAAGGTGAAACACTATACCCAGTTTCACGAACAGAAAATTGTGCAGTGAAAATGACAAAAGAAGCAAAGTGTCACAAATGCCTGATCAGTGCATCAAAAAAGGTGCATTATGATTGCTATGTAACACAGGCAGTTATGTGATATCTAGGTCTGCAGTATGAAACTGAGCATGCTGTGGTATACGTAATCTGAACCTGTGCGAGCATTTTTGAAAATACACTTTTAAGCAGCCTCAAATTTTCGCATGGCCAAAAGCTAAAATGTCAAGCATTTTAAATGACTAATACTTATATTTGAGCCATTTATTCAGTTTTCACAAAAGATGTAAGCCTAGGGAGCCGTAACACTCTCACCTCATCCCTCGCTTCTTGGTACCTGACTGGTAATTCTCGCCTTCTCATTGGTATTTTGTCAGTTAATTGAATACAGTTAGCCTTGTGGTAGAAAACAAGTAAGAATAGTATCTTGGCGTAAGCAATTTGAACAACAGATTCTCTGTTTGTAAAGCTTTTACAACTATATGTGTGATTTTTGTTTGCAAATCGTAGCTGTCTGATGGGTGAGAAAAAAGTCATGCTTGAAAACAATATATAAATAGCAAATAATGTATCATTTTTGCCTTTATAAATTACTCTTTGCCACCGATGCAAAAGCTTACAGGTATTAATTTCGCCCTGTCACTTTAAGCAAAAGCGACCACTCTACACATAAATACATACATACAGGCATGTATGCATACATACATACATACATACATACATACATACATACATACATACATACATACATACATACATTATGATAAAGTCTAATTTAATAGAAACAGATGAAAAATTAATTTTTAAAAACGCGACAAAAGATGTTGCAAAGTTTAAATGATATATGCTGGTGAACATATGATTGATTGAAACAAGGTTATGATAGAGAAGTGGACTTTTACTCAAAGTTATAAGAGGCAAGATATCGAAGCACAGAAGGTACAGTCGATACGGGTCATCATATTTTTACGCCTGCGGACGCAATAACTTAGCTTTTGAACAAATATTGCAATGAGACCCAACTTCCCAACAAATTGACCTACAATTACGAAACTTGTACTGCAGACGCATCTCATTGAAAGCTTTACCGAGTTCGACATATATCAACATGGACCTACTTTCAGGTCACCGGGGATATCATATATTTACCGTGGCTAAGGGGGTCTTTAGGTCGTCCGATCGTTTTATATATATATATATATATATATATATATATATATATATATATATATATATATATTGTTCACTGCAGCTGTTACAGTACCAGAGAATTATTCAATCAGACCTAATGTTCATGTCTAGTCCGGCAAGATAACAGCCTACTATTATTTATTGTATACGGAATATCTAAAATATTTGTATATCAAAATCTATCTTGTTTGATTGGTTGCCATGTTTTATCAATTTTATTATTAGCAATGAGAATATGCAGATTATCAGTTGGTTGGAACTGTGCCACCTACGGTATCAACCCTTTAGCCATGTATCCGCACTCGACCTAAGGTCATGCTGTGGGTGCTCAGGGGTTGAAACAAGGTGCGATATAGCTACTCCAACCATCTGGTTATATATGTATGGGTGCGACAAGCTTAGACAAATGGCTGGAAAAATTAGCATACGGTATTACATCCACATATCGATGCGTCCATGGCCCTCTGGATTCCTACAGTTTGTGTTTGAGATTTTCTTTTAATTCTTATTTGAAAGTGACTTGCAAGCAGACACAGAAATCCCTGTCAAATGTTATCTTACATCAAAATGTGTGTTGAAAGCAAAATTGTAGCTTGTCAGTACATTTCATGTAATGCATCCAGACTAATATAATGACCCTCGTTGTAGACTGGTGTAAGAAGCAGACACCCCAGCTTATGCCCTTTGATGATTGGCCCACACAGGGACTCTCTTTGTTCATTGTGAACTTTGAGACTTCATCCAAGATCTTAACTCTCCTCCCGCCAGGCAAATGACTGAAGAATTGACATACTAATTATTTGCTGGAGTTGCATACTGGCATTTAAGTCATTTTATTTGGCCTTCACTCAGCCTGCTACACAAAGACACGGCCCCACAAGCAAAGAGGTCAGTTTGACAAAGCACTTGTCAATGAACTGCAACAGGGATTATGAGGCCGTGCTTTAAAAAAATTCTCCGCCCAAGTCGGCCAAAAGCTCCCGGATGTAAATTGCCGTCTGTCTTACTCTTTTTCCTATAATTTCATGCTAATAAAAAACATTTTTTGCTAAGGATTGTAAATAAGACCTATCATAAAGCACGCCCCAGATCAACAACTTTCCTTGGCACGGACTGGGCGCAATGGGCCCAACCCGTGCAAAGGAAAGCTGTTGACGCAGTCTTCTTCTGGCCAGACAACGGTTAACATGGTTCAACATTTTAATGGGAAGAATCAAATAATACCCTAGAGGTATTTCTGCTGCTGCAATTCAGGGTTGAATGCATACATGGAAGAAGTAATTGAAACTGTCATAGAGTCGTCAATTTCGTGCCTGAATTTGAACACGGTGTGTTACAACAGACGGGTAACCCATTGAGCCCACACTCAAGAAGCAATAGTACACGCACTTGGGCTTACCATTTCAATCCTGGCCTATGTCCTATAATGTATGGAGAGCCTTCTTAGCACTATATATATATATATATATATATATATATATATATATATATATATATATATATATATATATATATATATATATATATATATATATATATATATACATATATATATATTCATATATATACATATATGTGTGTGAGAGAGAGAGAGAAAGAGAGAGAGAGAGAAAGAGCGAGAGAGAGAGAGAAAAGAGAGAGAGAGAGAGAGCTGTACAGAAATATGAAATTCTTTGACACATACCTGAAAAATGTACATATGCAAAAGTTTTACAATTTTTACAATTTTCTTTCTACGTACGTATGTATGTATGTATGTATGTATGTATGTATGTATGTATGTATGTATGTATGTATGTATGTGTGTGTGTATGTATGTATGTATGTATGTATGTATGTATGTACCGCAGGGATGTTGACTTCATAATTGATTGTGCGCAGTGCAATTTACTGATTAGCTTTGTTCGTAACACCATCATATCACTAAAGACACTGTCTATTAAGTATTCATATGCAGCATTAAAATACACATACATTTAGATCGTGGTGGTTCCTCCCTGCATTATACAGAAAAGGTTAAATAAATAACTTTGAACAAGGCTGCATTTAATAAAGATATGACGCGCATAAAATTCTTGCATCTGCTTAAAGAAAGCCATTAGTTTTATATCTGTGCACAATATTCCACTGTTTTCACGCTGGAAGTATATCGATATTAACTTACTATTTTTGAGCAAGAAATGATCGAAGCGTTTTGATTCAAGGTAAAGGTTTTGATCAACGTTTTGTTCCACGTGAAATTTTGCTCCGGATTTTCAAGTAATAACAAATACAGGTTCGGTCAGAGTTTTTGAGTTAACAGAGTGCTTAAGTAGTTGTTTCTTGTCATAACGTGGTTTTTGCATTCCAGACAAAAATGCTGAACAGTCTCGTTCTCCGCTCGGCATAAGCAATCCGGAGAGTTAATAAAGCCCAGTCCAAGCATATGCCCATTGGCTGTAAACGCGCCTGATGGACTTGTGCCTTGCGATTACCATCGCAGTAGAACTCTACTAATAGTAGTAGTAGTTAATGAAAAACCGTGAATACAGTCAATAACAGACCAAGTAAGACACCATACTTTGATAGCAATCTTATTCGCAGACCAATTCAGAAGTTTGTATAATCCAGTATTATATGATGCACAGAAATTGATGGTTCCCACCACTGCCTCGATATAAAAAATGCTTAAAATTTACTGTACACACTCGCAAGATTGTGACGTCAGATTTATTCCCGACATATCCAGACACATTTCTTACGGTAGCAATGGTGATGCATAACCGGATTCGTCTACTGACTGCTTATACTATTCATAGAGACTCATTTGAAAATCTTTGTAATTTTAGCAGGCAAAACTCTTTGAAACATAGCGTGTTCAGTTGTATCAATAGTTTTTAAACAGAAGTCAATATTTTGGTTATTGAATTTGGCATAGTGTTCCCTGACTTTGGATACATACCATTGAAATTGACCGCATGTTCCCGTATGGATGCCAGCTTTGAGATTTCTCAAGGAGGAAAGCCCACACATCCCATGTTGCTTGGAGAAAAGCCATCAGAATTCTCTGGAGGATCCCATAGAGAAGCCATAGTTCATTGCTGCTATCAATATGTGAAGACCAACCGATTGATGTTTAGTTGCGCAAACGATTCACGATTTTTTAAAAAATCATGAAAAGTAGTAGCAGTGTGATAAAGATTTGTGGACTTCTTGTTTGTGATGGAAGTAGTTCTGAAACCTGTAATTCTTTTAATATTGGCAGCTCAGATAAGTTTTCAATCTCATGGTCATCCTTCCGCTGGTCCAACATCGGTCAACAATTCACATTTTCGACTTCTCCGAGACAGTTGGTCAGATCTTCATCAAACTCGATGGGAATCTACTTCTGGTACCAAATTTGTTCAAATGGTCGTGCTTGACTGGAAGGAGCATAAATAATAATCTTGAGATAAATTTTCAAAATCTGTTGGTGTAATTTGTAAAGTTATAAAATTCATTATTGAATCTCTACCGTGTTTTTTTCCGCCCGTACCCAACGTATGGTAATGTGAATTCGACCAGTGCTTATCCTGCATCTCTTGACAAGAATTAGTATTCTACAAGCCATATCTTAGGTCTCAATACTTTTTCAGGATACAGAACTCCTTCTCAGCCTCTCTTTTGGAAGTAAGAAGTTTTAAATCTTTTTATTTTGTTTGTTATTTTCAAAACAAATACGCTATTTCGAGACAGGCATGTTCATGCACAAATGTTGCAGGTGCATGCAGCCAGCAGTATTTCGTCATTTATTTTTGTGCATTCATCACGTCCGCTTTTACTGCACCAGACAGCACAACCTTTCTCACCATCTCCGCTCTCACTCTAATGTAACTGAAACCTCATTAAAATGTATTGGACCCAAACTTTGGCAATATGAAATCTTTTGTCTGTCAGGAAACAATACAGACAATTTTTGTTTAATTCGATGATTACTTTTACTTGTGTGCGTATGTGTATAAAACAATCTGTTATTTGATATTATAATACAGCTGACGCTGTAATGTCACCAATTTTGCAACAGTGCGTGCAAATATTTTTCATAATAAGAAGTATAGAAATATTTTAACAGTAAAAAACGAATGTGAAGTCTTGAAGTTACAGAACTGATGCCTTTGTGTTTCTTTATGTACAGGTAATTCACGCCATGGAGAGGTGGAAAACAACCCTGGTTGGTTGTCTTTTGGTAAATCTGTACTTATCTACAGAGTGTGCAAGGATTCTCGCACAGCCTTTTGTCCAGGGTTTAAATTCAAGGTTATTGAACATGGAACGGCTTATTGGATTTTTAGTGGCACATGGGCATCACGTGACTATGATTACACACAATGAATATGATGCAAACCGTGTCCCTAAAGATGTAGAATTTATATCGCATCCACTCCCCAAGGCTATGAAGCTTACAACGGATCAAGATGCTGTAGCTGAAATGATGGCTACCAATCCGTCCAGAATTGCTGCTGTTTTTCTTGAATCATATGCCAAATACTGTGAGAGTTTACTTGCATGCAATGATGCATGGACGAAGATTAAAACAACGTCATTTGATTTGTATATATATGACGTTGCCGAAAGCTGTGCTCGTTTTGTACAGAAACAACTGTCAGCGCCTTCCATAGCTTACGCCAACGATGGATTTGGTGTCCACATGGGCATATTTTATCCAGTGCCATTATCGTTTGTACCAGCGCCTTATAGTACTTTAGACCCCGACATGAATTTTCTACAAAGACTTTATAATGTATTTTTCTATGTTCTGTCGTCCTATGTAGCGCATTATACTTTATTCTATCCAAATTTCAAAGACCTGCCTGCAAAGTACAACATTAAAGACGATATGGGTCCACACGAACCTGTTTGTGATTTGCTGTTTGTGAATACAGATTGGAGCTTTCAGTCAATCCGACCAACAATGCCTCATGTGGTCTTGATTGGAGGCATATTCTTTCGAGAAGCAGACCCACTGCCTTCTAAGTTTCAAGAGTTCATGGAAAGTGGACGGGACACCGGGATAGTAATCGTTGCATTCGGAACTCTTCTGACACAAATGGAACCAGAAAGAGCAGAAATTTTTGCCAGAGTGTTTGCGAAATTACCACAGAGAGTGGTGTGGCGATACAAAGGAGCTACGCCCAAAGCCATCGGCAGCAACACAAGAATCTACCCTTGGTTGCCCCAGAATGACCTGCTGGGTCATCCAAATGCCAAGCTATTTGTCACTCACTGTGGAATAAGCAGCTCACATGAAGCAATCAACCACGCCATACCAGTAATAGCTGTCCCGCTCTTCTTTGACCAGTTTGATCACGCAAGAAAGCTAGTGTCTCAGTGGAAAGTTGGAATAAAGGTAGACTTTTACAAGAATTTTAATGATGCAAGTTTCGAATCTGCAATCCGTGCAATTTTCGATAACTATACGTACTATAAAAATAATGCATTACGTTTGTCAAAGTTAATGAAAGATCAGCCAATGCATCCAAAAGAAAAGTTTCTGTTTTGGATTGATCATGTGTTGAGACACAACGGTACTAAACATCTTGCATCAAAAGCTCTGGAGCTGCCTTGGTATCAATACTTCCTCGTGGATGTTATTTTATTCGTGACACTTGTAATATGTATCATAACTGGATTTACATATTTCATTTGTCGGACTACTTTTGGATGTCTTTGTGCAAGACGGCAGACAAAACACCTAAAAGAGAACTAATAATATCCTGTAAAGCAAATGAATCTTTCATATAGTTATCGCGATGGTCAAGTGAAGTCTTTCACTGGAAAGGTTTGAACTGAGTCAACAGTTTTCCTCAGGGCATATTGCGACCTAGAGACACAGAAAAAGCTCAGTACATTACCTGGCCCCACTGAGTCGTGTGCTTGGATTCAGAGAATATATGTTGCTCCTGTTTGGAACCCTAAAGTAAGTTATCCTGAGCCACCTAGAATGCATAGTTACTACGAAACACTAATGCCCGGTTGGCTTTTAAACTCATTTATTGTTATTAGGCAGCATTTACAAACTGTAGATGGCAATACTCTAATTAATGAAAGAAAAATGGCGGGGGCAGGTTGCATGAAAACGGGCAGACCAAAGCCATCGCTCAAAAAGAAAAAGAAAACAAATAATGCCGGAGAGAAAGCAAAACAGGCAAGGCATGCTGATACTTGACTTGAAAGTGTTTGAACGAGAAATTCCAAACTGGAATCATTATAGAGCTTGGGATGAATACGTATCATAAATTGATTTTGTTTATTCACAATCTTGTCGACAGGCCCGTATCTCTGGTCAGGGGCCAGAATCTGCCAAGCATTTTGTTTCACTGTTGTTCATACACACCAAAAGGTCCCTGCGGATTTAACAAATCCAACCTCCATACAACTAACACTACATAAAATATTATTATTAGAATATCCTTCGGCTAACCAAGAACATAATGAAATCCCGTTCGATGCTGCACGAAATTTTACGCCTTCAACTAAACGATGTTGACTTTGTAACCACTTAACAAATTTGACTCATTATTCGATTTATATCCCCGGTCAACATTGAATTCTACACTTGTGAAATTTCAAAGCACGTTCAACAATATTATTGAGATCATTGTGCACTTATTGTATGATACTACCGATTTGTCCCCATGTAATTTCATAATTGTTTCTGCAAGCTGTGTGGTACTCTGTTATTTGGATTATTGTCACATTTATCAGCACATAATTGTTATTCAACAACCATTTGCAATGGAATTTGTCATATAATAATAATAATAATAATAATAATAATAATAATAATAATAATAATAATAATAATAATAATAATAATAATAATAATAATAATAATAATAATAATTTATTCGGAAAACTACCCCTTTACAGCGGGGGCATCAATGGAACGGGGTTTATTCCATGATGCGTCCAAGTATATTACAATAAGCCGTCTATATTACAAAGTAAAGATTTGTGTGTGGTAGGGCTGTATCTATTGGAGAGAGGAATTTCATATGCGTTCCTTGTTCTCCAGTCCTTTCTTCTCATGAAGTATGGAACGTTTTGAAACGTAAGTTAAACGACGGTATATGTAGTTGACTGATATTTCTTCAGTATATATAGGATATCGGTCGATGCATTTGTTTCTCATGTATTAACCTTTTCGGTGCCACCTTTCGACTAAGTCGAGCGCGTGCTGCTCTGAATTATACTGAGGGTGCTTGGTTTACACGTATGTTCCTTGTAAAAAGACTTAACATGAACTGCTCTGAATGATAATAAAGGTGCTTAATTCATGTTCCTTGTAAAAAGACCTTTATTTCAAGTGCCAGCGTTCCTGTAGTTACATACAATATAATAGTACAAGTCAACAGTTTTCCTCGGCGCGCTTTGTGTGCAATGCGCCAAAAGCGCCCCGAGGAAAACTGTTGACTCAGTCAAAAATATGGCAGTGACAGGGTTAAGAACGATTCCAGTATTTTACAAATATGGATGAAATGATGTTTCAAAATAAATCAATGTCAAGTGTGACAAAGTTTTATGTGGCGACCTGTGACCTGAATAGAAAAACCAGCATCACTGAGCATGTTCAGTTATAATGCTGATTGAACTTATCACTTTGTCCTTCTCAGTAATTCTTCATATTTGTCGAAACAAAAGGAGAATAATGAGAAAACATGTCAAAGGAGCAGAACTTTGTTAAAAAAAAAATTAATGCAACTTGACTGTCTCCTGTATATAATATCCTAGTCTAAATACCAGATTTGATGCAAACATTTACCGCGAACAAGAACATGAGACAACAACTTCTATTTATTTTAATTCGTACAATCAAGAAATGAATCTTAGCCGTGACAGTAAGCTATCAAATACCATGCGGCATGACGGAGAATATTGGATCACAAGAATTCTACACTTTCCTTAAGTGATTGAAGCAAAAGGGAATTGTTGCACTTTTAGTGGCATAGCCCTAGATACATTACCTGCTGAGGTTAATTTCATTTTGAGTGTATTGAGACGTATTCGTCCAATGGTGCTTTTTACCTATGATTGTCAAGTTTTTTTAATGTCGAGATTTTATGTAAATGCGATAGTGCTCATGATGCTTTTCAATTGGTCACGAGTGACGAATGTTTAAAATTTCATGATTTATATATATATATATATATATATTTCAGTGGGCATACATTTTGTTTTCAGTGTACATTTACTTGCGCCTTCAGAATAATATTTCATATTATTTTCATGGGCCTCTGACCAACTCGTGTCCCGAAAATTGTTGAACCTGGGGCTTCTTATCGTTACAGACCTGACCTGAAAATTTAAGGAAACATTGAATGAAAGTTTCAAGCAAACATATGTGTTCAGGCACTCATGAATGGTTTGGACCTTCTTAAGAAGGTTAAGATTGAGCCAATAACGTGCAGCCATCCTACTTCTGTTACTCATTTAACGGCAATCATGCTTGTGTTGCAGTAATGAATGTGTGCTTAAGCGGTTCAACAAATTTGGTTTTGCAGAAAGTTGTTAGAATTTTCTGCGTCTTAGGCATGTCACAATAAAAGACAGTAAACTAAAAATGTATTTGAGATTTACTTATATTTTTTGCAAAATGGGATTGTCTATATTGAATAATTGGCTCTGCTCGTTGACTTTAAACAACACATTGGCTAAAAACATTTTCAATTGATAATATTGTCTGATTTCCAAGAAAACATTTTTTTTTCTGGGAGTGAACGCAGGCAGAGGTAAAATACAGATAATATGTGTTATACCCCCGCATTTTGTACAATAATGCACCAATACATTGCTGACCATCGGTTCAGCCGAAATCAAGCGTTAGTTTTACCATTTTCATAAAATCGCTTTATGATGTGGCGTCCTCTGGTGGCAATATAAGTTACAACTGAGTTTGAACTACTCCGAGAGCGCTGAAAATGGTGTACAATGATAATAATAAACTTTTCTTTTTCCCCAAGTTCAATTATTAACCAGTGGAATACAAGTATTAAGCGCATACTTCTTTTTTCAGATATATCATTTTCTATATGTACAAGAAAACGAGCAAAGCTCAGGGAATCAGGACAACAAGCAAATAAATAAGGCAATTGTTAAATTGCATTATGCAACGTGTAATAACTATTAAAATTCACAGTCCAGTAAACGTGCGGGTACCATAATAATTTACATCGCAGTGCATAAATTTCAAAACAGTAGCTTACACCTTTTGAGGAAAGATACTTGGTAGATCAAAACGACACTGACTGTGGTGTCGCTGTTTGGAGCTCCTTACCTTGTGGGTGTCCTTATGGATTGGCATTCCTTCTCAGAAAAGTGCAATACATGTATTTATCGGCACCTACCGCAGGCCTTCAGGACAATCAACTGATACCCGTAACTTATTTTTGACTCACTTTATTTCATCCTTTACACCAGCCTTAGAGATGAACCTATATAGGCCTGTTTCATGAATTGCCAGAGACTTCAGTGATTTTTAATGTCTGGAATGGATTTCATATCATGTTGACAGAGAACTTATACGTGTACATTTTTATCTAATTTCTTGAAAAAAAATCTAGATATTCACGGATTCTAGAGTTTTTCTCTATAGCGGCGGTCTATTTCCCTCGTCAACACCTCGGCATTTGCTACACGATGTTACTCGCCAGAAGTGTGACTGATAACTTTGGTTACCAGAAATAATATCTATAAAATATTCTTCAAGCTCGACGCCATTTTTTTCTGAATGACATATCAGCACTGTATAGCGGCACTCTACGCTTTGTTTACTACAACACAGACGGGTTAAAAAATAATGTCGTAAATAGACTAAAATTAAATATATGTTTGCTTAAAAATGTTAAAATGCTTATACAAGGTTTTGCGTGCGCGCCCGCGTGTGTGTAGGAGTGCAGGGCATCTAATACTATTATTTACGTATTTTTTTCTGGTAACAAAAGTTCATCAGCCACACTTTAACCATCTAATGCGGTTGTTTGCGGGTTTGCATGAAAGCAGTGGTTGGTAAAATTACTTCCCTGCTGCTGCAACTTCGCATAGGGTCTACCTTGCAAAAGATCTTTCACAACAGCAAAAATTCTCCCGAGCGACGGTTCAGTCGCTTATCAGGTATCTCCAAAGAATCAAGAAGTAGGCCCTACTCCAGGACAAGCCATTCATAATGTCTTTCAGTTAAAAAAACGTCAGACAACATTCACGTGCTTGGAGAGGCGTGCAATGCCCGAATATTCCCGGACCGTTTACAGCAGAGGGCTATCAACATCCCAAATTGCTAATTTGGGGTTTTTGAGTGTGCTCAAAACATAGTTTTAGCCTATGCTAAATGAAACTCCCCCCCCCCCCCGTCTTTATTTTTTTAAAACTAAGAACGCACATTGAACAAATAGATCCTGACAAATGGTAGGAACTTGGCTGAATCTGCTCCAGATTGTAAATTACAAGAACAAATAGCCTCCTTTGATAGGGGGTGGCAATATTATGCCTTGTAGTACCAAAAGGTGTAAATTAACTTGGCAGCCAGTATGAAATAGTACCAGATGGCAACTAACTAATTCGTCACACACGTCAAAAAATATATATCCAATTTTAGCGTGTAAAAGATGTGTCGCTCGTCTTTTTTGTTGAACCTCTCAAATATGATCATCTTTGTTTCAGCTTTCGGGACAAACTGTAGTTCTACAGCTTCAAGGCAAACCCACCCGGTGTTTACACTGTCTGTCGATTTGTTGTCATCAAACATTTTTAAAATCGTAACAATTACAGGATATTAATAATCAATAGGTAGAGGGAATCATGATTTGGTCACATGCAAGACGGTGCGAACGGGCGAAAAAGTATCAAATATTTGTTCTCTTTGGAAAAACACAATTATCAATCTAAATGTGTCACAAAATTAATTACTAGTGAGAACAAAGATGTCAAATAATTAAATGATATTTTGGAAGCAAAAATGAATACTATTATTCGAATTAAAACCGTATTTGGTGGGTGATATTCAATACTGTCACATCTTCAATAACCCAAATATTCCAACTGTATCTGATAATGAGAAACAAAATTATGAAGGTCTGATAACTAGAGGTGAATGGATAAGGGTTTTTAAACAGTTTGAAAATAATAAGAATCCAGGCACTAATGGGTTTTCTGTTTTTGCAATTTATTTTGACAGATGTGAACATTTTGTTATGGAGAGAAATGATTTTGAGAAAGGCTTACTTTTTGCAGATCAAAGGCGAAAAGTAATTTCATTAATATCCCATACAACTCCAAAACTTATTGTATTGGAAACCTTGGCGCCCACTTTCGTTATCAAATATGAATTATGAATTAATTGCAAAGGTCAGGACATTAAGATTCCAAAGATTTTTTACCACAGTTGGGCAAACACAGATCAGACCGAATATGCAAAGGGCAAATACATTGATGAAAACACAAGGCAAATTTCAGACATTATTGAACTAACAAGCTTGCGTGACATGCATGTACCCGGTTTGATTATGTTGATCGATTTTTGCGAAGGCGTTCAATACTTTGGAATGATATTTTGTAGATAAGGCTCTACAAGTATTTAATTTTGGTAAAGTGTTTCGAAAACAGGTAAAATTCATGTACACGGATATAATAGTTGTGTAATTATTAATTGGATATACTTCACGGTACTTCTCTTCATGCATGGGTGTTCGCCAAGGCTGTCCTTTATCACCCTTTCTCTTTGCATTAGCTGTTGAACTCTTAGCTCCTCAAATCAGATTAAATCCAAATGCAAAAGGCATTAGGCTACTACAGGTTCAAAAATAATAAAATTAAGTCAAGTTGCAGACGATACTACCTGCTTTCTTTTACTGGATGACGAATCTGGAAAGACAAAATAGAATGCATATGAACACTGGGAGACAGCCTAGTAACATCCCTGAAATAGTGTAGTGGACATTTTTCTACTTTAGGTGTGAAAGTCCTTGCCAATCAAGAAGACATGCTGTCAAAAAATTGTGTTGATGGGTTTCAGCTGGAACATGAAACTAACTATTTGGAAAATGAAAGAGCTGTTTTTGTTTGGGAAAATTCCAGCGGTTGCAACTGAGGGCATCTCCAGAATAATTTATATTGCTTCCACAGTACCGCCTGATTCTGAAATGATTTAAAAGGTTGAAATAGAAGGAATGTGTTTATCTGGGGCAGCAGTACTCCGAAATTAAAATAGACGTTATGTGCCGAAAAGGTAATTCTGAAATGATTTAAAAGGTTGAAATAGAAAGGAATGTGTTTATCTGGGGCAGCAGTACTCCGAAAATTAAAATAGACGTTATGTGCCAAAAAGTCTTGGTGGATAGAAGATCCAAATTTAGAAATTTCCAATTTGTGAAGGAAAAACAAACTAAAACGGAAACATGTCATTCAAGAGTTCTTTCCATGTGTGAAAATTCATGATTTACTTCAAAGTCGCTGCTTTGCTGGTTTAGTTTGGACCAGGATTCCATTATTTACTATCCACTTGTGAAAGCTTGGAATTAATCTGGTCTATTTTCCAGCCCCAATCTGCAGTGTCAGGACGCAGAGAAATGTCTTTGTTTAATGAGCATATGTTAGTGGAGAAGAACCCCAAACTGTACAGAAAGTTGCAGTATAAAGGCATTAGATTAAGCAATGATATTGTCGATGAAATGTAGAATTTCTTGCTCTTGAACGGATGAATGTCAAATATGATTTTCAGTCAGATTTCTCAGCATACTTACAGATACGTTCTGCTATCACATATATTTGGGAACATTGTTAAAAAGTTGAGGTAATATATCCATCCCTCAGGAAAATTCCATTTAATTTTTTATACCAATGGTATTTTTAAACAGATTAAGGAATTGCAGAGTAAAGATTTTCATTGGGTATTAGAAGAGGAGATGGCAGTTGAACTTCTTGTAGTTGGAAGTTTCAATTTTTTTGAAACTTCTAACTACAATTACTTTTGGGGACAATCTTTTTTTCATTTAAAACAACTTTAGAAACTAAATTACAGGCATTTCATTTGAAAATTTTATATCGTATAATTATTAAGAAATATTGGCTGCATAAAATAGGAGGAATTCATAAGTTACTGCGAACCTGTTCTTGCTAATTATGTCGGTTGGCAACAGAACTATGCCTCCACCATGATGAGGGCACTTGCAGCAATTTGTTACTAAAAGATCATAAATTTACTACACTTCTCCCGCTAATCAAATGAAAAATTGTGAATATTTTAAGCAACTTTATATGTTTGGAACGACATGATGGACTTTTGTTATGCTTTTGCTTTCTCAGATTGTTATTTTCTATTACCAACACACATTTTGCCCTGCTAAAAACACGGATGGATACATACAACAATTTCATGAAAAAAAAGACGGCTGTATCCCTCTTCATACCAATGAATTCAGTGCGGGATTATCATTCTACCTCCAAGTGTGCAAAAAAATATTGTCTACCAACAAAAAGCAATCGATAAATACGCTTGACAGTTTTACTCCTGCTGGTTCGTGAACAAAAAAAGTGTGGGAAAGGAAAAGGTCTATGTGTTGTGTAGAACAAAAGAACGATTATCGGATTAGGCCTAAGCATAGTTGCAGACGTGGTTTATCTTTCATCTTCACGTAGGGCACATCTAAGCCCTAACGTGGCACTTTGGGGTCCGGGCGGCATCTCAAGAATTTATCTACTTTTCCGTTTTTCTGTGGGTGGAGACCTGTGCATAGTAAGCCAAAAGGCAACATAAATTAAACTCAGTAATAAGTCAGCCGAGCCAGCCAACTTTGTCGTACATGTTCCGTATTACAAATGAATGAGCCAACAAAAAGCATATTTTTGAGTGCTCTTCTTCAGAAACTTGACTTGGAAGAAGTTAACGCTTTTGCCTATCATATGATTTGTTTGCATATACACTGCATATATCCAGTGCCCTACCCACCAAGGTACGTATCCTCATTTTCCTGAGATTAACACTCCACATGCAGAAAGTATGTTTGATAAAAGTCGCACATTTCACGGGTTATGCACAGCTTGATTACTTCTATCACACAAATTAAATTTATCTTATGACTTATTATGATCAAGAGGTGCCATGCGCAGGAGCGGGTTCTTATGTCAGAAGGAATAAGAAACCATCAAGCACGAATATAGTGGTTTGGTAATCATTCTGACACAAGAACGGGGGAGGGGGGAGGGTTACTCCCATTAGTGACGTTAGTAGGTATGTGCCGCTCTGAAAGTCCTTCTTTTTAGCGACATTTCCCTAACAAAGGTCTAATATTTTGACAAGAATTCCCTTTAAAAAAGGGTAATTTTTCTCTTTTATGGCCAAAAATTCGGGAAAATTTCCCTGACAAAGGTCGAAATTTTCTGCCTGGAGCACTTTTTCCTCTAATTTGGCACCATATTTGCTTCTATTTCAGTTGAAAAAGTCCCCAACAAAGGTATCATTTTTGTGAAAAAGTTCCCTAACAAAGGGTGGGATTTTGAAAGGTCGAACCGCATCCCCCCCCCCCAAAAAAAATATGGGGAAGTACCCCCGCTCCCACCCGACAAGAAGCAACGACCACGAGTTGTAATTCCTTTTTTAAAGCTTTCCTTCGCCAAGTACTTTATTATTTATGAAAGGGAATGAGTTGAATTGTTATAGCACTTTTGTGAATAAATTGTCCTTTCTATGGTGCGATATATACTTTATTCACTATATTAAGCCCTGTTCACACCAGGCAAAATGGTGTGATTTAGTTCGAATCCTATCGATCTTTGCCTGTCCACACCAGCACTGGAATCGATCTGAACTGTTTCGTTTGAGACCACATGTGAGCACAGGCGCTCATAACGTTCAGTCAGTCAAGCTTTCGTGCTAATATACATGGGGGGGGGGGGGGGGGGGGTAGACAGGGTTGACCTGGAACATCTATTCGTTCAATGGCCCACATAGGGCCTTATCTGCAATAAAGTATTGTGTATTCATCTGTGCAGTCAATCATTCATGCTAATAAGATGGTGAAGGGTGGGCCTAAAACCACAACGTCAGATCGAGCTCCTAACGTTACAGAGAAAGGTTTGAAACGAATTCTATCATGATGTTACCCAGTAACCAAGGACCGTCCAATAGCAACACAGTATTGCCAGGTCGTAATACCAGTACAACGGCCTCCCAGACTATTTGTTCAAATAGAGAGTAATGACAGCTTTTATGTTTTAAATTGGGCTTTATTCATGTAAAAAATATATAAAATAAGCATAAATTTATAATTTTTGGAAAGTGTTGTGCATATGGGGGTCCATGGCAGTTTCTGTCAACATGGCAACTGAGATATTTCTCTTGGCCCTGGGTCCTTTCCACTATGAAGTTATCCAAATTGTGCATTTTAAGGGGTGCGATTACATCATCTCCATAATCAATGAATGGGAATTCGACACCCACCAATCAATGAATCTCGACACTGGTAACAGTACTAGGAGGCATGTACACGAACTCGACAACAGGACAGTCCATGATCTTACTTTTACTAAATCAAGTTTTACTAGGCCTACTCCATGCCGATGGCGATTCTACGGCCGAGTGGTCATGCATGGCCGACATGGCAAGTCACACTGCTCCTACGAATCCATCTGCCCCTCCGTCCATACAGGCGGAACGATTTACTCGTCCAAGTGACGAAGAATTGAACAATATTGCAGACCAATATACAGTGAATTCCACAGACAGGCAAACTGCTTGGGGAGTAAAGCAATCCAGTTCCATATTTACAATTCACATGCTTGCCGCGACATCTGTGTGAAAATGTTTACATGTCCCATGTGAAATCGCCACGATCCTGGACTCGGCTGGAGCTATAAAAAGTAACATTGCCATGCATCGCGTCGTTAATTGTTATCCGTGGCAGTAAGTAAGTTAGTAAGTACCGGGTAAGTAAGTAATTCTTTTATTGACTGTGAAGCTCACGAGTGACCTTCTTTCGAAAATAGCCGCTAGATGGCAGTAATCTTCATTTACAGACTGATGGGCCTGGACCTGGTGTTGATCTTTGTTGTGCGAGTGTGATTTTTTAGTCTTTTTAAGTTTTATGCGGTTCATTGTGATAGAAAAGTGATTAAAACCTTCAACTCGGGGTTTGTGCCTGTACCCTGACCCGGGGGCCAGCACAACACCCGAGCCGAAGGCTCGGGTGTTGTGCTGGTGGCCGGGTCACGGTACAGGCACAAACCCCTCGTTGGCGGTATTTATCCCTTAAGCTCACATCTGGACCACCATCCCGTTTCACGTTTGACATGATTTCCCCGTTTCTAGGCCCGCTTTTTGTCCAAATCAATTGCTCGGTGAGTAATTATTCAGACCTGAGAATATTTCTCAGTCTCTTCGGTTTATTTACATCTGATTGGCTAGCTCATATTCCTGAACCAATCATCAGCAGGATGTGCTGAGAAATTAGGGTAGATGTGGGGGAAACGCAGAGGGAAACGCAGAGGGAAACGGGACAGTAAATGGTTAAACGTAAATAAATATTTCTTTGAGGACCAATGGGTTACAGATTGCCTTTGTCTGGGAAATTTATCATTCTTGCATGTCATCGCCACTAAGGGGGGGGGGGGGGGGCTTAGTGTCGACGTTAGTGTGTATTGAAACCTACGCTATAGCCAGCATACTCTGTAGCGTGTCTGGCAAAGTTGCTAGGTAACAGTAAAGGTTGCTCGTAAGTACATCTCCTCTTGCGGTACCCATACTTCCCGCTAATGTGTTCTTTCACACAAAGTTCGGCAGCCAACTGAAAAAAAAAACGGCATTTCAGTGTAGATTTGGAGTATCATTTGACAAAATTGAGATTCAGTTTTAGAAAGGACGCCCCTCAAGGTTACTCTCCCGTTCCTTCCCCCCCCCCCCCCACACACACACACTACATAATTTTCAGTTGGGTTAAACGGGACATTCCCCAGTGGAAAAATCAGAAACCAAAGAACTGCAAAATGAGAGAAAAATTACACTAAAGTTCACACCTTGATATAAAATTACATTTAAAATAAACTTACAAGTTTATCAGAGGTCTTCCGTTAAAATATTTATTTAGGCAGAGGTAGCCCTATGATAAATACGGAGTTGGAAACTTACATTGGGCCCGGGCATTGAGTTTTAAGATGGGTCCTTCCGAACGCAGCATGCAGGCCTAAGCACCTTCACGTATATGAACATACAGTTGTTGACCAAGATTCAGAAAAGAATGCTTTGGTCTTTTAACTTTTGTTCATTAATGAAATAATCAGCTTTTGTCATTTCTTTTGTCATGAAACGTACAAAAGTTTCGTGCGTTTTTTTTGTTTTTGTTTTTGTTTTTGTTTTTGTTTTTGTTTTTTTTTAACCAAATTTAGCTGAGAAAATTATCATTACAAGGTTCTATTTTTAACAAATGTACATGTCGAGGAAGACTCGGCCCACAAAACGCCCTATCCATTCATACAATTTGTGAAAACTATGTAACTCGAAAAAAGTAAAGCTAATCCAAAGAAATCATACAAGATAAGTATTGCATTGGTGATGCAAAATATAGAATTTACCCGATGAAGGGTGAACACATTAATTTGGGAAAGATTTATATTTAGCGAAACGTCCTGTCCTTGTTTCAATACTGGGAGCCATGCCATGCAAACATCAATAAAATATAAAGAAGCACAGTTGTCGCTAAGCATTATCCATAGTTTCCCCCAAAACTAGAAGTTGACTTGAATTGAAGTGATATCATTTTCCTTCACATCCAAAAAAAGTATATCACAATTAGTTAAATGCTTCAAATTTTTACATTTTGTCGTTTGAAGATCAACTTGTCTATACGGCATAAATTTTGATACTATAATTATAAACTTCACACAGCAATTTAGTGTTTTTAAGGGTAAAACATATGGAAAATTTAAATTAAGACTCTCGATGGTATTATATTTTCAACATGACACAAATTCATTTGAATTGTTTTGTACTTGAATATGATACCTACCTGTAAATTATTTGAAATTATTTGTTATGATCTATTTGTCCATACGATTATTTATTGTTTGAAGACAATATGTTATGAATATTTTCAGAAAAAATTGCGGATTATTAGCATACTATATTAGGTACCCCATGGGATTTGAAAATTTTACTAATGATATGTTTTTACTACTGTATAATTTGGCGTATTGGCACTCAATGTCACCTTTAAAAACCCATCCATAACCCCTGAATAAATATTTATCATGGTCAAAGCAACCTAAACGCAGTCAGTTCCCTGCTTGTGATGATTCTTTTTACCTTGGTGAAGCTTGTATAAATTTGTGATGATTTTTTATTCTTTCACAATCGAATCTTTGACGTCGACTTTCCGAGTGATATCAAAATGAAATGTTTTTAAGGCCTTATCCATATAAAACCCAAAATGAACACAAAGAAAATATATGTAAACAACTATGAAGCACTGACACACGTCAACAAGCTCCTTTTGCATCAGGTCACATTCTGTGTACAACGAGACTGGTGAACTAGCGCTTTGTGATCGCAAGTGATCGTTCAGAAAAAAAGCCTCAACTGTGACTACACGCTAATTTTTCAACCACCTTATCACTTTTTCATGGTAATTACGGCTTTGTTTGTTTGTTTATTTCAAATTTAGGGATGATAGAGGAAAGGAGTTGCAGTACTGAGGCATTTGATAGGGCCATATCATATAAACTTACTTTTCATTTTATTTATTTTTTATTTATTCATTTTTTATTATTATTATTATTATTATTATTATTATTATTATTATTATTATTATTATTATTATTATTATTATTATTATTATTATTATTATTATTATTATTATTATTATTATTTTTATGATTATGGTTATGGTTATGGTTATGGTTATTGTTGTTATTATTATTATTATTATTATTATTATGATTATTATTATTATTATTATCATTATTATTATTATGATAGAATAAACTGAAAATATACCCCTTGAGCTGGGATATAGATAGAGTGCAATATCATGCAAGTTGGTGAATCACTTCCTAAGTAATGTGCAAAACGAGTTTTTGTGTATATCATGAATGACTGTAAAAATGTCAGAGACAAATTCTTTTAACGTTGAACAGCTTTAGTGTCAGTGCACTAATTTTACATAACTGCATAGTATAACATGCGGCAATTTCTTATTTTATGCATTCTTAAAAGCCAGTGGCTAATATTCAGTGTACGCACGTTTTTGCATATTTCATGACGTATGATCCTAAATATTATTAGTTACTCCGTGAAGGCGCCCAGGAAATATATATATATATATATGTATATATATATACATATATATATATATATATATATATATATATATATATATATATATATATATATATACATATACATATATATATATATAAATATATATATATATATATACATATATATATATATATATATATATATATATATATATATATATATATATATATATATATATATATATATACCGGTGGATGACATCTGTATCTCCTGAGGCTGAAGGCCTAAGGCCTCAGGAGATACACGTCACCCACCTGTGTATATTTCGGTAAACTGGGCTCCTTCATGAAATAACGGTTTTATTTTGTATTATTGTACATTGTTTTATTTTACATTATTGTATTAAGGAACTGACAAAATAATTTCCTCTCTTGATAACGAGTGAAACCTGCGCTTGCAACCGCCATGGTCACTGTCGTCTGCAAAGCGTTGAGCAGGTTGTCGCAGTTATATTACAGCGTGAGGTTATCGGAAGATACGGAATCCAGCCTTGGATATGGACTATTAAACCGGCGCGTGCAACCCGTTTTTACCAATGACGTTGCTTGTTAGTTTAACCAAAACAAGATAAATGCTAGCATCTCTACGAAAAATGGATAACATGCATCTTTGTTCATATCAAATCTGTTACAAAGTATGAGTCAACAAAAAAGCTTTCTCGTGGGGCTGATGTTTATGTAATAATGCCGAGCTCAAATGCAGTCACGTGATGCGACATTTTAAAGCAGTATGATAGGTCGGGGTACTTGCGCAAATAAGAATTTTTCAGTTTGGGGCTTTTAGGCTATCTAAAGATATTCTTACCTCCAGCATTAGATATTAGCCGACTGTATTTCAATGTTTTCAAAAAGGAATACATGTGTTTCGCTGCTACCAAAGTGTACAATTGGTTTCAATAAGTTTTCTCCTCCATGTACATCTCGGTATCTGGGTCACTGATGTTTAAACTTCCGATGGATACAGATGCTGATAGGAAATACAACACTAATGTTGAAATCGTCACGTGACCCTGCCTTTAAGATACGAAAGAAATAACGAAAAGAAAAAAACACCTCACCACCATGCACGTTGGGTTGGAACTACATTGTAGTTCGAGTTATGGACAAAAACGTTTCTCGCAAGTAGGTCATGACACCTGCAAAAGTGGTTCACTGATACAATGAATTAGCGCAAATAAATAGTTGAAGAAGGTACTTACATTGTATAATATTGCTACAACACTCATCCGTGAATAAACAGGTGCAACCCTTCTAAATATTAAAAATACCAAATGAACGTATTGTAACTATAAACATACAGTTTAAGGTCATTGACCAACTATCATGTGCACAACTTCAGTATATAACTGTACTCCTGACAGAATTACAACCGATGGGCCTTTGTAGCCATTGATATACCTCACGTATAAGTTTTAAGCCACCATATACTTTTTTTTAGAACGTTGTGATAAGAAACATTTTTTTTTGGGGGGGGGGCATAGATATAGCCAATGTACACCCATATTCAAGCTATCCAACGCCCAACGTTGCTTAAGTTGATTGAAAAGTTTTTGAATTATTGCCAAAATGTATTTTTGATGAGGTAGGTCAAAGTCAGAAAAAGTAGGTCAAGGTCACTAATGGTACAAGGGCATCTCTGATAGTCTTGTAGCGTCAAGTTTACGCCCGCAAATGTCAAATTCATAGGAAAAAAATTGGGTTTTTATTTGACCCTATGGCCCTGATCTTCAACTTGATTACAAAAGCTCAGTGTGCACCACATATGTTCCCGGAGTCCAGGTTTCGTTGCTGGTCTGTTGTCCTATTCGGTTCATAATTTTCTGATCTGTGTGGAAAATTAAAAAAAAAATAGCACAAGTGGCAGATTTTTCATTAAGTAGGCCCAGGTCGTCGATTAGTGGATCAAAAGTTTGAGCTTGCACTCACACCCTTGGGAATAAATTTCAGTATGGTGGCCCAAAGCACATTTGAGTTAGGGACATTTAAAAAATATGAATAGTGGGCCAAAGAAAGATCACAAAAATGCTAACGGTGGATTTGTTGTCCCTTGGTGCCACCCAATTGGAAACAAATATAAAAAGTTGGGACAAATGACTGTAGTCAGAAACCTTATCAACGAGCGTCTCACCTATTCAGGGAATCTGAAGAAGAATGGCACACGCAAAAGCACAGAGGAATATGAGCATGTCCCTTTCTTTCAACGCTGGGACAGGGCATCGGAGCATGTCGTACACATTTCTGTTCACTGATGTGTCCGGGCAGTGCGGCAGCATGGGCAATTTGTGAGAGAAGCTTCAAATAATTCCAGAATTAGTACCGATGTTTCATGTCATATTTAATATGCTCCCATCGTGGTAAGTGTATTTTTGTTAAAATTTGTTGTGTAAATTCAGATTGGTCACAGAGAGTTCTCAGCATGAGGCCATACAAACCTTCTCCATTATCCCAAGCACACCATGTTGAACCGGATTGGGCACTTGCTGTCAATGTCGCTACACACGAAAAACCCCTTGCATTCCAACTGTGGGTTTCCATTCTAGAAAAAACAATATTCAAGAGTGTTTTCATGTTAAACGTTTCCTGCGGACGGTAAGGATGTTTGGATTTCGCTACTTTTTATTGAATTCCCAATGTGTGTCACTTTAAGCTGTTTCAGATGTATATAATTATTATGTTGCTTCATGTGGGCTGTGCAAAAATAGCCACAAATTTTCATTCTAAAATAGCCAAGAAATTTCTCATGTCTTCTTTGCGATCACTGCACCCAAATATTAATGTTGGTATAAGAAAGCAAGCAAAAATACACATGAATATGTGAAAGAGCGGTGATCGGAGGTGAACTTTTGGAATGTTTCAAACTCAAATCTTTATACTTTCTTGCTGAAGAATGATCCTCGAGCGGTTCTCGCGTGCTGGCCTGTTTACAAACAAACTTATCTGGTCATCGTTGCTGGTTATTTCCGGTCTTGCGTAATCGCACCAGAAAAAGCAAAAGTTATCAGCATAACACCTGTGGCCAGCACCAACCCAACCGCATCATACATTTCCATGAATGCCATCGTCTGTCGGTTTAAACTCATTGATTTACAAAGATAAAAGGCTTCCAAGGGTCACATTTTAGGTTCATGGAAACAATAGAACACACCCCCACGCGAATGTTACAAACTGTACCGGCCATGTGAATGAACGGCTGATCTTCACGAGACACCTTGAGGTAATAATTCTTCTTATTTTTATGAACATCAAAACTGATAACTGGAATATTTCATGACCATAATCCTAAAAAAATATATTATTATGACCGTATAACAATGAAGATAATAAAAGTGACAACATAATATATTATGATGATAACATTTGACGTGAGAATGGTTTATGGATCGGTGTCCGCTACTAAGGCAAGGGATTCATAATCATACCCATGGTTTCAAAGAGCGATAAGTCAGCAGTCGCCTGGTGGAAAGCGCTACACAAAATTGCACCCACACCTAAATTGCTTACAAAAGGCAAATTAGATTTCTGCGTGTTGAGTTGGCCAGGTCGCCACAGAGCGGAACATCCCAACCGACTTCACCCAGTCAGTTTACGTGGCTTGGTTATCCATGTGCTTCTGTGGTTTCCATCGTGGGACTCCTTGGTGAACAGGACAGGAGGTATTCACATTTAACAATATTAGCTACAGATATGCTCTGGTCTCCTCAGTTGCGAGGCAACAGAACTATGCTTCAGCCATGGTCAGAGCACATGTACCAATTATGTAACTTAACCATGCCGAAATAACACTTTTTCTAACAAACAAGTACCTCCGGCCGTGCCAAGATAACAAATTAAACTGACATCAAAAGAGGTAATGTGAAAAAGGGGAAAGAACATCCATTTTCAACATGTTTCAACAAATGTCCAAGTTACCCATGGCCTAACAAAAATATATGTGTGGTTCCGGTAACCTGACAGACCCTACTAAAAAGGCCCAACCCTAAAATTAATTGAACAAAAAAACAAACAAACAAAAACAAAACAAAAAAAAAACAAAAAAAAAACCAAAAACAAAATCAAAAACAAACAAAAAACAAAAAACAAAACAAAACAAAAAAAAACAAACAAAAAAAAACAAAACAAAAGCAAAAACGAAAGTACCTTTAAGTCGCCCTTCCCTAATAAATACTGATCGACCCAGGCCAGTGCTGCAAACTCAGCCAGAGACTCAAGTGGCCCCCCAAAAGACCGTAATTTTTTTTCAGTAGCCCAAATGAGACCTACACGGCCCAAAGGGTCGAAGGTATGCCAGGGAGGTCTGGGACAACCCCCCCCCCCCCCCCCCGAAAATTTTTGAATTTAGGCATGCAAAAAGGTGCATTCTGGGTAGTTTCGAATACATTGCCTTCACATGGTTGACGAAATCAGCACATTTTAGTCATAATTGTACTGATTTGGCCATTTTCCCTCAGATTGTACAAAAAATCTCATGAAAATTAGCAAAAAATAGTTAAAAATAAATTGAAAAAACATCGGCCTCGTCATGTTATCAATTGAGATAAGACAAATTTTGTATTCATACATGTGAGGCTTTAGAGAATTTTTGCACACATAATATGTTTATTAATTTGGGGAAAATGAACAGGTAAATTATCCTGCAATTAGTAAGTTGTGTATTTTCTCTACATAAGCAAGGAGAAAAAATACATTAAGATAATCACTAGGCCTGAATGTACTTCACTTTTATCGCTGAATGTTGATTGATAATATTTCATGCACACATATGCCAGGATGGTGCAATATAATTGCTGAAAGCACACCAAACTAGGATACATGAAATGGGAGTACCAAATGCCTAGGGAATCTTGCCTTAGCTTATTTCCATGGTGGGACACAACATGGAAATCGCCGAAATGCAAGTATGAAATCAGAAAAATATTAAGTTGCTTTGCACAGGCTTGTAGCTGAAATGTTTAATTATTCATGAATTAAAAGATAGATATAAATTTTCAATAAATTAATATATAAATAAACGTTAGCGACAAAGGCGTAATTTTTATAACACCCGGGACCTGCTATATATATATATATATATATATATATATATATATAGCAGGTCCCTGATAACATCCAGATACTGAAACTATAAATATATAATGCAGTCCCTCTCCAGTACTCCTATCTCATGCATCAAAAATAATTTCACCTTATTTTTGAAAATTTCTTCTAGTCACTCTCTTTGATATACCCTGGCAGGTTCTGCATGGGAATAGGTATAATCATGGTACAGTAGTACCTGCCATTACCGACCCCAGTCCCCACACGGTCAAAACGATCAGGTTTCCTTGTCACGGGCGCTTTTGCAATGGTAAATGACCTGACGCGCAAGACCAGGGTGCTGTCCAATTGCAACAGCAAATTTACATTCCCTGGATCGTTTTCTCAATTAACTTCTTCACATGAGAAACACTTGTTTTGGTTAAATTCTGTAGCCTTTTTTCAAGAACTGTGATGCAAAATTTTGCTACAATGCTCCAGGTGAACAGCGTTAGACCAGCTGCAACACGCAACCGACCAGCAAAATCACCCACAAACGACCACCCCTTAAAAAAAAAAAAAAAACATTAAAAAAAAAAACAAACAAACAAAAACAAAAACAAAAAAAAACAAAAACAAAAACAGAAAACGGCCGTTCAAATCAACCGTAACCAAGTTGTAAGACAAAGCTAACAGAAAAGCTGGCCAACGTGTGCCGTCATTTTGCAGTAAAGTCAACTCAAGCACCGCATTTTGTTTTAACTTGTCTGGACGGTTAACTTGGGCCCAGGAAAAAGCATAGCTGCTGCATATAGCCAGGTGGTGCGGTATCCGTGTCTAGTATCGCTAGGTTTCAGGTGTCTGTTCTCCAAGTTACCAGAGCAAACGGTCCTCAACGTATTTGTAAAAGGTGACTTGCTATCTTAACTTTAATCTGCCCGTTCGGATGTGTCTGAAGCAGTTATCATCGTTAGTTATAAATTCAAAGGCAACACGAAGGCGTGCATGCATGCACACACGTTGAGCGCCATTTTAAACATAGCGCAATGCATTATGGGAAAGAAAAATCACTGTGAATCGCGGCCACGTGTTTTCAGCATGGCTCCATGTGTCCGTTCTCCGAGTTTCAGGGCGAACGGTCGTTAAAGTACTTTTGAAACATGGCTTACTATCTTAACTTTAATCTGCCTGCTCGGTTGTGTCTGAAGCAGTTATCATCATTAGTTACAAATCCAAATACGACACGGCACGCTCGAGCGCCATTTTGAACATTAATTAATGCATTGATTGTGGGACAGTCTCAGAAAAGTACACTTGATTTGGATATCAAAGTGAATGGCGGCCACAGCATATATATCATTATTGATGCTCTCAAATAATTGCAAAATATATACTATTGGTTTCATATATTATTACCCTTTTCCCAACCCCACTCGGCAAGATCGTCCCAATGCTCATTTACAAGCCATTGGCATTTGGTGCGGAACTCACTTTTTACACAATGGCAGCCAAATCAATTGGATATTTTGAAGAGGCAGCATCCAAAATATATGTGTGATTCGTGTTAAGGGAAAGTTAATTTGTCGAATGAATGTAATGTACCATATATAATGGGACTTTTCCAGAATGAGCATTACCTGAAAATGTAAATACAACGACAAACAGTGACCAGTTGTAGGCCCCAGAATTAGGATTTTGTATCAGACAGTGAAGTCGCCCTGAGGCAATGAAATAAGGGTCAGCAATAGGCTGAGTGCCAAGCGCCCCACTACGTCAAAGACGAAGGTCAGTGGAGAAGGTTGCCCTGATAATGGATACAGGTCAGAAAGTACCGGTGGGTATTTATATAAATGTTAACAAATGAAATTTCTTTATGTTTTTCAGCATCTTGTATGTTTTAAAGCTTAATGAACGATTTTTCTTAAGCTTTTTGCTTTCTGAAGTTGCTACTTTTATTGTAGAAGCTTATTTGACCATGTTGAATACATCAATCTGCCCTCTTTCCTGTCAAGTTCCTTTCTGCAGCCTATAGGTGGCAGCACAGGATCTCAGTTATTCTGAATACCTCTCACATGGTTTCTACCTACATGGTTTTCTATAAATAGTATAGCTGCTTTGTGCCTGTGCCAGTCCTGCCCATTTTTTTCCATGAAAGTATTGAGTTATCATGGAAGGAGAGAAAAGGTAAGAACCGAGGTGAAAACAATGTCTTCGCCGGAAAGGTGGAGTGACAACACCATACAACAAGCAGAGGTTAACAAGAGCCAAAGAAACCGACACATACACACTGAAAATTTGAAACATTAATTTGCAACAACAATTAACGCTTCAATAAAAAACGCAGAGCAATGCCCGGCTAAAGGGAAATCTGTTAAAGCTAGATTCACCGCTTATTTAACCCATTTTCCATCTTCCGGCCACAAATCTGTACGTGGACAGCCGGGTGGGTGGGTGGGTGGATTATTTCCTCAAATTTTGGGTGGGTGTGCGGCTCGACCTTTCAAAAGCTCGCCCTTTGTTAGGGAACTTTTTCCCAAAAGTGATAAAAATGATACCTTTGTTAGGTACATTTCGCTGAAAAGGGAGGCCTTGAGAGCGGCACACACCCAGTATCGTCCCTGATGGGAGTACCCCCCCCCCCCGCACACTTGAGATATTCATTTTTTGACACGTACAGTTGCAGAGATGATAGGGTCATAGTCTTTCTTAAGACCCTTTCTCTTAGTTAATTCGTTATAAAGCAAAATAGCTAATGAATACTATAAAAATAAATGAGGGGGCGCGGTCATAGCGTCGAGCTAGAACAGGCCAAGCCGCGAAGCGGTCCTGGAGAGGAGTGAAAACTTTTGTTTTAACTTTGGCCGGGTTCCGGTCGCAGCCGTTCGGCGGTGCTGTGGTGCCAGTGGAAAACACACACACACACACCGGCCGGGCAACAGCTACTCGAAACACGCATACTTTGATAACACGTGTTGCAGCAGGCCTACGTCCGGGCAACAATGTCGGGGGACCATGAACTGCGCTGGCAGCTGTGGTACAGAAGTCTTGGCGACATCCAACAGAGGAACAAAGTCGAAATTCATGTTGCATTATACATTTTATAAATTCAGTCGCGATAGCCGATCAGGAACGGGTACTCTTTGATGACACGGGTTGCAGCTTGACACGGCGATGGCCAAGCAAGGTAGGCCGACTGTCAGAACGGTGCTCTTAACAGTAGCACAGAAGCTTTGGCAATATGCAACAGAGTAACAAATTTAAGTTGCCCAGTAGGCCCATCATAAGAAGCATGTCGATTGGAATTGGAATAACTTCTGCTAAGTAGATCATAGGAGATGCATGTAAACTTAATGTGTTAGGCTTAGAGTATATTGGCAGTAAACATGAAAATAACATAGTTATCTATTTTAGACTACTGTATTCTAAATGCAATGATGCGTGATGCAGTGGATCTATTATGTAGGCCTAGTCCCAGCGGATAAGCTTGCAAATTCACTGCCCTAGCTAACATTTGGCTGTATGATGCACCATGTATTTCGACTTTGTTCCTGTGTTGGATGTCGCCCAGACCTCTATACCACGGCTGCCAGCGCAGTTGGTTTAAACGTATATTATTTGCAAAAACAATTGGCCAACCTGCACAATGCCTATATGAAGGCCTCTTGTATATGAATTGACAATACAACAAAAAGTGGATACCATATCGATAACAAATAGAGAACGCACAGGACATAAAAAATATAATGGTAAGGAGAGAGAGGTTAAGGAAATAAATGGAGGTTATTACTGTAAATACATGGACATATAATTGGACATGACAATAAGTAGAATATATATGACTTATCTCTGTAAAATATTTGCCTGGTGTCTAATTATGTGGCTAATTATGATGGGACAGCTGCAACCCGGTGCTAGGACAGCTGAGCATTGAATCTTCCAGTGGTTCTAATATATCTGTGAGCTGCTTGAAATATACTAAGTATCCCGATTTGCAGCATTATTTTTTGTTGACCGTCCAAAAAGTAATGTTTTTAAATTGAAGTCTGCAAAGGGAATTATTTTAGTTTGGAGTTCGTCTCTCGCCATTACGTTTTTGTTGCATTGAAAAAAACGATGAAAACTACCCTCTTCCGAGGTACCACAGGAACAAAATGGTGATTCAGTTAGATTCATGCTGTACAAATTTTGTTGAGCTGGCTACAGCCCATTTTCAGTCTAGCGTGAATAACACCTATTCTTCGTTCTCCAAAATAAAACATTTCATTACATTTCGCCTTCGATTTATATAATTTCTTCTCCATTTCCTCTTAATCTTCAGACTTTTTAACTGATTGTGGCAGAAGGTTCGATTCGCGCACTGTGGCAGGAAAAAAAGAACTATAATAAGTATTTGTACGAGCATAAATTGAGGTAATATCCTGCCTTGACCTGATATTATATCTAGTTCGTTCTTCAACAGTACGTGGAATTAGATTGCATAAATATGAGGGAGCCAGTCCATGAACTATTTTGTACATAAGTATGAGTTTGTTTTTCCGTCGTCGTTCAGAAAGTGGCTCCCATCCCGTTTCAGCATATATTTTACCATGGCTACTATGGCTTAAAGCCCCCCCGTAACAACTCTGGCTGCATCTCGCTGAACACTTCAATGAAGTCCCTGTTTGACTCTGTGCATCCATCCCAAACTACATCGGCATATTCTAAGCAGGGTTTAACAAACGAAAAATTCAAAGATTCGAGTGCACGTCTATTAAGTTTGCACTGCAGTCCTTTCAAAATACCAACCAATTTCCTTGATTTAGCTACAATATAATTAATGTGCGCCGCCCAGCTGAGATCGGAAGACAATATATCACCAAGGTGTTTGTGTTGTTCAACACTGTCAATAATTTTTGTTCAAATACTAGATCGGGGTGATCAGCAGGTTTTTCCTTTTTACTGAATAAAAGTGTTTTGGTTTTGGTAGGATTGAATGTTACAAGCCATTGGTTTGACCAGTCTGAAACTGATGCAAGGGCTTGGTATGTGACCGCACTTTCAACTGGGTCGTCAATTTTAATATAAAGGGTGGTGTCATCAGCATAAAGTCTTATTTCAGACTGCACAATGTCTATTGTGTCGTTCACATAAATAAGGAATAATAGTGGGCCTAATACGGACCCTGTGGGACACCTGCTTCAATATTACCCCATTCAGAGGATTTCCCTTGAATAACGACACGTTGAGAGCGATTTTGAAGATAACTCTCAACCCACTGAAGTAAAGGACCTCGGATTCCCGCCTTCTTCATTTTATAAATCAGACTTGGATGATATACTTTATCAAATGCTTTAGTTATATCACAAAATATTACACGAACATCTTTTTGTGAATCAACGGCTTTATAAAACTCATGATACAGATACACAAGGTGATTTGTGGTTCCATCACCTGGGATGAAACCCGATTGCTTTCCGGATAGAGAGTAATTGTCTCTTAAAAACTGAATATGCCAGCGCAGTTCATGGTCTTCTGACACTATTGCCCGGCCGTAAACCTGCTACAACACGTGTTATCAAAGTGTATCTATGTGTTGCGGGTGGCTGTTGCCCGGTCAGCCTTTTTTTTTTTTTTTTTTCCCTTTCCTCACCGGCACAGTAGCGCCGCCGAGCGGATGCGACCAGGACCCAGCTAAAGTTTAAAAAACCCTTACTTGATTCCTCTCCAGGACTGCTTCGCGGCCTGGCCTGTTCTGGCTCGACGATATGATCGCCCCCCTCAATTATTGTCTCGCCAGCACAAGCTGTTGGCCAGACTAAGCTCTTAATTTCCGGACGGACGTCCGTCAACACAAAACTTCGGAGTGGCATTATTTCACTAACTGCACTTGGTAGGGCTTTCATACTTGGGTAAATGATTTATAGTGATGGTCACTACAGATTTGAACCATCACTGTCATACTTCATTGGTTACATCAAGGAGGGTAGAGCTGTCTACCCTCCTTGGTTACATCATGCGTGAATGAGAATTGTAGAAAAACTTCGGAGTGGCTTGAATTATGCCGGCGACTTTAATGCCCCCCGGGCATGGCTCTGGTTTTTATAATATTCATTAAATATTTTGTTTTATTGGGAATTAAGTGAGAAAGGGTCTTAAGAAAGATTAGATAGGGTCAGTGTAATTTAGAGCTTTGACACTTTTTACTGACCAAGAATTTCGATGCACCCGGAAAAACTTGTGCGGCTCATACAGTGTGACTTGGTTTAAACATATTTTATTCAAAAAAGCGATCGGGAAACAGGCTCTGCCTATATAAATCCCTCTCGTGAAAAAAAAAGAAATAAAAGAACAATACAAATGCTGTACAAAAGATAAAGACGGGCCACAGGACACCACATTGACGTAACATCGACATGGACATACATACAAAAAGATCAGACATCACAATTACAGGACAGACAGAAGTATACATTATTAGAATACAATACTGTCGAGGCCAGCCAACACTGTTCACATGAATACTGCTCGCGGAAAAAAAAAAAAGAAAGTACCGGCCCGCACGTGAACCACCAGGAGTCACAAGCAAAGCTTGTTCGTCAACCGGGGTGGAAAACGTACGGGCCTCAGTTGAATCTGCCAGAATTTAAGATATATGTGTGGGTACTGTCAACAATAATTTGGTTTACTGCCTTTGAACACTTGGGATTTCCAAACATAAGAGTTTGTAGTGTGAAAGGAGCCAATACTATGATATTTTGGTGCAATAAATTCCGCTCAGTCGTGTATTTGGTACACTCAAAAAAGTAATGAAATGAATTTTCTATTTCGGCACCACAGGAACAAGCAGGAGAAGTTACTATACCAATTTTATGCATATCGTGGTTCAACTGGCTGCAGCCCATCCTAATTTTTGCATGTAGAATATTGGCTTTCCTATTACCAATGTAAAACAACTCATTTGTCTTTGGTCTCCCTTTATCCAATTTACGCTTAAAAGTATCTATATCTTCAGAATTTCGAACACTGGATGGGAGTAAGTTCCATTGGCGAATCGTTGCGGGAAAAAAAGAATTATTGTAAGTATTAGTTTTTGTACGAACCTGGCTTATGTTCTGTCTGGATCTCACATTATATGCATTTCTGTTGGATACATTTTCCGGAATCAAATCGTGTAAATATGCAGGTGTATGTCCATTAATAATTTCATAAAGAAGTATGAGTCGGTGTTTTTCTCTACGCTTAGAGAGAGTCTCCCATCCAGTTTCATTGTACAGGAATGCATGACTTGTTCGACAAGACGCGCCCGTCACTGCGCGGGCTGCAGCCAGTTGAACATCTTCTAGAAGGTCTGCATCAAATTTCGTGCACCCTCCCCACACAACATCACCATACTCTAAAATAGGCCTAATGTAGGTGAAATAAATCAATTCTAATGTGCGTCTGCTGAGCTTATGTTGCAAAAATTTCATTACTCCAATTAATTTCCTTGCTTTGCAGACAACATAATTTATATGAGGTGACCATAACAAATCTGCACTAAAAATAAGACCTAAATGTTTGTGTTGTTTTACATCTTCAAGTGTAGTACCCTGAAATAGAGCATGGGGATGATGTGGAGGCTGTCGCTTCTTACTAATAATCATTGACTTGGTTTTGGAGCTATTGAATGTAACTAGCCATTGCTTAGACCAATTCTCGATGTGTTTAAGATCATCATTCATGGTGACAGCAGAGCCAGTGGGATCGTCAATGGTGATGTACAAAGTTACATCGTCGGCATAGAGCCTTATGTTAGAAGTTACAATGTCAACGATATCGTTAACGTAAATAAGAAATAAGAGAGGCCCAAGAACTGAGCCCTGGGGGACCCCTGCTTCTACTTTACCCCAATTTGAAAACTCTCCATGCGTCACAACCCTCTGTTGACGATCGTTCAAGTAACTACTAAACCAATTAAGCAGAGCTCCGGAGATACCTAACTTTGATAGTTTGTGTAATAAAGCAGGATGATACACCTTATCAAAAGCTTTGGTGACGTCACAAAAGACGACTCTTACTTCTTTCTGCATGTCGATAGCTTTCGCAAACTCATTATACAAGAAAACAAGCTGGTTGATAGTACCATTCCCAGGCATAAAACCAGATTGTTTATCAGTTAAGGCAAAGTTATCCCTCAAGAAATTAAACACATACTTGAAAACTACACGCTCAAAAACCTTTGATACACAACTTAATAAAGATATTGGTCGATAGTTACTACAGAGACTGGCATCACCACCTTTTGGGATTGGGGTTACATTTGCCTTTTTCCAATCGGAAGGGAACAAACTTTTGTTGAGGGATGATTTGAATAGTTTCGTAAGCGAAGGAGCAATTGAAGGAGCAGCCTCCTTGAGTAAGACTTGGCTAACACCGTCATGGCCGGTAGCCTTGCTAACATCAAGTGAAGCAAGTATGGAATAAACTTCATCATCATCAAAGGATATACTTTGCAGCGTGTTATTATTATCTGAAACAAGCGTTGTGGATGATGCCCGGAAAGAAGTGTCATCAACCCGACTTTGTTTTAAGAAAAAAGAATTCATAGCTTCAGCTTTAGACTTGTCAGATAAAACAACGTTCTCAACCAATAAATGATTATTAACAATTTGCTTTCCCTTTATAAAATAGTTAACTGTCTTCCACCAGCCTTTACCTTTCTTTTTGGAGCAGTTAATCGAGTCAAACTGACGTTTAAAGTAGTCTTCTTCGGCAGCTCTCAAGTCACTAATGTATGCATTCCTTAATTGCCGAAAATAGCGCCAAAGATTTGTCTTATTAGAAGTTCTGCAATTCTTCGCTTTTTTGTGAGTTCTATCAACCTTTCGTTTCATAGCACGAAGACGACTTGTGTACCAAGGTGCATCATCCTGCCTTACAGTTATCGTTCTATTTGGTATACACTGCCTAGCAATATTTAGAAAAGTGCTGGTCCGTAACTTACACATTTCATCAATGTTGTCCGTTTCGAAACAGGGGTCCCAGTTAACAGCATTCAATGTATTCCTGAATTCGTCGAAATCTGCCTTAGAATAAATCCAAACAAACCTTTCGAAAGAATCGTTTCTTTTATGCCTAAACAATAAATGAGCTGTAACTGTGCAATGGTCGTTGTCCGCGACCGGAGGGAGAATCGATGTGTGACGAACAAAATTTGGAATATTAGTAATGATTTGATCCAAGCAAGTAGCTGTTTGTTCAGTTATCCTTGTTGGATCATGTATATGTAATGTAAGAAGATTAGAACTACAGAAAGAACTAAGTTTTCTACCATGGTTTGTCGATGGGTCGGCATTGAGATCTCCCATCATGACAATCTTGCCATTAGAGGCGCTACTGGCAAGATCGTAACTTGCCTGCAAATCATTCCAAAAGGACACTGGTGCACTTGGTGGTCTGTAAACAACACCAAGTAAAAATTTGTTGTTATGCAAACGAACCTCGACCCACATAAGTTCGAGACCCGGAATTTCAAGGTCCATGCGTCTTTCAACACGCAGGGCACGTGAGACATATACAGCAACTCCACCTCCGATCCCACTGGCTCTATCTAACCGCAAAATAGAATGAAAACCAGGCAAAATATAATCGTCATCTCGATGTTGAGCAGACAAAAATGTTTCCGTTAATGCAACAATATCGTAAGAATGTGCAATGAACGTTTTTATGCACCGTAGCTTATTTTGCGAAAGACTGCGTATATTCATATGACACAAGGAGAGATCGTTATAAGTATTAATATTCGGCCCTGGGTTGGGATGCACGTCACCCGACAGAAGCAGAAGCAGACTTGCCATCAATGTCAGTGTATCATCAACAACTTCCATAACATCGTTCATTTTCAAAATAAAAATAATATGAAATATTTCAACCTGGCGTTGACAATGAAGGAGGATGGCATTTATAATTACAATAGACATAGTAATTAACATTGTAACATAAAAGCATATCAGGATACAGTAAAATACATACAACAGATGATCTGTATCGCATACATACGTGTTGCTACTTACAATCCATATCATGTCAGTTTTACTCATTGAGTGAGTACTAGAAGAAAAAATACATTGACATGCGGGCACAATAATAATATTTTGTAAAGTTTTTAAAACCACAACACAAACTCTTTCCGTCGATATTTTATGCACGAGTAGTCTAAGGACGCAGAATCCCACATGACCCATCACTCTATAATACAAATATGGCGAAAAAACATATGACCATTGAATGCAGGAATTGGAGAACATTACATTTTGTTTCTCGAAAGATAATATCAAGTTGTTCCCGTATCGAAGGCCAAAGACAATATATAGTGTGTAGATAAGCAAGAATGAAAACCATTTACTATGCATCTTTATGGCAATGAACATAGTAAATGTGCACACATATCTGTGCAGTTTTTGATTAACAAAGATTACATGATGAAGTATATATGTCAGACGTGTCTTTAACATCAAGTATACCGCGAGCACCCAATTGGCAGAGAGGTAAATAAGGCAATTTTGCCCATACACTAGAAATGGCCACTTGGTGGAAGAAATGCAGCATATCAGCGTAGCCGCACAATTGTACACGACCGAGTATTGAAGAATATTGGTTTGTTGTGTTAGATGCACTGCACGTTTTATTGCAAAATACAAGATCTGTAACAGAAAAGGTACTATAGCAAAACCTATAAGCACAAAGAACAGGTTGCTGGCTGAATAAATTTCACTATAAAGTGTGGTTAACATGTAAATAATGCAACAATATTGTGGAGAAAATCTTAGTACACAATATGAGACAAAGAGGAAAACATAAAACACAGAAATACATGTAACATCAATACTAGCATTTGAAATATAATTGAAAACATGGTGACACAGAAGCCGAAATACCATGCCTATTCTTGCATATATACCCAGAACAAGGTGTAAACATACGTATAATAACAGTTCAATGTAATAATTGGAAAAATTTATAATATTACAATATTTGCCAGTTGAGTAGACAAAAAAGTTCACGAAGGTTATGCAGTATGCACGCATGTAAGCCAAAGGGGGCCAAGAGTCTGCCATGGGAACCACTAAGAGTGACATGTATAATGACATAGAAACATATAACAAAACATAGAATACAACAGTAAATTCAGTACAAAAGTACATAAAAGGTAAATAGGACGTATATAAGCGTCATCGGTGTACAATCTTCTTGAAACATTACGGTACTGTAGTACACGTACACTGCTAGTCATAAGCGTATTTCACCATAGTAGCAACAACACTGCAAGAATAACCGATATTATGTCTAATGCGTGCATTTTAACTGTACAATGGGCAAGAAAAAGAATGAGTAGTATATGCTTTGCTCGCATGCAGTCTTATAAGTAGACCCATGGTGGCCCCGATTCCGCGCACTCCGTTCCCTCTCTGGAGTTCAGAGGGCGCGGAGTCCAATCCGCCATGGATGCCGGCGCAGATATTACGAAGGACATGCAAATGCAGTGCATACGCTTGGGGGGCTGCTAATTTGGAGAAAAACAAAACAAAACACCCCTTCCCCGAAATTTAGATTCATGGGTAATATGGGATATATAGATATCGTCATATTAGTTTACCTCAGACTACCCACGGTGTGGAGCTTAAAGAACGCGGAGGCGATGCAACAGGCTTGGGAGTGTGAACGACGACCATAGTTCACATGCAGTAATAAACACAATATGCACGTGATTGTACAACTGCCTAATTTTGCCCCCCCCCCCCCCCAATACAGCATACAACAATCATTCAAGCGATGCCGTGTGTGGTGGGCATTGCCTTCTGAACAGGCACCAGCCCCATGTCCCCTCACTCATGGAGCAGAGGACACACGAATCCCGCGACCGGGTTGAGCAGGCAAGGAAAAAAAAAAAAGAAGCATTTTTCTGTGAGGGGTTGTGTAACAATAATGCTACAAAAGTTAGGTAAGCGTAATAAATTTTAAACGAAACTCAGTGGCGAAATATCAGTCAGTATTGATAAAAAAAGTTTAAGTCTGAACAGTACCTCATGAAAAGTATCACGCACTTTCAAAAGTTAGAGGATTAATGTTAGCAATAGGATATGTACTGTCATTTCTTAGCCCTCGCATTTCTAGTACCAACAAAGGTAAAATACTAATGATATTTCATATATTCTGACAATATACAATAAAGTTTCTTTGTCCGCACTTCTGTCTAGCATTTTCATAACGGTTGCCAGAAAATCATGTCATAAGAAGTCAGATATGATAATGATAATTATCACGTACAGGCAAAGATTTCATGTAGAAAATTCACTCAATATTGATAACAAAAGATTAGATCTAAACGATGTATTACAACGTTGTATCAGGTACTGACAAAAGTCAGAAGATATCGATATAAGCTCAGTCATGATGTAGAATATAATATTTCTGCCCATGAAGGCATGGGTGACAAGACATGTGAAAAGGGAGATGAGCATGATGTAGCTTGCAAAGTCCCAAGTTCGTGATGAAGGATCATCGCAATTTCGATTTAAACTTCATCGTTTATCTCACTGGGAATAGGGCAGTAGGTCCTCTTCACTGTCAATTGGTAGAACTCTGACGGCATTACTGTTTGGGAATTTAACTTTGATTTTAATTTTCCCATCATTAGTCCAAGTGTCGAGTATCTTCCCGGCTCTCTTCAAGCATCTGGCCTTATACGCTATGGTGGAACGACGCTTCGTGAGGTCTTCTGTCAGGAGAAACCTTGATCCCTTCAGTCGAGTTTTGGCGCCGAACACCTTTGCCCTTGTCCTGTAGCTGACGAATCGGAAGATAATGGGCCTGGGAGATGCAGATGTAGAATTTACGGTACCGTTACTTGGCCAGTGTGGAGCTCTCACCCGACCAACACGATGACTCCGCTGTATGTCATCAAGGCTCAGGTTGATACCTAATTCATCTCTGAAGCACTTCAGTATCTTCTCATCAGTGTTCTCATCGTCACCGCCGGTATTTTCCTCTGGAATGCCAAGCAGTCGCAGACTCATTCTTCGACCGTACTGCTCTAAGGCATCATGGTCCCTCCTCAATTCGTCACATGTTTTCCTTAACTGATCAAGCTCTTTGTCTTTGCTTGCAAGGGCATCGTTTATTGATTTTACATTTTCTGCAAGCTCGTTTAGTTCTTTTGACATAGCTTTAAGTTTAGTGGACTTTGCTTCGTATGTTTCACAAAGGTTGTCGGTTAGCTGAGCCAAAGCGCCATCACAATGGACCTTTATTGCTTTCTGTATTTCATTTTCTAAAGTTTCAATAAACTTGTCTCCACACAATACTTCCAGTAGGCACTTGTGTATCGCACTACGAAACTGTGAATGGTTGGCTGTGGGGGAGGGTGGAGAGGGTGAGGATAGGGGACGTCTTCTCTTGTTGGTTTGCCCTTTGACCTCTGGTTTGGATTTACCCTCATTTGTATTGTCACTACTTGCCTCTGCATCGCCTATATCTTCTATGGTATCATCGTATAACGTCTCTAGCGATTCCCTTATAGCACTTGACAAATCCATGGTGAAAAGACAGTTGTCACAATTCTGTGTTACCGTGAACAAACAGTCACGCTATTTCAGTACTTGTAAGTAAATATGAATGATCACAGTTGGTATGTCACTGTATGGTGCCTACGGCTACAAAAGGTTAACACATGCGTTTTGGCTTTACAAGATCACATTAAATTGTTCTTGTCCAACTCACATTTTCCATAGACTTTTGATATGGCGGTGATCACAGGTACATAACACTACATGTCCATATACTTAAGGCTGGGATTCTTGCCGATAGACGCTCAAATGTCCATCTATTTAATAATAATAATAATAATAATAATTTTATTAAAACCCCCGCAAGCGAGGAAAACCAAACATAAGATACATCGAGATAAACACATATGTACATAGCAAATCAAATAAAACAAAGACAACATATAGATACGATTAATTTAAACTAACTAAAATGTAACCTCACAATCGGGCGCCCGCCGCCCGAAGCGGCAAGGCCGCAACCACGGCGGGGCGACTGGGACAGCCCCGCTCAGCCGAGCGCCACTCTCACCAGCCGCCCCACCGCGACGCAGAGACGAGCCGCGGGCACCGACAGCAACCAGTCCATAACCGATTCTCACACAAAGAGCCCAGGTTGCCCAGCATGAATAATCAACCTCTGGAAACTGGATAAATAAAAGCATCTACATGTAAAACAGATCTAAAAGGCTTTGACTAAGAGACTGGCCAGTCTATATTCAGGAGAATTACGGTTGCTATAATTTTCGGAATAGAGAAGATATCTAAGGGAGTCAGAAACCCCGTCACTAGGCTCGGGTGGATTACGCACAATAGGTAATCCCAACGCAGCTCGAGTAGGGGAAATACCACATTTACATAAGCGGTCAATCAAAGAGCCTTTAGGGGCCAATCCAGAAATAATGTACCGTGATAAGTATTCGAGGCAAAGATTTCTGTATGCGGAGTCAGTTTTAAAAGCCCTGTAAGCAAAGGAAATCGTATCAGAAACAATAATTTCATGCACCTTAGGAACTTGGAGTGCCTTGAGTAAAGCAGAATGATGAGACCGTTTACTTATATCCAGGACACACTTAATTGTAGAAGCCTGGGCAGTCTCAAGAGAAGCTACATTACGCTTAGTCAAATTGACACACTTCATGCCATAACCAAGGCAAGGCAAACCAACTCGATTCCTTAGATAAGTTTTGACATCTGTCTTTAAACCAGGATAACACATACCGGAATTCGCTAATCTATAGATACTCCTTCTACAACTGGCAGTTCTGTTCATAATATGTGTGTCAAATGACCCATTTGCACTAAAGCAGACACCTAAAATGTCAAGATGGTCAGCAAATTCCAGTTTATTATCACCAAGATATAATTTCCGTTCCATACCATTACTGAATATGTTTTGTTTACCGATTATCATACATTTCGATTTAACATTACTAAAGTTAAATTTCCATGGAGTTGCATAATTGTAACAAACATCAATTAGACACTGCAACCCCGGAATGGTAGTAGCCATGAGACTGATATCATCGGCACCGGAGCGCGAAAATTTTTTCACCTTCGCCATGATGTGTGACGTCATCAACAGTGTGACTTCAGGCAAGATTTTTTATCATGAAATATGATATGTAGGGAAGACGGTTTTACAGCATACGTCAGAGATAAAACCGCCCAAAATTGTCCATCCATTCCTTGTCACTAAACGTGTCGGTCATGATTTGCTGGTTCCGCAAACCATATTTCAGTGTAATCCATGTTGATCTGTTGACAGTCACGCCGTGTGCAGTCTTCTAATATCGTTTCCTTTGTGTAGTACTCTGCGTCCACACTCACGTTTTCTTCCAGCACTGATTTGCCCAATATGTTGCAGAAATAACGAAAAACAAAACAAAAAAGAAAAACTAAACAATAAAGCAAAACAAACAAACAACAAAAAACACCCTTCCGCTCCCTACCCCAAAAGCTATTCCTGTAATGGCCATGGTGACAAGGATGATAGAGTAACCTTTAGTATAACTTTGTTCAAGCTAGATACACAATAAAAAGAAATGCAAACTAAATGCACGTTTATTTTTAGTTCACGCGTTGCCTGAGAATCAACCCTTTGACTGGACAGGTATGAACGGCTTTATGCATCAAGGACAATGCGCCTTATGAAGTGGCTGGTGTCAGCCGCTTTGCAATCGGCATTGCCTGGGCGCCTTCTGGGGTGTGGCTTGAAAACTAGGTATGAATACCGTACAAGATAAAGGCCAGTAAATTAAAAGGGAGTAATTATTATTACACTGGTTATATTCATATATATATATATATATATATATATATATATATATATATATATATATATATATATATATATATATATATATATATATATATATATGTATATATATATGTATATATATATATATATATATATATATATATATATATATATATATATATATATTAAAAACAAAACAAAATACTCAAGAAAAAAATGAACAAAAATTTGCCTACTTTAAATATCTCCAGAGTTTGATACAGAACTTAAGTCCATGGTAAGTGTTCATCAAATCATGTTTGCCACATAGATATATTCTGACCGCAAATGTAAATTCAAATACTTGAATTGAAAGTGACTACAAACGTTTCGGGTCACAAAGCCCACAGATTGTTTGCACATATCGATTGCCAAATAATATGGAAACCTTTGTCATAAATTTGTGAAAAGATGGTTGATGATCGTTCGTTTGTTTGACGGGAAATGGCTAACATCCGTTGCAGTGTTTACACAATACGTCTTGTCATTATTCATACTCAACAGGAATATACATTTGTTTTTCGTGTACTTTGGTGTCCACATTCACGCCTTTTGCTAACGGGATTCAGACCTGTTCACTTTTAATTAGTTACTTTTCTCTCTTTTATTTATTTGATCATTAATTAATTAACTAGTTTGCTTATTTATCTATTATCAATATCATTATAATTATTATTTATTGACTTGCCTTGAATAAGTCTTTTCATTTTCAAGACAGCGCCTTCATCCTATTTTTGCTATGTCTAAAGCATGAACTGAGTCGCAATTAGTACGCCTAACTGTCTACGTTTTGGCCCGTGCTTGATCAACAGATCCGCATGGGGTTCAAAAGTAAGAATTTCATTTGAACTTTCAAAATCATAGTATCAGGTCGGGCTGTCTGCTTCATAAGTCTCGCAATATATTTACTGTACTTTTCAAGTGAGAACAGTCGCAGGTGGCACTGTTATTCTGTACGCACTGGATCGATTCATTGCTCAACAAACGCATATGATCGACTTGATATCCAGTACCAAGCTGATGATGTACTATTTTAAATATTTAAATGAAATTACTCAAATATGGAACTGGCAGTCCGGTTTGATTGAATATTAATTATCGAAACGTTTTTCTCCTTCTGGGTGCACTATGGTACACGGAAATAGGCCGGACGAGAGACACTGTTGACTTGAGCTCAGGTCAAATCAGTTTATCAATACTGGTGAAAGTAGGGCATATTAAGGACACATCCTGTATTTTACATGGATTGTTCGCAAGGTCTGTTCGAACTGTGTATATGTGGTATATTGTAGATATCTTCAACACTGCATCGCCACTTGTGGTGACTACACATTCATTCCGGAACTATTCATATTACATCTAATTACACAATGGATGTGTGAAGTTTTAATTTTCCTTATCACCTAAAGCCACTTTTTATATTTATTTTGTATGTATGCATACATGTCATTGTGATGCGAGCTGATTTGCAACAGAGAAGAATCGATTTTCAGTTACTGAACCAATTAATATTGGCATAGGCCATTTTCGCATTCATGCAGGTTTATCAACATCTGAGTTATGAGCATGTGAACATAGCACGTTGCTGTTTCAGGCGAAGCTGGACTAGCATCTGTTGGTAAAACTTTCCATCGGGGTCGACATCGAGGCCTTCGTCCTTGGATCTACCATTTGGTACATACGTGCGCTCTTCACCTGGCGAGTTTATAGAACTGGACGAGACACATGTGGATCAATTCGATATTTTGGACACCTGCTTATACCACAAGGCCATCATTTTTCTCAGAATGTTACTTATATTCCAAGTATAAACAATCGGTGGAGTTTCCATCAGCTATGCTACGCAGATTAACTTATGGCGAAACTTGTTTATCCAGGCGCTAAGAAGAGCGATATTTTCCTAAAAGATGAAGGCGCAAGAAGGGAAGCAAGAAATAGGGCGTCTTGGGTGCAGTTTTGGGCAATGTATGCCGAAAAGGTATATTATTGTGGTGTTAACGTGCATAGGAATGTGCGTTATCCATGCCATGCGGGTTAACGTGGCTGTGACAGTGGTTACCATCCTGGACAAGGCACCGCACATGAAAGTGGGAACCATCAAGGCAATAGCCAGTGTAAGTGTACTCAATCATACTTATTCTCTTCGTTGGTCGTCCAGTAATGATGCATTTTACAATATGTCGTAATATATATATATATATATATATATATATATATATATATATATATATATATATGGTGAAGCTTTTTCATGAGTCCGATATATATATATATACATACATACATACATATATATATGTATATATATATATATAAATATATACATATATATATATATATATATATTTATATATATATATATATATATATATATATATATATATATATATATATATATATGGTGAAGCTTTTTCATGAGTCCGTAAGAAGGTTAATACTATAAAAGTACACACTGCCGAGACGCGGAACGTCATAGGTCGTCTATGGAATAGTTTATACCAAAAAGGCATACGAGTGTGGTCTGACCACCAGTAGGGATGTGGAGTATCCACGTTGTAAGATCAGGGACGTGCATTTAGACAGTGTTCATGTTTAAGTAAAACGGGACAATATGTTTTAAACTTGTTTATTTGCTCGGGAAATTTTTGATTTATTTCCACACATAAAACCCTTTTCATACGGCTTTGTATTCATATCAGATTAAAACTCAATGCTGTCGCACATATTGGTACATGTAAACACATAGGCCTACCACGGTGAGAGTCCAATGGCAAAACCACCGCACTTGGCGGCCCAGGTACAAAACTAAAACCGAGGTGGAATGGCTTCGAACAACCTCGCCGGCTTTCTGTTCCCTCTTTGCCCACTTCCCTGGTATGACAAAATGTGTTTGAAGATGTTGGCAATATAACATGCCCAACGGCAAGTCTGCATCGGAGCACTCGGGGCCTGAAACCTGTTGTTTACTGGTGTAATTACACTTCCGTTGAAAGTACTTCAATGTAGTGGACATCTCTCTCTCTCTCTCTCTCTCTCTCTCTCTCTCTCTTTCTCTCTCTCTCTCTCTCTCTCTCTCTCTCTCTCTCTCTCTCTCTCTCTCTCTCTCTCCTCTCTGACTGAAATGGTGTGTATTTTTTCAGCGACATCGTATGCTTTTATCAGTGCCATAATTTTTGTCGTAGTATTTCCTTCATTTTCTAACTAACCTTCCTCCACTTTTATGTGTAACTGTATATGATCTGATCTGCCGGGATCCCACTCTATGTATGTATGTATGTATGTATGTATGTATGTATGTATGTATGTATGTATGTATGTATGTATATATGTATGTATGTATATGTGTATGTATGTATGTATATGTGTATGTATGTATGTGTATGTGACTCAGACTCAGGCTCAGACTCAAACTCAGACTCAAATTCAGACTCAGAATCAATTTATTCGACATGTTACAAACAAGACAACAGTACGGTATAAAAATGTTATGTCACCAAAGAAAATGCATTGATTTATACCATTGTGCATGAGAGGGTGATATTTCTGATATATACTGGGAAGTCAGGATAACCCTCACTAAAGCTTTGAAATCCGGTATCGTGGGGGCTATTGTTAACGTGGTTACAGGTTAACGTAAACCATAGCTATACAGCACCGAGATAAAATTGATGCGGATTCGTAAGATATTTAGCAGGTAACAAATTGCGGACGTAATGGTTTAATTTGCAATGTTACAGGTGTTCCAATATTTACTTAAATATTCAAGGCATGTCTAGAAAAATCACAGTAGGAATGCGTGTTGATCTTTTCGGTAATACTGACAGGTGTTTTTCATTAATGGCGGTATAAAAAAAATATGTGTTTATTTGGCATTTCTTGTGGCAGTTTGTTGTCAAGCAGATCAAAATTTTTTAGAGATAAACTCTTATACAGATTGATCACACTCACTAGGGATCCTGGCGGAAAAAATGACAAGCCTCGAGACGTGACAGCCTCCTCTTACAATTAAGATATTTGCCTGCCGAGAAGCTTGTATTTTCGCCGAAGACCCGAACTACAATGATTGTTTTAAAAACTTTAAAAGTCGGTCATTCTTTTAATCATGGCCTTTGGCAAATGTGGTGGTGTCTTCTGTCATGGTTGGACGCTACGTGCAGAGGTGAGGGGTATATTGATCGGATCAATGGGATTGCTGTCATATTTCCAGTCAACATTTTGATGAAAGCGTATCAACGCAAAAATGAAGCATACAAAATTAAAAACTATCGAGTCTCTGTCGATCGCTTTGTCCGGGAAATTTTGCATCCCAAATCCCGAGAACACACACATGATACGGCACGAGAAAACATATATTCATATATGGAAAGGACCATTTGTACAACATCCAGGCTGCCCTTCATAAATTTGCATATATTTTGTGAATATATTTTGCTAGAGATGCTGCGGGGGGGGGGGGGGGCGTATGGGATATATCGCGACTGGAAACAATGGAAATGCGGTTTAAATGTTGAATGTTTCACTTACCTGCCATGATAATCCTCACAAAACCATACAGTTATACTCAACATCTATAGGACTATAAGTATAAGTAGACCACGACAACACAAAAATCATATGTACCGATATGTAAGCTGTACGTTACCCAAGCAAAGCGAATTATATACATGTAAACATGAACAGAGATAATGATTACACATAGGTTGATCCCTACAGCATATTTAAAAAACAATCACAATCCCTTTGTCCCGCAATACTATGCAAGAAAACTTCCGAGCATAGATACTAATATGTACAGTTACACTCCCTGTCTATTGCACTGAATTTGGTAACTGGAAATGAACCCTTAGAGAAAAGTTTACCAAGTCAGAAACGTCGGGACTCAGAGATGAATTTGTGAACAGTATCAAATATTTCAATATTGAGACTAGCAAAGAGGTTTTCACTTTCATGAATAAAGTAATCAATTAAAATGTCACTCGCTAAGTGGACTATTAAGTTAGGATGCACTCCAGGAGCCAGTATACCACAAACAGTTTTCAATGAGGCTGACCTGGAAGTTGAAAAAAGAGGACATTCTAGAAAATAATGAGATACACTTTCATCAGGATGTAAACATTTACGTGTAGATGGCGGGAGAATATTAAAGCCGTGGGGATGGGAATTTTATTGGGACAATCCCAGGCGTAACCGAGTATGCATGATGTTAGGAAATCTGTTGCCATGCGAGTAACGAGTCGGAACAGGATCTACGGACAAAAGTGTACTTCTCAGTTTTGATTTAAACGGGAAAGGGTATTTGATGATCTAATGTCATCAGGAACTTCATTCCAAAGTTGAATGGTAGACGGAATAAAAGAGTCTCCTAAACGTTTAGCAGTGTGCTTAGATTGTGTTAGACTACGACGATTTCTTAAATTGACAGTAACATGACCAGGATTATTTGGTACCAGATCCGAAAGATAAGCCTGGTTAAGTCCATTGACCATTTTATAGAACATGATTAGCTTGAAGTATTTGCGCCTATTAGCTAGAGTTGTCCAACCTAACTCACTAAGTAAAAGATGACGTGGTGTGCGCTTTATAGCAACCAAACAAATACGAGCTTCATCATGCGGTACAGACTAGAGAGACTCGACCAGAGTTTGTGTACGATTTTCAAAAATGACACATCCATATTCCAAAATGGGCCGTATCATGCCTTTATACAACCTGGTTAAAGGATTCTGGGATAATCTGTATTAAAGCCTATAAAGGAAAGTCAAACGCTTCCTTGTTTTTTCAATAATTCTGTTAATATGGGCATCCTATCTAAGGTTGTTAGAAAGGGTCACGCCGAGGTGTGTATGATTGATGCCTTCAGGTAAGTTGGAATCACCAAGTTTTAGAGGGGGTGGTCAGGTTTATTGCGCTTACAAGAAAACAAAAGAGCTAATGTTTTAATTGCATTAAATGTTACTTTCCATTGTTTACCCCAAACAAAGATTCCACCAAGATCAGTATTAATTCGTCCTGCAGAAATTACAGGGTCGTAAATAATCTCCAGAATGCTGGTGTCGTCAGCAAAAAGCTTTATATCATTGTATAATGCCACCAATAATATCATTAATAAAGACCAAGAACAATAGGGGCCCAAGAATAGAGCCCTGGGGCACACCTGCCTCTATAGAAGGCAAAGAGGATGTTTGACTACCAGTTGTTACCCTTTGATGTCGATTAGATAGGTAGCTTTGTAAACGCTCTAACAAAGAATCCCCAAACCCCAGCTGTTTCAACTTAAAAAGAAGGCCTTCGTGCCATACCCGATCGAAGGTCTTACTGATATCTAGGAAGACCATTCTAGCTTCTTTATTGAGTTCAAGGCCATTGTAAATTTAGTGATTTTGACAAGCTGGTTAATTGTTGAATCATTTGTTCTAAAGCCGGAGTTTTTATGTGTCAAGAGCTCGTTATGGGTAAAGTATTCATATATGACATTATATATTAAATGTTCGAATACTTTTGACACATTGTAAAGCAGAGAAATGGGAAGGTAGAACTACGTGTCTGTCTGCAGTAGTTTGTAAGATACGGAGCTTTTAAAATTTTAATTGCCCCTAATTTGCATAATTTTCAACATTATGACCATTCCAAACCAGGTGCTTAATTTCACCGGTAGGTGAGTCACCATGGCAAGTTTGGTGATTGTCAGAATTACAGTGTCTGAGAAAAACTCCCGACAAATTTGGTCGTAAAGAAGAAAGAAAGAAGGAAAGAAAGAAAGAATTCTTTGAAAAACAAAATGGGTTTGCACCAAGACATAATGCGGTGCAGGAAACCATGGTTATCGTAATCAGCTTGCACTGCCGCGTTTTCCAGGACCAGAGCCGAGGCAAAGGGTCCACCATACACTCTCTCACAGCTGCGATGGGCCCCTGGTCCTGGATATATCCCCCTGCACTCAGCGCTTGTACCCCCCCCCCGAAAAAAAACACACACACACACACACAAAACCTTTTACTCACATACCCTATCCCCGCCTCTAAGGGTCAGGCATTTCCCATGGGAGACCCCATGGGAGACCCCATGGGAGCCCTTATAAGGGCTGCCAACATTCCCTTTCTCCCCTGCAATCTGAAAGTCTAATTTACCCAGTTGCTATCTAACTCGTTCAATTCATTTCTTTTCCCCCCTGCACCCTACCAGGTAGTCCTGCACACTTTTAGAAGCTTTCCTGCCTCCCAGAAAGCCACCTTTCAAACCTAAAACCCATGCTACACTTCCTCTTCCTCCAAACATCAAACCTCTTCCAGACACGCTTTTCGCACCTCTCTGGCTGCTGTCTTGTTTTCAGGACATTTGTGTGTGTGTGTGTGTGTGTGTGTGTGTGTGTGTGTGTGTGTGTGTGTGTGTGTGTGTGTGTGTGTGTGTGATTGCGCAGGCATACCCAAAGCTATCCTGTTGATGTTACATAATATTCCGTGCAGCATCCGTATTGTCCGTGTAAAGGCATATCTAGAGTGGCCCATGTTAAACCTATGAGGGTGGCATCTTTTTTCCCCAGCAGTATATTTTAATCACATGCATGCTTTTCTTGGTGGGGGATCACAGTTCCTCTGTATTGGGTCTCCCTGAAACTCGCCAGAAAAATACAACAAATAAATAGAAAAAATGAATGGGATGATGACGGAAAGTGGACAAAGGTCCTTACAGGAACCACACTAGTTAGTGTTTTATGGCAGCCATACTGTCTGCGTAATTGACCATAGCTTTTTACATCATATTGCTGTCACGGCACAAATGTGCATACGTGATTCTACAAATCGTGTCATACTGTAGTGTGACACTGATTAGGAAGTCAATATAGGCAATTATCTCCTAGAGTGCTTGTGTCCATTGTATTACCAATGAATGTTGAGCAGGCGATCAATGATACATTATTCATTATGTTTTTCGCGAAAATGTACAACGGAAGAGACGATTTGAAATTATCGTTTATTTTGTGTGAATGGATAATGTTTTAAACTGTTCAATGCATGCGTAGGTCCTTTGAATGATTTCTTTGGTCCTTGCAGCGACAAGCATTTTGTGAAAGTACCTGTATTTTTAAATCACAAAGCCAATATCTCCTATTGTATCCACAAGTTAAAGTACATTAACTTTCACTCACTCGTCGCTAAAAGCTCAATGAGAACCAAAAACTTCCATTTCATATGTACCTAGATGTAAAAATATGGTGGCTCAATGGTGCTAGCCAAAAGTTTGTTTGTTCGTAATTACGAGATTAAAAAAAAACAAACCACTTTTGGTTGGCACCATTGAGCCACCATATAATCCCCCCCCCAAAAAAATAGTACCTTGAATATTGAATTATAATGATACGTATTGTTGACAGAACAAGTAAAAGTAGTGTCATTAAGTACAAAAATGAAGTTTTACGTTGCAACGTTTTGCAAGATAGTACGATCAGACAGTTGGGGTCGAAACACAATTTTGACCCGCTTATGTTTTCCCTGTATTCCTGATGAAAATGGCCATGTAAAATTGTGACACTAACTATGACTGTGCAACTTTTTACGGTCTGATCATGTGAATGATGAGACACATTATTGTTTCGATCTTTCGGTGTTGGGCATATTCTGCATGGTGCACTTGCATCTAGTAAACGAACAGGGATAAAAATGAAAATGGTGTTTGCATGGGTCATCACTTGAATCATTGTTAACGCTGCTTCTTATCACCGACGAGTGAGAGAACCTGAACTCAGACGTTTTGATAATGCAAATTTTGAATAACCATGCACGGAAGGAAAGAATCTGAGCGCATGGATTGGATCATGGTTAGGGGGTAGGGGTGGGAGGCACTTTCATTAGTAAATGTAGTAGCTATTTGCAGCTGTGAAAGGCACTTTTTAGCTCCACCGATTTGTCAGTCAGCTGAGCTTACAGGATGATCCGTCGTCCGTCCGTACACAATTCACATTTTCAACTTCGCCTCCAAAACCATCAGCCAGATTTACTTCAAACTCAGTAGTAGTGTACCCTGGGTGGGTCTCTACTACCCTTGTACAAATGGTCACGTCCCAGTGAGCAATTGGGTGAGCGGTTCCGGAGAAGAAGAATATATTTTTAATGATTTTGTTTTCTTTTTTTTTGGGGGGGGGATATAAAAAATTCTTCTTCTCCGGAACCGCTCACCCAATTGCTTTGATATTACACGGGAACGCTTCTCGAGACTCTTAGTTCTTAATTTATTCACCAGGTGGCGTTGCAATATTTTCCCTCAATTTTTTTTTATGATTTTTTTTTTGTGTTTTTGCTATTTTCGACATCTTCTCCAGAAGCGCAATTCAGATTAAGCTGAAACTTGGCGGATATGTTTCTTGTGGAAGGGTCAAACAAAGTTGTTCACTGGGTGGCACTACTGTGAATTCCTGATTTTTAACGATTTTTTTTTTCAATTCGGGTACTCATCGGTAAATGCACCTTTTCTTTTGATTACTATGTAAGTCAATGGGCCATCAAATGCTAATTGACATTTTCGACTTGTGTGAAGAAACTGTTTATCAGATTGATTTCAAACGTTATGGCATTGTACCTTGGGTGGGTCTCTACCAGTTTTGTTCAAATGTCCACGCTCCAGTGATTTTTGGAGTTTTTTAATGATTTTTTCGGGAAATCTTTAAAAGGGTATGTTTTCTTCCAGATGGCCCAGAATTTCATCAAAATCCCCCAATAAAGGTGCAAAATCTCTTGTAGGAGCAGGCATTCGACGCAAATATTGCGTTTTGTTTTTTTCAATATTCTTGGTTAACTAGTCCCTTATTATTAACAAAGTATAAAGGCACTTAAATTGTAAAAAAAAAAGTAACCCTAATGAAGCGTTAAGTTTGCAAGATTGAAGCGGCATGTTCCTCTGAAAATTTTGGATAAATAATACTCCCTTTCTGGGCAAGTTTTCATATGGCGCTCCACAAAAATGAAGGACTGTAATGGACCAACCTAACATTGTTCCCTTTCCGCTGAAGGTGTTGGCTCCTGTCCAGTACCCTATATCGAGATTCTGCTTGTTACTATGGATCAGATGCAGCAAATGTTTGGCGTATTACATACTCTGGAAAAAACAGTGAAGGGTGCCATTGGTTGAACATGACGGCCACCAATATGACCGTCTGTTGCAAATATGAAGCATAATTATGGAGTTGCGTATCATGGCCATGAAATTATGCGCAGAGTGGGAAAAAGTTGATCCGGAATTCAAATGACAAATAATGGCAAAGAAATGGTCACAAGTGCATACAGTATTGAGTTGCAGATGAGGTTTAAATGGCATGGAGCGAGCACGTGTGGGATCACTGGCGACACACTTCTAATTTTGAGAGAGGGAGCAATGTTGGTATGCTAATGATCACACAACCCTCCAAAATATGGTAAGGTAAAATATTTTATTTGAGTCTCACCTGCATAAAATCTACATTCATATACATAAAAATCATTGCCATGCACTTGCAGCCACTCCATTAGGAGTTATGAGAGACTGTATATCTTATCAGTGTCTTGGTATTTTAACACTCTAAGAGTTCCAATAAAGATAAATGTCACTGAACTATCCCTGATTAAATATGCTTAATGTAAAACAAGCGGGACTGCTCACTTTTGTCTCCATTGGATATAGCCTTGTTTGCGACACATATATACCAGTTCACTAATGCATGCCACCAAACTCAGTGGAGGGTAAATCTGTCAAAAGTCCAGCTCAGTCTGGACAAGACTCCTCAGAATTGGAGCAGGCAGGTTCTATCAGTCGCTGTAATTTCAAAATGAGATGTGCCAGTTATTTCATTGAACAATATACACACCCTCCAGAAATTGCGGTAACTCTGGGAGTTGAACTGTGAGTAGGTTCTGAATAAAAAATACTACAATATGAGAAATTTATCATTTAAATCAGGGACGTGCTATAGATATAGCACGTCCCTTTTTAATTTAAAAGCTTTGCTGAATAAAAATTATTAAAAATACTAGATTTTTTTATATGAGGCACAGAATTTAAATTTCGGAGAACATAAAAAAATAAATGTAATAGTATTGATTTTATGCACCAGGTTCAACATTTGAGCAATGTTTTGTAGTTCTTTGTGAAATAGGACTTAATTAGTTTTAACCTTTTTCATTTTTAGCAGTCACAAAGAAGAGAGAAATACTTTTCAACTCAATGCCAATATATTTTGTTGTTGGGGTGGGGTGGGGTGGTGGTCTTTAGGTGAAGTTGTATTCTCAGGTGAACTATCTGAACATCTCATATTGAAATTACAGCAAGTAAAATTACCTGTGGGGTCTTGATTGAAGGGGATGAGAAGTGCTGTTACCACCAGGTGGCTAATTGTCTGTTAATTATATGCATGGGGCAGGCCAGTATACATAATCTCCTGTCAGCTCAAGAAGTGGGTGACCAATGTACCCATCTCAACCAATGGTGCCCTGATAGGCACGCCCGGCTTACAGAGATGAAAGGAAAGGTAATTATTACAGAATACTTTTTTTGCACATGATGCCCTCTTTGGGCCATGGCAATTGCACACAAGGGCAGGCCACCGGCTACATCTAGATAGTGCCATCTGGTGGCCGCCTGACACACAACACATTTACAATGAGTATCAAACGTACATTAATTAAATACAAGCATATCATTTAAAAGAAAGAGGAAATGTAAGTACTACAGTCCTTTGACGGATATGTCAGTCTTAAGGAAAAATAAGATAAAGTAAAAATAAGTAAATAAATGGAATTGAAAAAAAAAAACAAGAAGAAAAAGTTGACCAGTCCATTATGATCAGTTGATGTATTGAGAGTCCCCTTGATGCACAGTTGGTGCAGAACCTAGTGATCATTGGGTGCCCTTGGGAATTTTACCCATAAGTGTTCATTGTCCTTGTATTGGTACTCTTAAGTACCTTGTAAGAGTTTTAAATTCATGCGCCAGGACCACTACATTGTCCATTCTGTTCAACAAAGTCACTGGCTGTTCAAATAATTTAATTAAGTGAAGCTAGTGAAAGACAAGGTGCAGACTAGTGCATATCTACTATGCCTAGGGGTCTCAAAAATGACTTAAATATATGTGCAGATCTATCATGACAACATGAGCAGGAACATTTACGTGGAGTCATCCGGGTACAAGAAGTCATTTCTTCTCTCAAAGGCCACATAACAGAATTTTGCAACCTCTTTGCTGGTAATGCCCTCTGCTGTCATCAGGTAAAACATTTTATGTCCATCATTCATTTTTTTCAAATTGCTTGCAGTATTTCTGTACTTCATTAAAAAGATAGTTCCTTTCACTTTTGTACAATTTACATTGCAACATAAAATGTTCCTCATTTTCCACAACCTTACACATTTTGCATAGCCTTTCATTTACTGGAACTTTGGGTTGACAGTATCTTCCTGTTTCTATGGCTAGACTGTGGCTGCTAGTTCTTAATTTTATGCCCTCCTGTGATCAAAATTGAGTATCCTGTGTAGGTAAGTTTCGAAGCAAAAGTGTTATTTAAATGTGGCGTATGTTCTAAGTTTGTCACTTATATTACATACTTTTGACCAATATTGTTTGAACACGTTTTTCAAATGTTTATTTAAGTCATGAGGGGGTGTATTTTTGGGGGGGGGGGGGGGGGGGGCTATTATAGATTCTACTATCAACACTGCACTCCACCATGGGAGGTTTTGTGTCCTGATGTCCTTTATATTTGAGAGTAAGGAATTGGATGGGGCCTCCAGAATGTGAGCTTTATATTTAGTAATGTTCTTTATTGCATCCAAACCTAAGGGGAATAGACCCAGTTCCCCGCGCACTGCTATTGATGAAGCATTCTTGTGGACTCCCAGCAAATATTTGCCAAAGCTTAACGGGACCCTCTCTCCTATGAAATTGTCACATTTTTCAAAAGTTTTCTTGATTGGTTCTGCACTAAAGGATATACCCCAGATCTCGCTACCACACAGAACTATTGGTTTAATGAGTGAATTGAATAAATCAATGGCTACCTTTGGAGAGAGGTTATTTGCCTTAATTGTTTTTTTTTAAGTTTAAAAGATGCCTTCATGGCTTTAGTTTTTAGCTCTAATTTAGCAAGCGTGAAGGATCCGGAGTTACAGAATTGTATTCCTAGGTACTTATATGATTTTACACACTCAATATATTCATTTCCAAATTTCAGTTGTTCTCTTTCAAATTTACCACTTTTATTGAAGATAATTATCTTTGTTTTAGACAGGTTAACATGTAATTCCCACTTTGCGCAATAATTACTTAATTTGTTTAAATTGTTTTGTAGTCCCTCCCTAGATTGGGAAAGTAGCACCATGTCATCTGCATAAAGCAAGCGATGCAATTTTTTGTTGTTTAGAAGGACAGGGTCAGAATTCTCTGTAGAATGACAATTGAATAACATCATAACTAAAGAGCCCACCCAGGAAGTAAAAAGTGGCCCATTTTTTCTGCCAATTTCATACTACCTTAAAGGAGTGTCTTATCTGAAGTGACGTGGACTACAGCAGTGGAATCCTAAAAAGGGGCTGGAAATCATAAAAGAGAGGCCGCAAGTGTTGAGCTTAATGGGCAAAACAGCAATATGATATACCCCTGAGGGAGTTTCCAGAGACATGTCTTTAAAGAAATATGCACTTCATCACCATGGCAACAAAGTCTTGAACTAGGATATGTTGTTCAAATTATGGTTCATACTTCGAATAAATCAGTCATAGCGTGAGTCATTTAATAATTTTGACTGTATTTTCAAATGAAGCATTCTGACGAATGTGAACATCGTCGATACATGGAGTTCCTCAGTGGTCAGGATCAAGGTCACTTGGCCTTTTCGATCCAGATTTGCACTGAAAGTGTACTCTTTGTTTCATTACATCAGTACTTCTATTGATCAGACTTTTTAAAACTGACGAAATTGTAGAGCTAAGGTCTGATGTTAAACCATGACTGGATCATGGTGCATATTTATTGGCATGGTGTCATCACATTCATTGACTTTACTTTAGTTCAGGGCAGTTCAATGTTGGACATGTTTTACGGTATTTGCATATATGTAAGGGGTTGGGAATAAGGTAGGTCAATATGTCTCAAATTATGTTCAGAAACGTTTTCCAATTTCTACAGTATTGATTATAATTTTTTGACACTGCATATGTAAATCTGCCAAATATGTATAACATATACGTGATGGGTTTTTTTTCTAATTTGTTACATGCAAGGTATCAGTCATCATAGCATTTGGTTTGGTTCACATGCCACGATAAAAATTATCACAGTTTACTAATATTAACAAAGAACATCTGTTACAAAAGTTTAAAACAGTGTTTTGTTCCATCCGTATTAAGTAGAATGGATTAGCATCATCAACTCGTTTTACATAAATGAACTCTCTCCTAATGGTCGTGTATCCGTCGCTACTTTACTTTCTAAATACACATGATGCTATCGGCTACATCTGTTGTTTGAATTTTTTGTATATGCTCCTATAATATGAAAGAAACGAATTTGCCAGACACATCGATCTGTTTTGAAAACGTATAAATAAACTGATACTCTAGTACACTTATACCATGTACATACAAATAATGTCATGTCACAGATTCTAAATTCCACTGACTTGCACAGTAGCAACCACCCAGATCATGTCATAAAGGTATACATGTATTCGGTAAACGGGATATATATATATATATGTATATGGCCTGAAATTAATCTGGCACTTTCGCAGGAAATAAGATGATGACATCTGAATCAAATGCCATAATGATACAAGATATATTTCATCTCTGACAAATGCAAAATGTATTGTACCATGGCCACAGATTTTTTTTTATTTTGGCCTCCAGCCTATGAAACTCAAACAAAATACTGATAACCAGAGTTTCCAAACATTGGTTAAATGTGCGACATGAATTGGAACAACTATCTGGTCAAAACTGTCCTTGCCTACAGAAAAAGGTGACCCATGACATTTTTGGACCCTTACTAAGAAATATTGCTTCTTGTGGTTGTAAAGCCAAAGTACACGAAGGAGGTGTTCATACGAATCTAGAAAAAAAACCCCGCTATTCAGGATAAAGGGTATTATAATACCATTTTTCATTTTGCGTTATCATAATACTATTTCTAAATATCACTACTTTCAATTTTAGCTCACCTGACCTGTTAGTCAGCTGAGCTTTTGTGAGGGTCCGTCGTCCGTCGAGTGTCCACAATTCACATTATCGTCTTCTTCTCCAAAACCGTCAGCCAGATTCACTTCAACTTGGCGGAGATGTGCCTTCTGTGGGTCTCAACCAAGTTGTTCAAATGTTCACGCTCCACTGATTTTTTTTTTATTGTTTAATGAATTTCTTGTTCTTTTTGGGGGTAAATTTAAAAAAAAAACTTATTCTCCGAAACTGCTCACTCAATTGCTTTGATATGACACAGGAACACTCCTATTTTTTCATTTGTTCACTAGGTGGCGCTGCAATTTTTTCAATTTTTTTAGGATTTTTTGTGTTTTTGCTTTTTTAGACTTCTTCTCTAGAACCGTCACTCCGATTAAGCTGAAACATGGTGGAAATATTCCTTGTGGAAGAGTCAAACAAAGTTGTTCACTGGGTTCACGACTGTGGATTCCTGATTTTCAACGATTTTTTTTTTCAGTTCGGGTACTTACCGGTAAATGCCCCTTTTCGTATTGATTAGTATATAAATCAACGGGCAGTCTATTGCTAATTCACATTTTGGACTTCTTCTCCGAAACTATCATTCAGGTTGACTTTAAACTTGGTGGTAATGCACCTTCGGTGGGTCTTCACCAGGTTGGTCAAATGGTCATGCTCCAGTATTCTTTTTTTTTATTTTTAATGAATTTGTTCTTTTTTTGTGAAAATTTTAAAAAATCTTCCTCTCCATTACCGCTCACCCAATTGCTCTGCTATAACACAGGAAACTTCTATGGACTTATAGCTTTTACTCTTGTAAAGAGCCTTTGTTCTTTCAGCTTCTGTCCCACCCAAAATTTAAATGTCCAAACTACATCTCTCTCTATTAATTGTGAATTAAACAAGGTGTATAATTGGCTGGCGGCAAATAAACTTTCTCTAAATATCGCAAAAACAAAATATATGATATTTCACTTTCCTCAAAGAAAAACAAATTTTACACTAGATTTAAAAATCAATAATGTTCCCATTTTAAGAACAGAAGAATTTGATTTCCTTGGTCTCCGAATTCAAGAAAATTTAAAATGGGATGCTCATACAAATAAGATTGGTAATAAACTTTCCAAACTTGTTGGAATTTTCAAAAGAACAAACAGTTTTATACCCACTGAAACTATGCTAGTACTGTACAACTCTCTTTTTCTGCCACACCTAAATTATTCTCTCCTTGCCTGGGGTTATTCATGTAAACGAATTTTTCAACTTCAAAAAATGGCCATTCGTCTAATATCTCATGCCAGGTACATATCCCACACTGATCCTCTATTTAAAAAACTCTGTATTCTTAAAGTTGAAGATTTGTTACAGTTAAAGGCATTAAGATTTTACTTCAGATACACAAGAGATGACTTACCAAAATATTTTCAAAACATGTTTTCAGTCCCTCCACCGTATCATACTTACTTCACCCGTGGTCGTAATAATGCACATTTCCCAGTACCTACGAGAGCTAGATCCAAACAGTCTATCAGGTATTACATACCAACTTTACTCCAAAATCATCCCCCTTGTATCACTGATAAATTACATACTCATTCACTCTCAGGCTTTTCAGGATATATAAAAAATTACTATGTAAATCTATACTCAAATGTATGTACCATACCCAACTGCTATGTTTGTAACTCTTAAATCGATTATGTTTTATGTATGTGTTGACTGTGTTTTACTAAATTTTGAGTGAGTTTACTGAATCAGTTATTATCTCTCAAAGGTGGCTCCTGTGATAGCGGAAACTTATTTCCTTAGCAGGAGTCATCCTGACACATTACTTGTTGTTATTTTACTAAATAATTGTAACTGCTGTGATATAATTTTGAAAATTGTATTCCTTATGTATGTATTGTTATTGATGTGTCAAATAAATGTCATCTGAGTCTGAGTCTGAGTCTATAGTTCTGAATTTGATCACCAGGTGGCCCTGCAATTTATTTCTAAATTTTTATGATTTTTTTCGCCTGTTTTTGCTATTTTTTATTTCTTCTCCAGAGCCGTCACTAAGATTAAGCTAAAACTTGGTTGATATGTTCCTTGTGGAAGGGTCAAACAATGTTGTTCGCTAGGTGGCAATGCTGCGGATATCTGATTTTTAATGATTAGTTCAATTCGGGTATTTTTAGGTAAATGCACCTATCCTATTGATCACTATGTAAATCAGTGGGCATTCTTATGCTAATTTTTGACTTCTTTTCCAAAACCGTCCTCCTGATTTATTTCAAACGTAATGGCAAAGTACCTTGGGTGGGTTTCTAGCACATTCATTCAAATGGTCATGCTCCAGTGATTTTTGGATTTTTCATTTTTTTTTGGGGGGGGGGGGCGGGGGATCATTCAAAAAGTTTTAATAGGAAAGTGTAACATGGGAATTTCTTGTTATGGTTATAACTTCAATAATTTTGGCCAGACTTGTGTCAAACTTGGTAGGGATGTACCTTTGATACTTGTTAAGGTATTTTGTCCTATCCCAAGTTCACAGAACCACAAGTGTGATGAGTATCTAGGTCAGCTGAGTATGTGCTGTTCACACAGCCCTCTTGTTAGTTAAATTGACATTTAGACCCCAAGTATCTAAATGTTCTTTTGGGATGTGAATTAACTTTTAAAGACTGTCGATTGTGTCTGCACTGTCCGCTGAGCCAAATGGCCTGCGCACAGTAGGATACAGAGACTTAGAGAGTATCGGTCAATGAGTGTGCTTTGGGATCCATTTCGTACACTTTCTTTAATAAGTTATAATTAATCAAACAGGACTAAAAATGCAACATTACCTGTGCATTTATGCCTATTTAACACTTAGTGTTATTTTGTCTAGTGTCAAGACGATTGGGGATTGTTTACTGTACATTAAATGGACCATTTTCAATATTCTACTATTGACACTCAAAGTAATATACGATATCAAAATGAAGAATATGATACAGAGTCAAAAGCCTGAGAAAAGATCAAAAATGCAGTTAAAACATCTTCTTGCTCTTGATACGTTCTTTTGGGCTGATACAAAGATGAGAACTTTTTAACACATATTTTGCCAGTCAATGCAAAACCCAACCACATATTGATGCCCCTCCCTGGCCTGAGTTTACATACCGTACTGAATCTAGATTACAGGGTATAGCCTTTGAAGAGGTGGATGTTAACAAAGTCTTATCCTGTTTAAGAGTCACCTTAGCCTGCGGTCCTGACATAATGGCGAAATATCTTGCTCACGAAGACGGCTGCCTCCATACGTCATTCTTCTCACCAAAATCTTCAAACTTTTCTTGAATCAACCTTACTTTCCAAATCCCTGGAAGCGGTCAAATGTTTGTCCGGTGTTCAAAAGGTCCAACAGACAGATAGTAAGTAATTGCTGTCCGATATCTTTACTTTGCAGTGTCTCTAAAGTTTTTGAACGATTAGTCTACAATGTCCTATATGAATACTTCCCCGGCAACGGTCTTCTCACCTAAAAAATCAGGCTTTAAGGCCGACGACTCAACCATTAACCACCTTTCGTATTTACTTCGCAACATATACAATGGTCTTGAACTGTCCAAAGAGGCCAGAGTTGTATTTCTGGATATACCCAAGGCCTGTGATAAGGTGTGGCACCCCGGATTCCTCTTCAAGCTTCAGCAACTTGGCTTATCAAAGCATCTCGATGCCTGGATAGAGAGCTATCTGCCCAACCGATCGTAAAGAGTCATTATTCATGGCTAGTCTTCCTCGTGGTTACCAATCGAAACCGGTGTACCCCCACGTTTCCATTCTTGCCCCCCCCCTTTTTTTTTTTTTTTTTTTTTTTTTTTTGTGTGTGTGTGTGTGTGTGTTTTCAAAAATGATTTAGTAGATAACCTGACATGTGATGTCCGTCTGTTTGCCGACGATACATGCATCCTTGAAATAGTCACTGCTCCTGTTGAGTCTTCTTGTCGACCAAATACAAGTTCATCGCTGGGGTAAGCACTGGCGGGTCATATTCAATGCTGGTAAATCAGTATCTCTGGTCTTTTCTACAAAGTGCGTGAAGCCTCAGCCGCCCCTGTTAACCTTGGTGGGTCACGTATTCCGTAGACAAACACTCATACCCATCTTGGCCTTACACTTAGTCACAATCTATCTTGGCATGCCCACGTCACACGGATTATAAATAAAGCCAGTCAGATAGTTTCTCCACTTCGAAGATTCAAATACAAACTTTCTCGTAAAGCCCTCAACAAACTTTACTGTTCTTTCGTTCCCTCAACACTTGAATATGGATGCATTTTCTTTGACAATTGTGGTCATGGCTGTCTCATCGGCTCGAATCGATACAATTTAATGCCGCCAAGGTATGCACAGGAGCGCTCCGACACACGTCACATGAGAAGGTATTGAGAGAACTTGGTTAGTCTTCCCTTTCTGCTAGACGCAAATATGTCAAGTTAATCCTTTTCTATAAGATGTACCATGGCCTGACCCATACCTATCTTTCTAATTTCTTACTGCAAACGCCCACTGGTCGCCCACTCCGCCAATTTAGCTCTGTACGTCCCATCAAATGTAGACCTTCTCGTCTACAACACTCATTTATTCCAGATCCCTTTTAGACAATGGAACAATCTTCCTTCAGACATAAGAGACTCTCTATCCCTTCAAATCTTTAAATGGAAATTATTACAACACTTCTTGCCACAGACCAAGTTCCTGATTACTATCTCTTTGGACAAAGATTTTCTAACATATGCCATACACAATTGCACCTTGGATTCTCTTAATTGAATTACGATCTTTACAAAATGAGCGTTATCCCTCAAACTGCCTGCACTTGCTCCTACCCCACAGAAGACTTCAAACATTTCGTATTTTAATGTCCAAAGTACAACATCTTCAGAAAAAAACAACTTCTAAACTCAATAATCCTACTTATTGCTCCTAGGGTTCGACCCGACCTTATTGTTCACGAGGCTTGGGATGGACTGGCTGAGGTTTTCCTGTTTGGCAGTAATGACTTTTCTAATGATCTTAACTTACCGATATGCCAATCTTTTCAGCAATACATTATTGACTCACGGCGTTTCAATCAGTAATTTGCGATGCCTTTCTGGATTTTTTTCCTCCGCTGATCACCAAAATAGCCATTTGCAGTTAATTGGGTAATATTTTGGTAACTATTGTATTGTCTTGTGCGTTTTACTTGTGTGTCTCTGCGTGTCTGGAGATCCTACTTTATTAGCACCATCTCTATGTACTGTTGGCTTATCCAGTTTAAAAAACATACATTTATGTTTAAACTAAAAAAAACAAAAAACAAAAAACAAAAAAAACAGTTTAGATACAGTCCACAGTACATTGCCTTTCTCCTATCCACTGAAGTTCGCACATTTCCTTTTCTTTTTTTTTCCTGACGCCCACCTGACAATTCTTTTGTTTTTAAATAACTGTAAACACTTTACTAAGCATCGACAAAAATGATACACCTCTAACATTTCTTTTCTTGTTTCTTGGCCCCTTCTTGAACAATGGAAAGCGTATTGTTTTGCACCATTTCTCAAGATAGATAGATACCTTCTGCTAACGTTTGGTGATTTTGTAAAGAACAGTGCCAAATGTTTATTGCATTGCATAGTAACTCACTGACAATACCATCAAAACCTGGTGCCATGTTTTTCGGGGAGAGTTGAAATTGCATCAATTTCTTCTGTTTTGTCAGGGTATATCTGCTGAACATATGAAAAATTATTCGACCTGTGATGTATAATCCTGATAAGACAAATGCTACGGCAATAAATAACAAAAATGTGTCAAAAGACTTCGTCAATACCAAATATATAATCCAATGAAAATACATATAAATGGTCTAAAACGTTTCACATAAAGATTGGAATTTATGTGAAAGTTGTAATCAAGTGTTACATAACTTGTTTCAAACAGGTGGCCAATGTAATTTATATGTTAAACTGGTCTGAACTATGGATGCATACATATGTACTATCAAGAAGCTTCTTGGTACTACCAATCGGTGGAATTGGTTATAAAAAAGAATGTATGAAATAGCAATTGATAACACGAAGTCCCGTCTGCATATGCAGCGCCCTGCACATGAGCGACTTAACGGCCAAGACACACGTGAAAGTCATCCGTGCCGGACTGCAATAAAAAAAATACATTCATTAAATAAATAAAGTAAAATAAATTAACAATATATAAATTATCAAGCAAAACAAAAAAAAGACAGAAAAAACAGATATACGAAGAAGCATATGGAAATATCACCAATCATGGATGAAGTTAAAAAGTTCGTGTAGGGCGTCATCTTGTGCACCATGTGATGTATACACATGTTATATGTCGCCCAGAAAAGGGAACTATGTGTTCAATGTTAATGATTTTAAAGGAGCGAGACTGAAATTTGATGTCTGTACAAAGTGTTTTGGTCTCCAGTCAGATTAAGCACGATGGGGCGTTTCAGATGATATCTGTAACTATGTAACGGAGGCAAAGAAGATCTGTCGCACTTCCTTTTCATCTGCTCACGCCTCAATACCATACGTACGAACTACATACTTTCTCCAGAGACCCAACTCACAACAACAAATAATGTATCTGTGTCTCATTACTTTGTCATTCTCCCTTTTCTCGGATTCGGATTCAGATTTAATATGTTTTATTTGACAAAATTACATTTTATTTTGTACCTGTTCAAATACAATAGCAAATATTCGAAGTTGACAGGCTCTACAAATATAGAAAATATATATATTCAGTGTAATAATATTTTCAGACGAGACCAATTTCACTTATATTTGAGAATGTATGTGGAAGCTACCTCCTGCAAAATTACTTGGAAATTACTTAAGCTTCCAGTTCCAGCCGTTGCCCCTCTCTCTCAAATACCTGCATGGCACTACGCTAAGAGCAGGAGAAATGACTGAAAAGAAACCTTTTGCCTGCCCTGTTGCTAGATTTGCCTGAATTTATATCATGAATCAGTTGTCGGGTAGAAAAAAAGGCTCATTTAGCACCACTCGGGAGTGCCCAGGAATTTAAATTTGTTTAAATAAGGAGGCTGGACTTTGTCCTCAATATAGGCAGGTTGTGGGAGCAGCTTCCCTGAGGACCGTTTGTGATTTTCAGGAAAAAGGCAGCCCCAACAGGCAATTGTACTTTCTCTTTGCCTAGTAGCCTCCTGATATGCATGCCATTTCTACAAAATGCCTGCTCAAGCTGGTATTAGTGGCAAATATGGCTGCTTTGCCGACATTGACATCAAATGTAACCGTTTTTGTAAAGTGCAGACATCAACATATTATGTAAAACACTTCAAATTTCAACACTTGGGCAAGTTTTTGCAGATGCTAGTGTTTTCTGATTTCATTTGTTTGTTTGAGTTCCAATAAAGGTTTTCGGTTATAAATTGCATTGTAAGCATTGTATGAGTGCACTCTGCACTCTGGCCTTATTTGGAAAGAATGGGTACATGTGAACATAAGCTACTGAAAAAATGATAGATTCTTTTGGAAATGTGAGAACTTTGCAGACACTTCCTATGCGGAATTGAACCTGGGAGAACATTTTTAGCTCAGCTGACTTCTCAGTCAGCTGAGCTTATGCGGTGGTTAGGCGTCCGTCTATGGCAAGCCAACAGGGCCATAACGCATTGTTCTTACGCGTTGCCGAGCCTCCACTACGCGTAGTCGAGCCAACCAATCAGATTTCAGTCTCCACTACGCGTTGCCGAGAATATGTTTTCCACTACGCGTAGTCGAGCTTCGGCTACGCGTAGTGGAGCAACTTATGGCACCTTTTGGCTGAAGAATTGCAAACCAATCATTTACGTCCTTACAATCATTACTGATATTAAAACCATTAATTTCTAAACGCGTAGTGGAACAGGTCTAATACAGTTTACAAGAGCATCAGTGATTGGATAGTTTGGCTTCACGCTATGGGAGGCATAGTTTCTCCACTACTCGTCGCCGAGCCTCGGCGACGAGTTCTAGAAGAACATTTTCTCGGCAACGCGTAGTGGAGACTGTAATCTTATTGATTAGCTCGACTACGCGTTGCCGAGCCTCGACTACGCGTAGTGGAGACTGTGATCTTGTTGGTTGGCTCGACTACGCGTTGCCGAGACTCTACTACGCGTAGTAGAGACTGCAATCTGATTGGTTCACTCGACTACGCGTTGCCGAGCCTCGACTACGTGAAGTGGAGGCTCGGCTACGCATAAGACCTATACGTTATGGCCCTGTTGGCTTGCCATATCCATCGGTCCGTCGACATCCATAATTCACATTTTTGACTTCTCCGAAATCTTTGGGTAGATTCACTCAAAACTTGGTGGCAATATACTTTGGGTGGGTTTCTACCAAGTTCGTGCAAACGGTCATGGTCCAGAAATTTTTGGATTTTCTTTTTTCTTTTGGGGTTCTTTTTTAGGGCAAATCTTGACAAATCTTCTCCGAAACCACTCATTCAATTGCTTTGATATTGCACAGGAACACTCCTAGGGACTGCTAGTTATGCCCCCTCCCCTATTCGAAGAAAGCGAGGCATATAGCTTTGCTGATGTCCGTCGGTCGGTCGGTAGAGAGACTTTGGTTTCTGCACCGCAACTCAAGTAGGTTTTAAGAAAGAACGGACAAGGTATATACTCCAGGATGAGGGCTCGGTGAAATATGTAGGTGGTCGACCTTGACCCGATATTGCACGGGATTAAAGTCCTTATCCAGGGCAAGGTTAAGTTCGAAGATAGGTCACCTTAATCTACATTCGAAATTCACAAGGTCACTTTAGCGAACTTGGCTTTTGGATTGTAATACAGAATTTAAGTTATGACTTCAGCATTCCACATGGTAACAGTCCTTAATTAGGGCTTGATCAACTTAGAAGATGAATTGCCTTGACTAAACTTCCAAGGGCACCAGGTCGGTCGGTCGGTCTGTCAGTAGAGAAACTGTGGTTTCTGCACCATAACTCAAGAAGTTTTTAAGAAAGGACTTTGATACTGATAATGTATATACTCCAGTGTAAGGGCTAGGTGAAGTATGACGGTGATTGACCTTGACACTATTTCCAAGGTCAAGAAGGTACTGTAGTAAGTTTTGGTTTCTGCACGATGACTAAAAAAGGTTTCATGATAGGACCTGTATAATGTATAAGATTATAGTCATCATCCAGAGCTAGTTAACTTTGAAGATGGATGACCTTGATATGAATTCAAAGGTCACAAGGTAACTTTAGCAAACGTGGTCCCTGTACTATAACTAAGAATTTAAGTTATGACTTCTATATTGCACATGATAATAGTCCTCAATTAGGGCTTGGTCAGCTTAAAAGATGGATGACCTTTACTTAATTCCCAAGGTCACCAGGGCGGTCAGTTGGGCGGTAGAGAGACTGTGGTTTCTTCACCATTATGCAAAAATAGGTCGAGATAGGACTTTGATAGTGCCCAAGTATATATTCCAATATAAGGGATAGGTGCAGTATGAAGATTCTTGACTTTAATCCTATTCCCAAGGTCACAGAGGTACTAGATTGAGTTTTGGTTTCCGCACGATAACTAGAAAAGATTTATATGATAGGACCTGCACATTGCACAGAATTATAATCCTTGTTTAGGAGTAAGTCAATTTTTGTAATGGGTTACCTTGACCTAAACTCACAGGTCAGAAAGTCGATCCTACTACCCTTTATACTATTTTACCAACATGTATATATTTTATGTATGTGATGTGTATATATGGAGTTTTAGTCTGAAATAAAGCTGTTTATCTTTATCTTATCTTAAAGGTCAGAAAGGCACTTGGTGAAGTCGGTTTCTGCAATGTAACTAAGAAAGTTGAAACTCCAAATTTGCGCATGGTAAGAGTCCTCAATTAGGACTTGATAAATTTAGCAGATGGGTGACCTTGACCAAATTTCCAAGGTCACCACCTAAAGTCCTGTCACTGAACTTGGTTTCGGCATGATAACTAGAGACGTATTTCACATATGGCTTTCACATTGCACAGGAATATAGGTTTATATTAGAGCTAGATCAAGTTTTGAAATGGGTGACCTTGAGTCACTCCTCAAGATGACAGAGCCACATTACTGACTTTGGCTTCTGCATAACAGCTGCAGAATTTTTTTTAGTCAGAGCTTATATTTCGTAGACGTTTATAGTCTTCTATTAGGGATAGATCAGCTTCAAAGATGGGTGACCTTGACTTAATTTGCAAGGTCACAAGGCAACCTTGGTGAATTTTGTTTCTGCATCCACTTGCCAACGTAATGAGTGCCCCATTTAGTACTATCAACAGGGTAATGAGGGCGAATATAATAACGGTAGGGGGCATCTATGTTTAACAAACATGTTTTCTTGTGACCTATTATGTTATTTGACTATTTCGGCTTTTGCCGATGTTCTGAATTTTGACCTTTGACCTCATGTCCCAGCTCTTTTGGCGCATTCGCGCGAAGACATTTTGCCAATTGCTACTTTTTATTCGATCAAAAGTTTTCAGATTCAAAATTGCACTCAGACAGTTTTGCACAGATCAATAAACTAGGACGGTGTGCTTTCTGGACTGTTGACATCAGCGGGGAGTATTTCCACGGCAGCGTGCATGACAAAGCCGCTTATGAAATATTTTAAGTTTTTCATCATGTGTTAGTGGGCTAGTGTACTCAAAAACAATAACACAACAATGTGATGGAATTATTTTCAAAATTGACGCATGAATGTGGACAATACCAAAGGGGGATTGTCTATTGTCACAATTAGAACAAACAGGTCCACACATGGATTGCTGGAGTCAGTTGTGGATATTGTCACCGTCGGTTTCAATGGTGCAGAAAGCACACAGTCCTAATTTATGAATCTGTGTTCATCGGGCGAAAATATTTTCCTTGAACGCATATCTAAGTAAAGGCTTTTTGCACGATCCTTGACAATGTGAGTTGCCTTCATTCAATTGTTTGTGTGATGGTCCATATAAATACCCACATATATTTAGAGAAAAACACACGACGACGACGACGATGATGATGATGATAATGATGCCGTGCGTGTCTCAGCTACTGATACTGTGTCTATAGACTCCTTATACGCACACAGCGCTTACCGCCATTTCTCAAGCCCATAATGGGAAGCACCAGTGGGACTTCAAGCAATTTTTGTACTCTATACTGATTAATATGATGAAATCACTGGAACACACTCCGTTTCCAGCGCCCACAATGTTCATAAAGCTTGTCTAATGTACACTCTAATTCAGATTTTGACAGCAAGACCAGGTTATCCGCATATTTATTTATATCATATAATTTAGCTGGATCACAATTTTGGTCAAAAGTATATGACATAAATGCCAAAATAAATTGAACAATATTAGATTTAGCATACAGCTTTACATGTATTATATGACATTAGTCGGCATGTTGCCGTGTTCTGAATCGCCGCATTGACTCGTTAAAGAAAGTTATTTTCAGCACTCCTCTATACACATTACATGCCTGAAGTTAGGTCACAGTTTTTCAAGCTTGAGTATTTACTACAGATTTCCATTACCGATCCATGTTTTTGATCTTCCTGTGATATACGCCGAAAGGCGATAGTTAAATGGCTTCTCTTTTCTCATTATACATTATTTACTTTACTTGAAGTACCCAGGCCTGCAACTGGGCCTCATTGGAAATATACGACATAAGAGGTTTAATACAGGAGAAATAAAAAAAGGACGCGTACCTGGGTGTAATCATGAAATTGTGATTGGGATGCAAAAGATTTTGGTTTGTTTTATTGTCTCGTGCGGCGTACTTCAGGGCTCTATTATGGGCATTATGGGCCCTTTTTATCTTTCTTTTGTATTTGAATGGTTCACCAATTGCTTCAGTTCTTCCTCAATTTATGCTTTTGGAGATAACATAAAATGTATTTTTCATGATAGGAATTAAGGGAGAGTGGGTTGACCATGATTTCACAATGGTTCAGAATTGACAAACTGTCATTACTTAGTATACGCCAACATCTGTGCCATGGAGAGTGATTGATATAGCCTTGGCCTATTTCGCAATCCATGTAAAAGATAATGAGTCTATACATTTGAAGTACTATAAAAATGAAATTAGAGCAAGGATTAATTTATTTTTATGTGATATCTGTTTCTGTTCTGAACGATAATGTAATGTATAAAAAGGGAACAATGTAAAATCCACATGACATTCACCGCATATATCTGAGGTTTCATAGGATCCATGAACGTGCTATCTCTTGCATTGAAAAAATTAAATTCCAAATTGATTGTGTTCATGTGAGTTAACATGTGTAGCTTAATGGCTGTTAACGCACTGTAGTTAACCTTGTGAATGTTGAAGGGCCATAAGCAATATACTGGGTACATAGTGCTTGGCGATTCTGCTGATATCTGCCCCATCTTATTACTCACATCCTCTGACAAAGACTAGGAAACATTATAACGGTCGGAACGACGTTAAGACCCGTCTCGGCCTAGGTAAAAATATGATGACCCTATATGACATTGAAAATAGGTCAAAGTCGCCGAATGTTGAACTCAGCAAAGCTCTCAATGAGTACTTCTGCACTACAAATTTCAGACAGTGACTCGATTTGCTCAGAAGTTATTGCGTCCGATAGGGTAAAAATATAACCCAGGAGACATTGAAAATAGGTCAAGTTAGATGTTTGTCGAACTCAGTCAAGGTGTTTTCACAGTACAAGTTTCATGACAGTAGCCCAATTTGTTGAAAAGTTATTGCGTCCACAAGGGTAATGGAAGGACGGAGGCGTATGCACGCACAGACAAAGCGATGCCAATATTGTGTTGGTTAATAAGGCAGAGGGGGTAAAAATTAATTAATACCCCACCCTGGGCTGGGGATACCCAGAATTGTTTGTTTGCAATTTGAAAGCCATTGGCCAAGAGGTTTTTGAGAAGGTTTGTGAAGGTTCAGCTTAAAAACTGAAGAGATTGATTTGAGAAAACATAAAATCACTGAAGTGGGACATTTCAAGAATGTGGTAGAGACTCATCCAAGATAGGTCCCCATCAAGTCTGAAGATGATGGGCTATTGATTTTGCAGAGGTCTGAAACGTGAATATCCTGTTAGCTCAGCTGACTGATTGTCAAATTTAGTAAAGGTTGCCATGGACCACAGCCATTCATTTCATCTCCGACTCAAAATGGATGGGAATTTGGTGATGAAGGGAGTACTGTTCTTGTCAAATGTTTGGAATCACCACGGCCAGCTCCTCAGGTTATATCAGGACCAGTCAATTGTATGCCAATGCATTGGAAGCAGGTGTTCCTGCATGTGGAACAACCTTTAAGTGCAATTATTAGTAACGTGAATTGCGCCTGCCATTTACAAATCGGGAAAATGTCTCTATTAAGTATGGAATGTGATTTTTATCATTGTTGATTATATTGCAAGTCTCATGCCTTCTGAAGTTAAACCTATTTTGATGATAATAGTCAGAAGGTTGCTTTGCTGTTAAACAAGGGTTAATGTTAAAATGGTTGCCAGTCTGACATATGAAATAGTCATAAAAAAGTCGGTAAAAACAGCCTTACAAGAATGAATAAAACCCTGCCGACAAAACATCAGAGTCACGTTGAAAATAATGGCAGTTGCATGATTGCAACAACGTCAATGCCACGCTTAGTGCTTTTGACCAGCGTATTTCAGATAGCAAACAGATGGCATTGATATGCTGGCGACAAACGAGTCCCTGTGCAGGTTTTACAACGGACGACCATTGCAGCACTTCCATATCATAACTTTATAGTCGTGTACATAATTATTTACATAAACCGCATGATGCTTTGTGAAGGAAGTCTATCGTGATACAATGTAACACACAGTGCTATCGTGCCTTGGGGGCATGTGTATTTTCAATAACGGCACTCTAACAACAGTCATCAGGCAATAAAGGACTTATCTTCGATATGGAGGCGACTCTAACCAGTTAAGACCAAGTGTGCGACTTGCAACTGATTTTTCAATTTTAAACAGTTAAATAAAGGTTATTAGGATGGCGTTAGCAAAGATCCTCCCTTTCAGTGAAAAAAGGACTGCTCACTCCAATAACCCAGAGCATATCTGATTTTGAAAATAGTTCATCAAAAGTACCCATTGTTGGGTGTCTTAGAACTCTCAGATTTCCAATAAACCTATAAGGAAACAACTTTAACGTGGATGTGTTCTTTTCTGGTGACGAATTTTAATATTGTAGACGATTTACATTTTATGAGAAAACCTTTCTTGGTTAAACAAATCTTATCAGTTTAGACTTATTGCAGATCAAGTATGAGGTTTTCTTTCAATTATCTTGTGCATTTTGAAACAATTTAAATTACAATTCTGTGCCACTTTTAAGTTACAGACCACAGTTGTGATTGAGTGGTTGAGCATCCCAACGGAGATAGTCCGTAATTGTAAAAATACTGATGGTCCGTGATTGTGAAATACTGTGCTTTCTGCATTCGGTAGCTTCTGTGTAAATAAAGTTAGACAAGTTAGGTTTGCTGCTTCACAGAGTTACTTCATTGGTGGTAATATAGGTGCACTGTCTACCAAGCCAGGTGAGAACTGTATGGTGAGGAAGACCACTGATCTGACCCTGGCCAGAGCACGGTTCATACACCTGTACACAGCTGACATCCAGGTGTTGTTTCGTATCGCAATTATCACCAATTAATGAGCTGGAAGTTAATTATATGACTAAAATCTATCCTTGTTTTTCTAACAATTTTATCTGTTAAATGCAGTTCACGAAATTTTCAAATACCAAAATTCTGATTTTTTAGACTAAATGCTAATATGCAAATAGAAGGATTTATAACTGCAGTCTGTTGCATTAAGCTTTTAAGCTTATATATATATATATATATGTCTGTGTGATTGTTATAATATAAATGTGCAGCAAACTCTTGATAAAAAGCCAGTACCTATGTAATGGGTAGAACATGATCTACATACTGCAGACACCATCACACACACACACACACACACCATCACACACACACACACACACACACACACACACACACACGAGGGACCAAAAAGTGACCCTAGGAATCATCAATTAGACTCATCGTTGCAGCTTAACTCTTTGAAAATATATAACTTTATATATCATGAAACTAGATGCTTTTTAGAGGAATTGTTAAAAAAAAACAAAAAACAATGACGGCAAAAATAAATACAGCAACAGGCAGAGATTCAAGAGCTACCAAAACATATACATTCACCTTTCAACACCAATGTGAAGAAACATTTCATTTGTGACTTGACACAGGCAGTCGACCATAAAAGGCAACTGGTGGTTTTATACCGGTCCTATCAACCTTTGAAATAGCCTTCATTAATTATAAAATTTGTTGTTTTTTTCCAAAACACATAGGGCTAAACCCAAAATCTATCAGTTGCTCCAAAAATACAAAGAGACGCGGCAGGCCTGCAACTTTGTGGTGTTCCTGACTTGTCAGTCAGCTGAGGTGACAACAAAAGAAGAAAGTAGCTGCCAAAGTTTGTGCCCTGCTCATAGTGTGCTGTTTATTGCTTCATTGATAATATTTGTAATTGTGTATGATTATATAGCGACAAACAAAACAATGACAATTCATAAAAAAATATTCATATTTTTATAATCTAATTTTCAATCTCCAATATCGGATATTAATATTGGGCATCAGTTCACTCCAAAATATCGGATATCTGATAAAATTTCATATCTGGTCTGTTGATGAAATTCTGCCTTTGCTTGTGGGAAAGTAGGACGTTGAAAAATAAGCAAATCTGGGGCATTGTAAGATCCGATTTCAACTTACCCACATACGTTATTGATTAATTTGCATCTAATGAATATCGAATCTAATATTACAACCATAAAATATGCCTATTACAGCATTTTGAAACTTTAATCATGAAGATCTTTGAGACCATAAAGACATTTTTAGAGAAAATTTTACATTTCTTGAAAAATCACAAAGGTTAAAATTCTCCTTGAGCTAGTGGAGTGCGTCCTTACCAATTGGGATCAATTTCTGTACGTAGAGGCACACCATGGCTTTCTTCTGTCTGTACGTCCTGTCAGCTTACCTTCTCTTTCTGTGGCCTTTACCATTGTTATTTTTTTCCGTCGACGTCCGGCTCTTCTCTTTACTTCCAAGCCTTATTTTAATTTTTTTTATCTCAAGAGGACTTCATATAGGGCTTTTACGTAGGCAAATTAAATCTATATTCTACATCTCAAGTTGGATGTATTTTATTTGTGATTTGCCATATATCTGGGGCACGATATAGTAGTAGTAGTAGTAGTAGTAGTAGTAGTAGTAGTAGTAGTAGTAGTAGTAGTAGTAGTAGTAGTAGTAGTAGTAGTAGTAGTAGTAGTAGTAGTAGTAGTAGTAATATTTGTTGATCATTTAATTGAAAATCAGCTTAATCTGAGTGACGGTTCAGAAGGAGAAGTCGAAAGTAGCGAAAACACAGAAAAAAATCATGAAAAATAGGGAAAAAAATGCAGCGCCACCCGTTGAACAAATTAAGAACTAGAGTCTGTATGAGTGTTCCCGTGCGATTTCAAAGCAATTGGTTGAGCAGCTTAAGAGTTATCAGATTTTTGCCAAAAAAAAAAAAAATAAATAACAAATTCATAAAATATCCAAAAACCACTGCAGCGTGACCATTTCAATAAACTCGATGGAGATCTACCCAAGGTACTTTGCTACGTAGTTTGAAGTTAATCTGACGTATGGTTTCCGAGACGAAGTCAAAAACGTGAATAATCATTAGAATGCACATTGACTTACCTAGTAATCAATAAGAAAGGTGCGTTTACCGATAGAAAAACAAAACAAAAACAAAAATACCGTTCAAAGAACGCAGTACCCTTCGGCCGCCTTCAATCTCTTTTGCTGTAAGCGAATAGGAATAGTGTCCCATAGTATCAGGTATAGTTACCTACACAAATACTACTAATTGTACACTTGACCTTTGACCTCAAAAACATTAAGTCAAATATAGAGGTATAACCTTGACTTTCAATAGCCTTCAAGATCACCCTATGTTGCTTCTTTTGTTTTAAGATTTAGATTTCTGGATGCACAATGTCACTCAACCAACTTGTGACCCGTGTGTGACCTTGAAAATAAGGTCGAAGTCAATTATGCTTGCAGTGGTGTACTATCATATGCAATTTGAAAGTCCTGTCTCAAAAGCTTCTGACGTTATAGTGGGTAAAAAAATTTCAATGTATAGGTCACTGTGACCCAGATACTTGACCTAGTGACCTACTTTTGATTCATGACACATTCTTTGGTTATGATACATGTGTGTATAAAATTTCGTGTAACTGACTTAAAAACTTCCTTACCTATACCAATACCATCATTGTGCACTTGATCTTTGACCTGAAAAAGTAGGTCAAATATAGAGTTATGACCTTTATTTTCAATAGGTTTCTAGATCACTCTATGAAACTTCTTGTATGTAAGATTTAGATTGCTAAATGCAGGCTTTCAATATTTAGAGCGGTAATGTTGCTTGGCACATGTGACCACTGTGTGACCTTGAGAATTACGTCAAGGTCAACTATGCTTGCACTCAAAGTAGGACATATAGGAGTGTAATATTATGTGTAATTTGAAAGTACTGTCTTTAAAATTTCTGAAGTTATAGTGGTAAACAAAATTTCAATGAATAAGTCACTGTGACCCAGATACTTGACCTAGTGGCCTTCTTTTGATTCATGACACATTTTTGGTTGTGATACATGTGTGTATAAAATTTCATGTAACTGACTTAAAAACTTCCTTACTTATACCAATACCACCATCGTTTACTTGACCTTTGACCTCAAAAAGTAGGTCAAATATAAAGATATGACCCCTATTTTCAATAGGTTTCTAGATCACTCTATGAAGCTTCTTGTGTGTAAGATTTAGATTGCTAGATGCAGGCTTTTAATAGTTAGAGCGGTAACGTTGCTTAGCACATGTGACCAATGTGTGACCTTAAAAATTACATCAAGGTCTATTATACTTGCACACAAAGTAGGCCATATAAGACTGTAATATCATGTGCAATTTAAAAGTCCTGTCTCAAATATTTCTGAAGTTACGGTGGTAAAACCACGGGACGGACAGACGGACAGACAGACGGACGGCGCCGGGTACGACAATACCCGTTGGCCTCATAAGGCCGAAGGGTAAAAATCGTTCTAAATCGGGAATCCACAGCAGTGCCACCTAGCGAACAGTTTTGTTTTTCTATCGGTCCATAAGTAACATATCCACCAAGTTACAGCTTAATCGGTGTGACGGTTCTGGAGAAGAATTCGAAAATAGCAAAAACGCACACAAATTCATGTACAAAAACAGAAAATCGCAGCGCCAATTGCTGAAAAAATTAAGGTCTGGGGGCCCCAGAAGTGTTCCTATGCAGTTTCAAAGCAATTGGCCAAACAGTTTCGGAGAAGAAATTTTGTAAGATTTCCCCCCAAAATTAACCAAAAATTCATTATATCAAAATATCAATGGACCGTGACCATTTGAACAAACTTGGTTGAGACGCATCCAAGGCACATCCCCACCAGGTTTGAACTGGATCTGGCCGACGCTTTTTGAGAAGTTGAAAATGTGAATTGTGGACATATGACGGACCCTTACAAAAGCTCAGCTGACCGATAAGTCAGCTGAGCTAAAAAAAAAAAAAGAGCCGGTCGAACGATCTTGGCTGTTTCATTGCGTATGCCTTTGTCTGAAATCTGATTAACTGTTACTCAATCCACTCAGCTGCATCCGCTTGCCTTACCCTGCCCGAAGTGAAAACAAATTTCCGGAAATTTTATGATGCCACCTGACTTGTATTGCAGTCCATTTTGTCATCAGACAGGCCACATCAGTACCAATTTTCCAATCCAGATGCAAAAAAGATATCCAAGGGCCCAAACACTAGTTTTAAATTGTTTTAATTGTATATGTTTTTAACCATAATTTTTAAGCATATCTTTTTATGTGACTATAGGTCACATTATTAGCTTCTACCTTGTTTATGAATATTTATATATTTATTGCAGGGACCCCTGGGAGAACAGTGTAGCAACACTGATGGGGTCCCTGCGTAAAGAAGACAATACAGAAAAAAGAAAGAGATCTATTCGTAAAAGTAAGTCTCCTGTCACGGAATGAAAACACAACTGTCACAATAAAGGGAGCCAAAATTAGGCACCTAATTGAATTACGTAACTGCACACACAATGAACAAACACTACGTGATATTCAGGTCCATCAGTTATTGTGTGCTTGGGCACGACCAAAATACCAAACTTGTACTCGGAAAAAAATTGTACACGCGCAAGACATCTATAATATGGGATCACCAGGCACAACTATACGACCAAAATTGTACACAGGAATGTTAAAAAATGCGCACAAGGCAAGACTGTGAAGCGAAATTGTACTCGGGAATATGAAGTATCATGTGCATGTAAATTGGGATCAATTACATTTCTGTAAATAAAGCACATTTGGAATTTAAAAAATCCACATAACAATCCAATGAGCGATCGCCTTTAAAACAACTCTAGAAATACATTTTTTCAGGATATGAAATAGAGTGTAGACCTTGTTTTGTGGTGTTGTAGGATGGAACTACAAGTCGACTGCCGTCAGGCAGATTGTATTAAGTGTTCAGTTTGAATGCAGATAGATCCTGGATACATTAGGGGTGGGTGGGTGGGTGATCATTTATGGCTTGAAATACTTCAATGTAAAGGGCTATTAGACAACCTGTTTGAAGGGTTGGAAGATTTGCTGTCTTGAGGAGGGTACAGTATGCTGACTTGTGAAACTTATCTGGATTTGCTTGCATGAGATTTGTAGAAAACCATTCAGTTGCAATAGATGCATCAAACGTAGGTGGTGCAAGGTTCATGACCAAAGTTCTTCCTATTTCACTCAAGGTATTGTCATCAGCAAAATTTGTGATGCTTGTCTTTTGAACAATGTAAAGTAAGTCATTTATGAAGATGTTAAAAATGATAGGACCTAGAACAGATCTTTGTGTTACTCATTGTTTTAGCTAAAACCATTCATTACGTTCGTTTTCATTTTTTTTTAATCTATGACATCTACCTCTGAGGTAGCTTGCTATCAAAGCTAGACTTTTAGCTGACATTCCAAAAGCGTGCAGTTTGGCTATAGTTAAGTCAGGAGGTTAGCAGTCGAAAGCCTTGCACAAATTCATCAGTAAAATGATGCTAGTGGTTTTTTGTCCAAGGCCTTCTTGCTCTGCTCAACTTAAATTAAAAGTGCTGACTGACAGTTGTAGCTAGGTGTATACGCCGAAATACATGTGAAGATAATATAGTTGCAGAAAGTGGACATTTGTTTATTGACAATATTCTCCAGTATCTTTGATAAGGTTGTGAGGATACTGACTGGGAGGTAATTTGTCTTGTTTAAGAGGTCATTTTGCTTGAAAATGGGACTTCCTTCGGCAACTTTTGCTGCAGAAGGAAATTTGGAAAGTTGGATGGCTGTTTTCATTGTTCTGATGACCAAATATTGAGCATGTGGACCCTGTATTGTTATAGTAGTATAACAATATATGGCCCGCAGGCTCAATATTTGGTCATCTTAAAAATATGTATTTCTAGAGTTGTTTGAAAGGCGATCTGTATGTGGATTTTTGTGTGGATTTTGTTTATTCAAATGTGCTTTATTTACAGAAATGTAATTGATCCCAATTTACATGCACATGATACTATTGTAAGAATGTTAAGGAGAGTACTTTTAGGCCAAGAGAAACATCGAATTATTACTTCTTTTTGTTGACATTCGTTTCAATGTATGAATTTTCATTTGACAAACTGAATGGTTTACATTAGAATATTTTTTTAAAGCTGAGCCTCTTGAAAGCAAAATTACCCAGTTTCATCCAGCTGTACAATAGAAATGATGAGATGCCGTGCCATTGTAACATGAGTGGTAAGATTTTATCGATGTGTCCCGTCAATGGTGTTGACATTTTCAAGGGCTGTTCCTCCTGAAAAAATCAAATGCAGTCAATATACCGTTTTGACTTTGTTTTCAATATGTCAGCAGCTTTAAGGTGACCATTAAGCCTGACAGTATTATATTGAACTCTAACACTTTAAATGGCTACGGAAATGCCTCCTTTTTTACATCATAAATTACAGCCCTCGAATGATAAGTTACAGGTCTGTGCTGAAAAAAAACCAAACTATTATTATAATCATCGTCGCCGTAATAGTTGTTATCGTCATCATTGTAAAAACCCTTGAAACTTTGCCCGGGGGTACTTTCTGGTGCCCAATCTACTTACAGTAAAATGTGCATGCCCGATCACGTGAATGCTACGTGCTGGCTATCATTCTTCAGCTCATGTCCTGTCTGTAAATAGTGCATGCATTTTTCAGTCCCACATGACCACGGCATCCTATGTGTATGTGTATTCAGGATATCTTCTACTATACAAATAGCAGCAACAATGTCATGGTGTCCGTGTGGTTCTTAACCAAGAAAGGACTATCGAACCTCTTTAAGCACCATGACCAATCCAGCCGCTGTCTATGTCGAAACCTAATTCTATTACATTATCACGTTCTACGCAAAAAAGTTTACAAATTAAAGGCTTCAACAGCCAGATGAGATTTTCAACGGGTTATCATTACAAACCATCAAGCATGTTTCACGGAGTTAAATTATGGTCATGTTTTCCTCTTTTTTGGGGGGGGGGGAGGGGGGAGGATGCGAGGGTGGTGGTGGTGATGGCGGCTGCTTGTGTTTTCCTTATGTTTGGTAGAAACAGCCCTTGTAAACCTAAAATTGAATATTTGCAAGAAAGTGTTGCATTTCCTATCCAGTTTATTTTCATTTATTTGAGCCCATCCGCCGTGTTTTCCTGAGAAGGCAAAGGATTATAAGTAGTGGTAGTATGTCAACATTGTGGAAAAGTTAATGGCCTTTTTCTTCAATTCATTACAGCTTCCAGACGTGATGTGGGATGCTAGAATGATCGGTTTTCTTCACAGTGTGTTTTTCATTGGCTACCTCATCACACAGGTTCCCGGTGGGTACCTAGCAACCAAGCTTCCTGCTCACAGGTAAGTTTAATAAGAATAGAGATGAAACTATCGGTATACTTTTGTTTCTACAGAACAAATAGGAAACAACGTTTAGTGTTAAACTCATAAATTTTCGACATATGGAGCCCATCGAAGAGTATCGATCAGCAGCAAATCAATTACATGTACACTCGTCTAATATGTCTAAACTCAAATTGGAGACGTTTCCGGCAGCTGGCATATGAATTTATCAACAAAAGCAGGAGAGGTTTAGCATTCCAGTATTATTTGATGTGAGAGGGCCAAGCAAATGTTAGTCCTCTGAATCCAATATTGTCATAGTGTCTCGAAAGGCATGTGGCAGAATTGTAACAATGCTGAATCAACGTCCTGTGTGAAAACAAGGCCCAAAACGGCCCAAGCCATGAAGCTGGAATGCGTGTAATGTAATTATGAATGTTTACACAGCTGTCTTTAGCTTGTATTGCCCATTCACCAACAAAGCGTGCTTGTTATTGATCAAAAGAGCCACCAGATTAATATTATGCTCTTTTTTTCTGTCCGTGCATGGGCTTACCTTTCAGCACGCATGCCAAACGTGCCAAACACGAAAAAGGTCGTTTTCGGAAGCTGTTGCTTAAGAAAATTGAGTCTAGAAGGTGGTGTTTATTTGAAAGTTGTGATAACAGATTTAAAACTTGTAATATTAAGCCCCAAAACGATAGAGTATAATATCAAATTTAGACCACCTCCATTTAGAGACCTATTCTATGTTAAAACCACCAATTTACAGACCCGTTGTTCTCTATCTTTCTATTAATTATATCCCCCCATTAAGACCACATTTTTCAGTCCCTTAGATGGTCTTAATTGGGAAATTTTATTACTTTTTTCGTCTTTTGATAGATTTGTTCTTGAATTACAAACTATATTGCAGAGAAGGAAGCAGACATATGGGGCAAATTTGGTGCCCATCTATCTCATCAAATCCCTGTTTATTTGAACTTATGAGCTGTTGAAACTGAAGTTTGACTAGCTATTAGAAGCTGTGTGTGGGGGGGGGGTTGTTTGTTTGTTTGTTTGTTTGTTTTGTTTGTTTGTTTGTTTGTTTGTTTGTTTGTTTTTGTTGTTGTTTTTTTTGTTTGTTTTGTTTTGGGGTTTTTTGGGGGGGCTTTTTTTGGGGGGGGGTTGGTTTTGAAGCAGACACAAATGAGTTATCTTAATTATATCATTGACCAGGAGGCAACATTATTTCTATACAAAAATATTACAATCACACACGGTTGTACCCTTTTAAAAGCCAACATACAGAAGGACATGGGAACCAGAAAGGGATATTTGCAGCATATATTAGTGTGTGCCTACAAAGAAGAAATCCATGTGCTTATTGGAATGACATCTACAGCAATTAAAATTTTGAAGACGTCAAATCTTTAAAATTCATCTTTAGGATTACAAATACATGTACAAAATATTGGAAAGTATAATTTGGATTAATGGATGATTATGACGTGTCATATAAAAATGACGGTATTTTCCCAATTATTCAAAAGGCACGTAATTTTGATATATTTTAATTATGTGACGCAGAATATATGAGAAGAAATTATCAGGCAGGAATATGGACACCTCACTATTGGCAATGGATTTTTTTACACAGCGATAATTTTACTAACAGTTTTGAATTGAAATGACCCATGACACATGCGCAATGGAAGTCCCTACCCAGCATAAACAATGGCGCAACATTGCCCACGATACAAAGTTCATCTCTGCCCGCACATAGAAACTGTGTATCAATATGGCAGCATTTTTATGCCCCCCCCCCCTCCGAAGAAAGTGGGGCATATAGCGTTGCACATGTCGGTAGGTCGGTCGGTCGGTAGACTGTGGTTTCCGCACAATAACTCAAGAAGTTTTTGAGCTAGGACTTTGATACTGTATAGGTGTATTATTCTATTCAAAAGCTAGGCGAAGTTCGAAGATGGGTGACCTTGACTTAATTTCCAAGGTCACGGTGGTACCTGAGTTAACTTTGGTTTCCGCACAATAACTGAAGAGTTATTGCACAGGATTATAGTCCATATTTGGGGCTAGGCGAAGTTTGAAGATGGATGACCTTGACCTCATTTTAAAGGTCACAGAGCCACCTTACTGAATATGGTTTCATGCTTTCTGCATGATAACTTATACCTTGGAGCCAGAACTTTTATATTGCACAGCTTTATGGTTATTTGTAAGGGCTAGATTGATTTTGAAGATGGGTGACCTTGACCCAGTTTTCAGGGTCACAGAGAGATTGTAGAATTCCTGTGGTTTCCGCACAATAACTCAAGAGGTTTTTAAGCTAGGACTTTGATACTGTACAGGTGTATTATTCTAATTCATAACTAGGCGAAGTTCGAAGGTGGGTGACCTTGACCTAATTTTCAAGGTCACAGTGGCACCTGAGTTAACTTTGATTTCTGCACAATAACTGAAGAGGTTTTTAAGCTAGGACTTTTATATTGCACAGGATTATAGTCCAAATTTGGGGCTAGGCAAAGTTTGAAGATTGATGACCTTGATCTCATTTTAAAGGTCGCAGAGCCACTTGACTGAATATCGTTTCATGCTTCCTGTGGTTTCTGCACAATAACACAGGAAGTTTTTAAGTTAGGACTGCGATACTTTACAGGTCTATAGTTCTTGCTAAGGGCTAGAAGAAGCTTAAAGTTTGGTGACCTTGATTTAATATCTAAGGTCACGTTGGTACCTGAGTTAACTTTGGTTTCCACATGATAACTGAAGAGGTTTTTAAACTAGGACTTTTATATTCCACTGGATAATTGTCCGTATTCAGGTCTAGGTCAAGTTTGAAGATGGGTGACCTTGACCTAATTTCAAAGGTCACAGAGCCATTTGGTTGATTACTGTTTCTGCATGATAACTTTTAGGGGTAGCACTTTTATATTGCACAGCCTTATGGTTGCCTATAAGGGCTAGTTTGAGTTTGTAGAGGGGTGACCTTGACCCAGTTTTGAGGGTCACACACAGACAGTAGACTTCCTTTTTTGTTTTTTGCTCAATAACTGAAGAAGGTCAAGTGAAAATGAGTGACCTTGCCATGATTTCCAAGGTCATAAAGCCACTTTGCTGAATATGGTTTCTAAATGATGACTAATTTTTCAGCTATAACTTTTATATTGCCCAGGTTTTTAGTCGTTTTTTAAGGGCTAGGTTAAAGTATAAAGATAAGTGACATTGATGTATGATCAACCTTCACTAATTTTATAAGGTCACGAGTGCCCTTTCTACCACTATCAATAGGGTAGCGAAGGCAAGGGTAGCGAGGGCAAGGGTAATGAGGGAGGGGGCCATCTTTGTTTTACAAACATATCTTGTTTTCATTATTTTTTACAAGACTGCGATGGAGAAGAAATGGGTATACACGTGCAACTTGTCCAGTTATACACTCATTTGTCATTTTTAGTTGGCATTTGTCTCTTAATGTCTTCACACCGCAGAACTTGGTATGAGCATTATTGCCAATTTGCAGATCCCGTGTACGGCCGACAACTGAATTTATTCCAGGCAGTCCCTGTTCCATAATTATTTCATGAAATAAATGTATTGAAACCAAGTCACATAGGTTGCAACCGAAGCTTTGTTTCAAATGTTTGCAGAGGTCCCAACTTGCATGAATTTTGAACCCAAACTACATGTACATGTACTTCTGTAAAATAACTATAAATGACTTTTAATTTCCAGCTATGTAGATACCAGGCCCTGTCACTCCCCACAAAAGTGGTAGCACATGATAGTTCCATAAATTAAAATGCACCCCCGTTTCAAGGATTTTTTACTGAATTCCCCCCCCCCTCCCTATTTTGATGAAAACAATGAGATTTTTGGCCTGGAAAAGTACCCCATTTTTTGAAAACAAGGAGATTTTGACCCTCAAAAAGTACCCCTATTTTTTCAGTTTCAAGGATACAAATGTAGTGGTCCATGCCTTAAAATCTGCATTATGCAGCATATAAGTGTTGTTACATTCACATCTGGATTAAACTTAATTGTAATGAGTGAAACCATTTCATTTTCATTTTCTCCATGCTTTTTAATGATTTGGGTTTAAACTTGGAAGTGACATTATCGACTATTTAACCTATAGATCCATAGCCTCTATTTTCCCAAAATTCCAATGACACAGATCATATCATCACATTTATCATGGATTATGTTTTAAGATAAAGACCACTTCTGTATCAATCCTCCTTCAAAAATGCCAAAAATAATGTTATACATACAAAATAATTTTTTAACAAAGGTTGTACAAAACGTACCCTAATTTAAGATTTCGCGGATCTTGACCCATGAGAAACACCCCTAATTTCCGATTTCGCGGGCCGCATCGAGGCTCGAAATATACCCTTTTTTCCGCGAAATTTGGCACAATCAAGCGTACATGTTTGGTCGTAAGTGCGGGGGCCGGGGGCGGAGGCTTTTGATTCCCGAATGTTGGGGCCACTTGACTCCTGAACAGTATCTAAGTGCCTTGAGGTGGCTATAAATAGGAAAGGGGCGCTTTGATTCCAGACTATTGGGCACCCTTTTGGTATCTAAATGCATTGAAGTGGATCTTGAATATTTTGGCCCCCCATTTGTATGTGAGTGCCTTGCAGTGGATTCATATCGGGAGGAAGCCCTTTGGTTCCAGAATATCTGGGCCCCCTATTTGTATGTAAGTGCCTTGCAGTGGATATATATGGGGAGGGGGCCCTTTGGTTCCAGTATATTTGGGCCCCCTATTTGTATGTGTCTTGAAGTGGATATAAATGGGGAGGGCGCCCTTTGGTTCCAGATTATTTAGGCCCCCTATTTCTTTGTGTCTTGAAGTAGATTTAAATGGCGAGGGGGGGGGGGCCTTTAGTTTCAGAATATTTGTGCACCCTATTTCTATGTGTCTTGAAGTGGATATATATGGAAAGGGGCCCGTTGGTTCCAGAATATTTGTGCCCCCTATTTGTATGTGTCTTGAAGTGGATATATAGTGCATTTATATCCACTTCAAGACACATACAAATGGGGGGGGGGCAAATATTCTGAAACCAAAGGCCCCCCTCCCCATTTATATCCACTTCAAGACACATACAAATGGGGGGGGGTCAAATATTCTGAAACCAAAGGGCCCCCTTCCCATTTATATCCACTGCGAGGCTTTTACTTACAAATAGGGGGCCCAAATATTCTAGAACCAAAGGGCCCTCTCCCATTTATTTATTTATCCCATGCTTGCACTTCCATGACCCAAATACTCCAAATCTCCAGATATGCAGATAACAAGGAATCAGGGGGAAATGGAGACACCTGAATCTATACATGTGGGGTAGATTTGTGCTAAAATATGTGTTGCACAAACGTTAAACAAAAACAAACAAAAAAAAAAAACACTTGGTATATCCTTGGAGGATTGTGAGATAATTCCTACAAGGTATATGCACCCACATTACATGTAAAATACACCAATATATACATGTATATATAGTGGCAAACATTAAGCCTTGCACATGCATTCAATTGTTTGTTTTACATTTATTTTACAAAATAATAACAAATTATTTTTAAAATATTTCTTTTAGAGTTTACAAAATATCATACAGGCTGTATATATGGAGTGTATTGGGCCAAAACTAAGTTATTCCAATTTCTATTAGGGGGGCCCACACGTTCGGCGAATGAAACGGCCCCCGGGGGCCCATCCGTTCGGGGGGCCCAAATATTCTCTGACACCGGGATTGAGTTAAACATGGCCAACACGTGGATATTTTTGTCGCTTGTGTTTTTACTGCAAAGTACGTAGAATTCATGTAGACTCTTCAGACAGGTCATAATTAACCCTTCGGACTTGCAAGTCAAGTGAGGTTTTTTTAATAATGTCATCTTCCGTCTGTCTATCATTTGTCCGTCGGCCATCAACAATTTTATATCTTTAATTTGTTCTCAAGACCGCACGGTACATCCTCTTGAACCCCTCTAGGACCTTACTTTAGTCATGTCTCTACCCACCCTGTTCACATGATCACGGGAAAATGACTTTTTATTATTATTTGTAATGATTTTTTTGTTAATTTTTTACAAGAGATTCCTAAAAAATCGTCTTTTCTCAAACCTCTTGGCCCACTCCTTGGATCTTGAATATGAACATTTCTCAAAAGATGATGGTACGATTTTTTTTCCTTTTTATCGAAATTTTGTATGTTTTTAAACAGTTTTCTTCTAATTTCACACCGCATGATGGATTCATCGTGCGGATGCACGTGGGGCTGGATTCTATCATGTATTACACAAACAGGTATCGCATCCTCCGTGCAGTTCTGAAAACACACACAATCCAATCTTTCTGTGCCTTATTTCCAATCCAGTCACTGTCTATTTCAGAACCTATACTTTTGTTAATCACCATTAATACGTTCGACGCTGAATTTTATAAAATTCAAAGCTTCACCAGCCAAATGAATTTATAAACGGGTCACCAGCGGTAAACCACCAAGCATTTTTGCAGTCTTCAATTCCCGGACACGCTTTTTGTGTCAGCGACTGCTTCTCTGTACCTTATGCTTGGCAAAAACTACCCACCAACCCACTTAAATTTAAAGAATGTTAGTATGTGAAACAAGAGCAACTAAATAATAGACCATATGTTCTTGCTTATAATGGCATGATATACGGAAAAAACAATAAAATTCAAATTCGGATTTATCAAGAAAAGGATTGCATATCTATTAATGAACCTTTATAAAGTTATCAGTAAATCCCACTTCGGTGAGTTTGTGAAAGGTTTATTTTTTTGGGGGGGGGGGTGACCTTTTAAAAACTTCTCTAAAACCACACAGCCAGTGACTCTCTGAAAGTGTATAAAAACACCTCTCGATAGCCCTTGACTTAAGTTTGTTTTATAGTTAGTAATCTGATTTTTTCTGGTTTTTTAATGAACTTTTGGGGAGTTTTCGTAATTTTGGTATCTTAGTAACCATGAGTTTAATTCTCTTCAAACCTGACTTGAATGTGGCTTGTGGCTTAAACGAGTCTCTGCTAAAAGTTTTCATCGGGTTGTACTGGTGTTATTTCCTGGTTTGTGGTGATTCCTAAAATAGCAAAACGACCAGTAAGAGTACATAGTAGAGTCGTTATTGGAGGGACACTGGTGTACATGCATGCAAGTGTAGTTTTCCCTGCAACCATACAGTGGATTCACATCAAACTAGTAGGTAGTCACATACCTTGGATGGTCGAAGTAAATTCAATATATTATGCCTTAGCGATTGTTAAGGTTTATTAATGATTTAATTCCCCCCCCCCCATTTTCTTTGGAGGAACTTTATACATATTTTGTAAAACCACTTCGTTAATTCCTTTGAAATTGTACATATGCACTCCTGGGTACACCTGGACGATAATTTGTTTCACAGATGGTTTAACTATTTTTTTCAAAACATTTCGAATCAAATTTGTGTGTTTTTGTATCTCAGCTCGTTCTCTTAAGGCGCATACATTCTCCTCAATTAAACTTGATGGGAATTTAAATTTGGTTAAATCTACACTTAAGGACAGGTTAGACATCAAAAACTTTTGCATGGCCGCTTTTAAAATTTAAACGGTATCACAAGATGAATGTCCTTTCTATAAGTTGTCAAAATTTCAAGCTTTTAACTAAAGTAGAAATATGAGAAAACACAAAAAAAAACAACACACAGGCATGTAGACATCCGAACATCCATGTGTAATTCTTTTGGTTTTCAGCCTCCAAGCGAAACAATGCCACCCGTCAATCAGACTTAAAAACTGTCACGTGGCTACAGGTAGCAGTGGTCCATGGCAAAAGGAGAGGGGTATCACGGCGGCACCGCGAAATCAGGCGGCATGCCGAAAGTATGTTTCTCGGCAGGGAAAAGATACAAACATGCTAACATATCATAGCCTTAGTGGTTTACTTCATAGTTATTTTGCTTGTTTTGCGTTCTAACAAATACACTGAAGCTATTCACTTAGCTAAGGCTGCAGACATCATCCGCAAAGAAATGCTTCAGCATAAGACGTCATTCAGCTCAGAGTTTAAGGAAGGGTTTGGAGAAGAAGCCGTTCCCTCTGCACTTCTTCAGTTCGTTTGCAGCATCGAACATGGTGGAGACATCAGATCACATCTGAAACATGGTGTTGCGAAATCAGACTTGGCTATTGCACAGCTTTTACAGTGTAACGGCTTCTCAAAGTCTAGCGAAGTAACAGAATCAAGCACCAACAGGCATTCAAAAACCCGTGAGACACCATTTGCTGTGTATGTCGGAATGAAGGTGTTTGCCAAGACCAGGAAAAGAGAATTAATTGACAAGCTTCATGAAAACGGAATCAGCATTCCGTACGATAGAGTGTTGGAAATATCAGGACAATTAGGTGAAACTGTAGTGAACCAGTACGTGCAAGATGACATTGTGTGTCCACCAATTTTGAGAAAGGGACTGTTCACTTCATCTTGTTGTAGATAACATTGACCATAATCCAACATCCACCACAGCGCACACTGCCTTCCATGGAACAAGTATTTCTATGTTTCAGCACCCGAGTGAAGAATGTAGTGGTGAAGTTCGCCCATCGCCTACAATTGTGGAGACGCGGGTTAGAAAGGTTCCTGAGCTTCCAGAGACTTACACCAACGTCCCTCCTGCCTTTTTGATCAGAAAGAATCCAGAACCATCTATCACGAATAACACTTCCCTCCCAGATCCAAGTCTTTTCCTAAGTGAGCTCAGACTCGAATACGAATGGTTGGAAAAGGTTCATGATACCACAGACGAAGGTGACTCATTGAATGTAACATGGTCAGCTCATCATGCAAGCCAGAAAAGAGCAAGTAAAGCTGAGACCAGTATCGTTTCTCTCCTGCCTCTGTTGCGAGACCACGCGCATAGTGTTGCCACCATCAAGCACGCCATGGACAAAGTAAAGGAAGCAGTGGCTTTTCTTAACCCGGGACAAACGCCGGTTTTGACAGCTGACCAACCACTGTATGCGCTGGCAAAACAAATCCAATGGCAGTGGCCCGAACAGTACGGAGAGGACAAGTTTGTTATCATGTTTGGTGGGCTACATGTCGAGATGACAGCATTCAAGTCCATTGGTACATTGCTTGAAGATAGTGGGTAAACAGGAGCGCTTGTAGAAGCCGAAGTGACTTCTTCTGGCACGGCAGACTCATTTCTGTCTGCTTGGAATGTCTCAAGGACCCGGCAAGCTCACCATGTGACAGCATGCAGCCTATTCAGTCTGATGAAGAAAGCTTACAATGCCTACCTTGCAGATGTGTCAGAAAGTGATGACAGAGGCATGAGTTTGGATGAATGGTGTGATGCCTGCAGGAAAGAAAGTCCACAGTTCCAGTTCTGGTTACTAGTCCTAACCATGGAGCTCACCATTTTCACACTGGTACGAGCATTTAGAGAGGGAAACTTCACATTGTACTGTGTATCACTATCAGAACTGATACCCTATCTATTTGCCAACAACAACATCAACTATGCACGATGGCTTCCCGTTCATCTTCGAGACATGCTGAACCTGGAGAAGACACACCCAGAGGTCGCCAAGCAATTCCACCTGGGAGCGTTTGTTGTTCACAAGTCAGGCAGAGATTTCTCCTCAATGGCTCTTGACCAAGCCCATGAGCAAAACAACGCAGTTGTCAAAGGGGATGGGGGAGCTATTGGCCTGACAGAGGATCCTTCAGCTCTATGACGGTGGATGGTAGCTGGACCAGAAGTAAGCCGAATGGTTGCAAACTATGAAAAAGCATCAGAGAAGAAAGATGTGAAGAAAGATAGTCGTCACCATGAACAGTCGCCAACAGCTCAAAAGAGGTTCCTTGACAAAGTACGGAGACTCACCGCAGTCATAGAAGAAATGGGCAATCCATTTGCGGAGGAGACAACAGACCTTCTCACACTTGATATGAAGGACATAGCTGATCCATCTGCTGCTGAACTCATTGCGACACATCATGAGAGGGGCAAAGAGCAATTCAAGACATTCATGGATAAACTCCACACCGATAAGGGCTTCTTCTACAAGCCATTCAAGAAGAACAATACAGACTTCTTCAAAAGTGGGCGAAAGACAGGAAGCCAATCCGAGACCAAACTACTCAAGGAGGACTGCCAACTGTTTTCTCGCCTCTTTATCTCTTGCCAAACCAGAGGATGTGACCTTGGAGAGTTTTTTGCTCATGAGAACCATTCTTACCCGCCTTCACTGAGCAAGGGCGGTGAACTACCCGCATGCACCAAGGCTGACCTCGTGGATGTCCTCCAAGCTAAAGTCGAACTTCCTAGTTCAAAGCCCAAATCTGATGTACTGATTGTGGATGGCACATCTCTGGTGAATGCAATTTCCCCAAAAACACCAAAGACGTTTAAAGAATATGCAGAGAAAGACATTCTTCCTCAAATACAGAGATACAGTGACACATACCAAAGGACAGACATCGTCTTCGATGTATACCAGAAGTCAAGTCTGAAGTCAGAAGCCAGATCTAAACGAGGAAAATCCATCAGGAGGAGGGTAACAGACAAGAGCAAGACACCTACAAACTGGAAGAGCTTCCTTCGAGACAGCACTAACAAGACGGAGCTCTTCCACTTCCTCGCTGATGCCGTAGCTTCAATGACTACAGCAAACGCAGTTGTTGTGACAAAGGGAGAAAACGCGGTCACAAGTGCCAACTTTGCCAACATGAGCCTTGAGGAGTTGGCACCTTGTACACATGAAGAGGCTGACACTCGGCTGTTCTTGCATGCGTGGCGTGCTGTACGGGAGGGGTTTAAGTCGCTCACAATTGACGCAAACGATACAGATGTCGTTGTTATTGCGGTGTCTCTGATGCCAACACTTAGAAAGATGGGCCTGGAGAAAATGTGGGTTCGGTTTGGAAAAGGGAAGCACACCCAATGGATTCCCGTCCATGACTTGTCGTCCACCCTAGGCGAGGAAAAATGCAACGGACTTCTCTTCTTCCATGCATTCAGTGGCTGTGATGTCGTATCTGGTTTCAACGGAAAGGGGAAAAAGAGCGCATGGCAGACGTGGAACGTTTTCGATGACGCCACGCCCACATTTGCAAAACTCAGTCAAACTCCAATTGGAATCGAAGACTCGGACCTACACATTCTGGAGAAATATACAGTTCTCATGTACGACCGGTCCAGTGCAGCATATTCGGTAGATGACGCAAGGCTTGATTTATTTGCAAAGAAGCAGAGATCATTTGACTTGATCCCACCAACACAATGTGCACTGAAAGAACATGCCAAACGAGCAGCCTATCAGGCAGGTCATATTTGGGGACAGTGTCTTATTCGTCAACCAGAAATCCAGTGTCCTTCCACGTGGGGATGGGCAAAAGAAGGGGACGACTGGAAGGTGGTCTGGACCACACAAGAACCCATTTCGAAAAGCTGTCGGGAACTGGCCAGATGCGGATGCAAAGAGGACTGTAGCAGAAGGTGCAAATGCCTCAAGAATGGACTAAGCTGTACCCCACTTTGTAGCTGCCCTTGTCAGACATCTTCATAAAAGGACTGTAGCGGAAGGTGCAAATGCCTCAAGAATGGACTAAGCTGTACCCCACTTTGTAGCTGCCCTTGTCAGACGTCTTCATAATGGACTCAAAACATCGAACATCGAATGAACTTTACTGGTTAGTGCCAGTATTCGGACACTCAATGCGTGTATCTTTTTGGGCTCAATGGTGGAGCTTGGTGTAGTTTCAATCCAGGAAAATGGTTCAGCCATGTTGGCAGGTGTGGATCCAGTACAGTCAGACCTGTTTAATCGACATTGAGACCCTTTAGTCCAGAGGCCTCAGTATCGGAAATAAAATTCAGAAAATCAAAATGCCAATTTCAATTCATTAGTGGCCAAACAATGCCACATTGTCATGCCAAACAACATGCACTCACTGTTAAATGTGTAGGCCATCTTGGAATCCAATATGGCGGACGTCTGTTGGACTTCAGACTGGTTGTACGAGATTTCCTGACCCTGAAAATGGGGGTCAAGCAGCAAAAACAGAACATTTCTATCTGCCTTAGTTTCCAAATTAGTTAGTGGCCAAACCAGATCACGCGTGTCGGCCATCTTGGAATCCAATATGGCGGACGTCTGTCGGACTTCAAATTGGTTTTATGAGATTCCCTGACCCTAAAAATGGGGGGATTGCAGCAAACAGAACATTTCTATCTGTCCTAGTTCCAAAGTTGTAGGCGTTTTAGGTCAACGGCGGCCATCTTGAAAAAAATGTCCGCCATATTAGAATTTTGGGTGGCTAGCACTTTTTTCTTAAAAAGTGGCTTGGAGACTACACTTCTACCAAATTTCATGCTTGTATCATAAAATGCACGATTTATCAATAATCTGCTCCACTAAAGGGAGACTTGAAATGTTCAGGAGGGGCAGGAATTGTCAGACGATGTCCCTTCAAGGGCCGTGCCGCGATGGATTACCCCAGTGGCCCTGCACACCAACGAGACAGGCGTGGCAAAAAAAAATGGCACTTTAATCAACAATACCCACATACATAATACTATTTTTATCGAAACCCAGGGATGAGGAAATAAAAGTACAAATAAACACATCGAAATAGGCATAAACGTGAACAGAAGAGAAAGCACACAAAATAGCGATACAAAACTCAGGGTGGAAAGAGAAATGAAACCCATGGAGAAAATAACTACAAAATAATGACAAGCTAACTAAGTAAAGTGTACAGACAAGTTTAACAAGCTAACTACATAAAGTATACAGATAGGAGTAAATACAATAAAACACTCTAAAAACGGGATGAAGAGGTAGGGGGCAAAAGACCAAACCCGCAGTCTACTGACCACGAGCGGCCGTAGGCCGCCAAGCAAGGCAACACAATTTTTGTTGCCAGGCTCTAGGTCACGGCCCGAAGGGCTGCCTCCATGACGTCACGCTTTGAAACCAGATTGTCGCTGTCGCCGTTTGACAGATCGCTGAATAATGTTTTCCGTACTTCAAAGGCTCTTTTATTCATGTGATTGGTCAATAATTGATTGACAACTTTACCAAATGTTAAGGGGCGATGTTTACTACGTTTTGTACAAATATCAGCTCAACTTGAGCAAACGGTATTGTTTCAGAAGCAAATGATCAACATGAAAGGCCTTTGAAGCTTATTTTCTCATAAAGGATAATAGGACGAGAACCCCACCTAAGAATGGTTATTCCCAGTAAACAGCTGGGCGAAATTGAATCCGGTTAACGGCTTTTGATTCTGTAAAGTCAGAACTGCAAAATCGATTCAGCGATTTTCAAAATGTTGCTTCGTTCTTTTTCTATGAAAGGAAGAAAATGAACATCCTGGAAATCAATGGGAAAATTGAAACGTCAAACTTTCGAAGATGGATAACAGAAAAACTAAACCAAACATAAATAAATCGCAGGATTTTTTTTGCCAACATATCAGGATTAAGATGCAAGTGTAATTATGATTTTATCACAAATAATTAGTGACTTATGTCGACGTTTATAGGGTGGATGCTTTGCAGTCAGCTTTCAGTGGTTTATTCATAGAATGGGGATTTGGTCGAGTGGATATGTGCGTTTCCCATTTCAGCTAGGCGACTGGTGCCAAAGGTTGCAGGTTCGAGTCCCGCTCGTTCCGAACATAAAATAGACAAAATTACCTGAGTCGTTAATCTGTCAAACCGAATCCCCTGAGTTGTTTGCCTGCCTGCGCGCCTGATCACCCAAGCGCGAAGCGCGCGTGTGATCAGGAGCGCAGGCTGGCAAACAATGAGGGGAATTCGGTTTAGACAGATTAAAAGCGGTCGACCACAGGCCTAATGGTGGATTTTTTTTTTTAACGGCCGTCGCTTCAGACAAAAATCTTGACGAAAAGACACTTTCTTATTATTTCAAAATGGAATTAATTTGGTGGAGAGGAGAATTGGAAGGTCACGTTAACTTTGAATGTTGCACGAGCAAACATCCAAAGTAGGCCAATGCACCCGTGGAGCTCCGTATTACGGTCTATGCATAAGTTCACCAAGCGGGAAAACCCCGGCAGTTGTCCCATTACGAAAGCGAGGCATGCTGGCTGATTTTTTTGCTACCAGATGGCGCGCTGTGCACCTTCTCAAAAGTGGTCACGATAATGCATGATGGCGGACACTAATCTTGTTTGTGTCAACAGGAACAGAAAAGCAGGAAATGGACCAAACACAGGAGGTGTATAGAAGCTTACCATTGTAGATCGTTGGCGGAGGGAGTACGGAAAGCATTGATAGTTAGAACGTTGAGTGACAGGGCGAATTATCATGGTGAACCACCATTGACTGTTGTGTAGTGGGCTGTAATGTTGATACCAGGAAGACACGTCAAACTGACAAATATCATAAATAAAAGTGCCGCTTTATTCCTTCCATCAACTGATATTTCTTTGCCTTTCTAAATACTTTTTCAGCCATCCTAGATTTTTTTTTTTTTTTTTAAGAAATCATGGTCCGTGTTTCACTCCTCGTTACTTGCTGCATTCAGTGGCGCTGTAGCCTGTGCGGCAGGATTGAGTGTCCCGCAAATTACCCAGAAACCTGTGCGCGCCTGGCTCTGACGTCGGAATCTCCGCTGGGGTTTCCCCGCTTCGTGAACTTATGCGAGGTGTTTAATCCCATAACCAGATTAAACTTGTTTGGATAGCTACCACATTCACGCCTCATCTACGGAGCTGCCACGCGCAGTGAGCGGCTAGTCTTCCATCTTTTTCAGTCATGTGCCACTGTTTGTGACACTCCACGGCCAGCTCACAATAATCGGGTGCACAAAATTCCATCGTATTGTACCTTTATCGTTAATATGGAACCAGAAAATAAGTCACTCACAGGGAAAATAGTCACCATTGTGACATAATGGATGCGATCCGAAATAAAGGATATCATAAACACGTGTACTGATGGTAATATAATAAGGAAACGTAAATTACTGCCCTCCCAGGGTCGCGAGGTTACTGCCGGGTAGGATTTCTGATATTGAAAGCTATACGCAAACTTAAATTTAATCATCCATAGGCCACACATATGGGAAGGGAAAATTAACTGTTTGTTTAGACTTTTACATACCATAGGCGTAGCCCGTAGCAGTTTCAGTGAATGCTAGAATTTGAAACACTACAAGACCTGGCCCATCCTGACGCAAATTCCAATTTATTGCATTATGGAGAGTAAAGAGTTCGGACTGCGGAATAGGGTAATGACTACTAGGAAGTGGTTTTGGACAAAAAGACACAAATACAATTCATGTTTGTTCTTGTGAAATGAAATCTAGTAATTTTTGATAGGCAATATCTCTTTTGCAACGAATTATCATTGCCCAGACGACAAGTTGGGTTCGTCTGGCTGTGCCACGGCTGGATCACTGCAGTACTGGTGACGGTAGGGTTCTGGACGTCCCCTCATGTGTGTAAGGCTGAATGATCATTTCCTCTATTGTTTCAGCTTTTCTTATTAATTATTCTTCATCGTCATCAGACCCCGTACATAAAAAACTCAATTCGTATTCTCCGGAATCACTTTGCTCTGTTTTATCTGCCCTAACTCTTGGCAAACTGAAGGCAGTCTGGCTAATGACACATTCAGCCTGGCCAGCGGGTTGCGTTTGTGACGTCACAAACTTTTTCCCACATCGGGCCACGATCGGAGAAAATTCGCCCACTTTCCTGTCCCACATGTGGTGCACTTTTCGAGCTGAAAAAAAACCTATTCGAAAATGAAATTCAACATTTTGGTTTTCAGATATCATTTCTAACCACCCTATACATCAACTTTCTAAATTGTGGTACCCAATAAATCAAGGGGACCTTTAAACTTGACATGTTATCTGTATGCACATCACGTTTTCATTTTACATTTATCTGTAAAAGTCAAATGCCCTGTAACATGCATTTCAACAAGACCTGAAATACGTTAACCGATATGTATACGCTCCATGTCCGTTCCTGCCTGTGTCGCGTGTAAAATGTAAATGTGAAAACATTTGAGATTTTTTTGTTCGTTTTCTTTCGTTTCGTTTTGATTTATCTTCTTTTCTTGTCGTTGTTGTTGTTTGTTTTGGTTTTGTTTTGTGTCTGCTTTTTTGTTTTTTGCGCTTGTGCCAGTTTTCTTAATTTTCATTACTGTTTTTATTATTACCAAAACACGTTCAACAAATGATTGTGTAAAAGGATTTATAAATTTAAAAGATGTTTATAACGGGGTTTTAAGTCGGTAATTGTCAGACCACGCTCCAGATCTAGAGCCTGGAATATATGTAACCTTGTCAGGTACCAGTCATATCTGTGTACACAACCACATGGTATTTTTATCGAGAATGTACGAGTATTAGATGAAATATGAAAAATATACATTTTGCCATCACGTCATCAGTGTGTCTTGAATCCCAAACACAATGATATGACATTGTGTCATCAACCGCTACATAAATAAACAGTTCGAACCTTATCTACAGATCAGCTGACAGAGTCCTGTGGTCCCTCGCGACCTTGGATCGTGGGCAGATAATGTTCAAAAGTTAAAATAGTGATAAGGACATACGTGGCTAAGTTATTGCATTGTCACCTTCGACAAAGGTCGATGTGATGTAAATTAACATATAGATATTGGATTTTATATTCCAACCGACTTTTCAATCAAGTACCACAATGCCAGCAGTTGCAAAGACCAGCAGGCACATCACATCTGGGGATAATACTGTTAAACAATTCTTGTTCTTATACCATCACTTTTGTCAAGCTGTTGATTTGCAAAATAGGTCAGAATAGTATTTTGCGACATCTCTAAAGCTTTTGCCTGAGTGTATCATCCTGGGCTGTTACACAAACTCAAAAAGGCTGGGGTCACTGGACCATGATTAATGTGGTTTAACGACTATCTAAGGAACCGTCTTCAAAGAGTGGTCATCCAGGGTGGCACTTCTTCTTGAGGTCGAGTAGAAGCAGATGTCCCATAGGGCTCTGTTTTTGGTTCTTTATTGTTCTTGATTTTCATACATGATACAGCTAATGTAGTACGGTCACCCATAAGATGATTTGAGGGTGATGAAATCCTATTTCTAACTGTAAATAAACCAGCTGCAGCAGCGGCTTGTCTTCAGGGAAGTCTCTCGTGAATTATCATGTTTGGTGTAACAATTTTACTTTAACAACAACTTAACATACGAAAAATGCAAGAATAAAGTTTCAACCTGTTTGCCAAATTTCTTAGAAAAAAGTCCATTATTCATCTTAATCACAGGAAGTACAGGGTATATTTAACGTCAAAGGAATATTCAGAAATCATGGATAAATCTTCAAGGGTCATGGGACAAAAAACAGATAGTGTTATCAAAGACTAGGCTCTGCAAGTTTTTACATAATAATCCCAGGAAACACAACGCAACAATTGCTTGTTCACATGCCTGAGTGCTAATCTGACAGGCTGGAGTAGTTGTGACACTTCACTGTGTGGTTTGCTGCAGCTTGCTTATGTTGCACTTTCTAGAGAATTGCACCAACAGTACTGTTCACTATTCATTGGTAGTTATCATGGATGTTCCATAAACCTCAATGCACAACATTCCTATTGGTTTGAATCTTAATATGGTTTTATCTAATGATGGACACCTTGGATATAAAATGTAAATAGATTTGATGCTTCATCGTCCTAAAAATGAGAATATGATATAAAAATGTTTTAATACTTCAACACATATCCGGTAGTTAGGGTAACTATGTCAATAAGCAAGAATTTAAGATTCATGAGAGCCCTCCTTTAATTCTGATCTGCTAGAAATAGACACTTGGGCGCAACAGTAGTTGGTTATATTTAATCCATCAAAGACTAAATCTAGAATTATTCCGTAGAAGAGAATGTCTAGAACACACCAAGTTCTTGTATACATGGATCAAAGCTAGCAAAATAAAACTGAACACAAACATCTTGGACTTACACTGCGATTAGATTTGACATGATCTAGTCATATAAACAAAATTAGTTATAAAGGGATGAAAATGGTTAATATTTTGAAACAATTCCAAATGCGTCTCAGTAGAAAATCCCTAGAAATCTTGTATCTCTCTTTCATTCGCCCTATTCTTGAATATGGATCTGCTGTCTGGGATGGATGTATATCATCGGAATCTGAACGATAAGAAACTGTGCAGCCAGCAGCAGCACGAGTTATAATAGGTGTAAACTGTGCAACTACAGGTACCAAGCACCAACTGATTTATTAAGAGGCAGGTTTAGAAAAATTACCGAAACGTCGAACCAAAAGTGAATTAACTTTTTTTCTCACAAAATTGTGCATGGATTGGCTCCCTTGTATTCACAAAATCTACTCCCGAACAATGCTCATGATAGATATTGTCATGAAGTACCATCGAATTGAAATCTTTCTTAAGTACGCATTCGAACCGATCTCTTTGGTGTATTCCTCTTTCCGTCCACAGTCAAACTTTGAAACAGCCTGTCTGTTAATGTACAAAATTCTGAAAATGTCAGTGAGTTCAAATCCAGGCTTGATAAGAATACAAGGAAAAACATAACAAAATATATCATCTGGAGGAAAGGAGAGTGTCAGTTCTTCATGCACGCTTGCCTATGAAATGTGGTATACGTCGGTCAGGTTTGTTCAATAACGGTGTTGTAGACTCTTCAGGGTGTGCCTGTGGTACGGCGAACGAGGCTGCCGTTAATTATTTTTGTGAATGTATGAAATGTAAACATCGTGACGAACTTCAAAATTCTATCCTGCCCGTCGGATCTTTTACTGGCGAAACACTTTTATTTTGGTGTAAAATCAGTACTTTCAAAGAAAATGCAGATATTTTTTAAAGATGAACCTGGATATAGCATTAAAACAACTATATTTGACACTTGATTATATATGAGATTTAGTGTTGTATACAAGTACATGGCTACATAATTAGAGGGCTGACTTCAACCACACTCTCTCTATCTGTGAACACGTACCGTGCAGTGTCATTCTTCCAGTTGTGTGACATGGCTTGCCTCCCTATCTATCCTTGTCATTGTAGTGTTTTTCTTAACATCAGTCCAAAGTGTTGTCAGTTGGGTTCTTTATTCTCTCTCTCTCTCTCTCTCTCTCTCTCTCTCTCTCTCTCTCTCTCTCTCTCTCTCTCTCTCTCTCTCTCTCTCTCTCTCTCTCTCTCTCTCTCTCTCTCTCTCTCTCTCTCTCTCTCTCTCTCTCTCTCTCTCTCTCTCTCTCTCTCTCTCTCTCATGTATACAAGTAGGATTAATATAGGTCACCGCCCTGTTTCCTAATTTCGTAGATAAAACATGTTTAAACCAAAGACCACCAGAAAGCATAAAGCTTGCCGCGGTAGCCTGGGACGCAATGGGTCCAAAAGTTGCCAACGAAAGCAGCATTCACTCAAAACTTGGCACTGGAAGAGTTAATTTGATAACATGAAAGAAAAGTATACAAGGTAAACCCCCCCCCCTTTTTTTTGTTTTTTTGTTTTGTTTTGTTTTTTTTTTTTTTTTTGTTTTTTTTTTTTTGTTTTTTTTTTGTTTTTTTTGTTTTTTTTTTGTTTTGTTTTGTTTTGTTTTGTTTTGTGTTTTTGTTTTTTATGTTTTGTTCCTGTTTTGCGTTTTTGTTTCTTTTTATTGTTTTTGTCGCTTTTTTTTGGGGGGGGGGGGAGGTGATCATGAAAGCAGTCAAGTATTATCTTTTGTTTTAAACATACTTTTATTTAAAAAAAACGATTGGGAAACAGGTTTTGCCTATATAAATCCTTTTCGCGAAAAAGAAAAAGGAATGAAAGAACAATACAAATACTGTACAAAAGGTAAAGACAGGCCACAGGGCACCACATTACAATAACATTGACAAGGACACATGAATAAGAAGATACAGCATCATAATAACAAGGCGTATGTATTATCATATCATATTTGACGTGTCCAGACAACAGTTCACACAATAAGTACTACATGCGGAAAAGCTGTGTAGTTCCGGCCCGCACGTGACGATCACCCATCACAAGCAAAGTTTATGCACCAACCTGGGTGGAAAACGCACGGGCCTTATTTGGGTCTGCCAGTCTTTAAAATATATGTTTTCTATCTGGGCACCACAAGCGCAAGCAGGAAAAATTGCTATACCAATATTATGCATATCATGGTTCAACTGGCTGCAGCCCAGCTAATTTCGCATGTGAAATGTTGGCTTTTCTAATACCAATGTAAAACAACTCATTAGTCATCGGTTTCCCTAAGTCCAATTTATATTTAAAAGAATCTACCTCCTCCGAATTTCGAACACTGGATGTTCAGTTTATGATGATGATGATGATGATGATGATGATGATGATGATGATGATGATGATGATGATGATGATGATGATGATGATGTTGTTGTATTGTATTGTGCTATACTATGTTTGTAAATATTGTTTTTTGTAATTTGGGCCCAATGGAACAACAATTTTTAACTGAAACGGCCACCCAGTATAACTATATTTTAATAAATAAATAAAGTAAATTCGACTGGCGAATCGTTGCGGGAATACAAGAACTATTAAAGGAACTAGAAAAGAAGATTTGCTTCAAAGCAAATCCGTGTGCCTTTAAAAGTAAATATTAAATGCTATAACTTTTGTTCTTTGGCACTTCACATTCCATTAAGTTTATGGCTGGATGAAAATTTCAAAGTCCAAATGACTTTGACCTTTAGAGGTCACATGTAAATTACAAAAATGTACAATGTTACAATACCTACGATCCAAGCCCATCATAAACAAAATCTGATGAAAATTGACCAAGTTGTGGTCAGATGAAACTTTCAAAGGGCTGAACGACCTTGACCTTTGACCTCTAGAGGCTACATGTTAATAACAAATATGTGCAGTGTTGCAATACCTACAATTTGAGTCCAACATCATGATTAGAACTGGATGAGATTTGCTGAGTTATGATGGATTAAAATTTCAAAGGTCCAAATGACCTTGATCTTTGACCTTACGAGGTCACATGTAAATTACAAAAAATGTGCAGTGTTAAAATAGCTACAATTTGAGCCCAACATGATCAAAATTGTATAAAAATTGACCAATTTCTGGCTATATAGAATAAGGGGGGATTTGAAAACCGGCACCATGCCTATATTAATTCCTCTCGTGGAGTAAAAATGTAAATGATTACAGCTATTGCTGTTGAAATGCAATTACACTTATGTTACAATCAGGAACAATATTACATGCAATGTGCATACCTTAGTCACTCGGCAATTAAGAGTAATCATAATATGTGCAATAACAGTGAGCATTAAAAAAAGTATAGGACAGAAGCACAAATCACGGGTCAACACAGTAATTAGGACATACGCTGAGAAGATTAGACGGGTGACATGTATGGGACAGATAGAGGGACTTCCAGTTGCTTGGTCAGAAATATATCTATAATAAGCAATGCTGGCGTAGAAATATTCAAATTGGAAACATTGTTGCGGTCGTAAGTTGCAGAGGTGAAATCAAGCATAGGGCCCGGCCCTCCCATTTTGGCAGTAAAACACATAAACCTGGGGACTGGGGTCATTATTTCAAGTGCATAAATCATGATAAAATATGCACTCATGTTGAATGTTATGCATAGGTCATCCACGTTGGCACTGCAGTTTGTGGCAAATTTTCTCCAAAATTGTTGTACTTAGTGATCTGTGATATGTTGTATTTGGCCTGAAACCCGTCTTAGAACATAGGCCGGAAGAATAATTATTACGATACATTGGGGTGATCTTGCTGACAATATAATCAATCTGAAGAATGTAGCCTTTAGGTTGGTTAGGTCTAATAAATGGATGTATTAAATACAGATAAAAAAAGGCGATATGGCTTTATCAATACTAGCATCAGATCTTCACATGTTCCTTTTAATAAACTGGATGCATGTTTACAGATGTAATGAATCTGCTTGCTTGTGTTGTAGGGAAGCGTTAGCTTTGCTCTCTGTTACTTCAGTAAAATATTCCATTGAAAATTAAAGCAAAAACAAGAAGGAAAAAAAAGAAACAAAAAAAAAACCACACATGATTATTTATTTATTTATTTATTTGTTTGTTTGTTTGTTTGTTTGTTTGTTTGTTTGTTTGTTTGTTTGTGTGTGTGTTTGTTTGTTTGTTTGTTTGTTCGTTCGTTCGTTCGTTCGTTCGTTCGTTCGTTCGTTCGTTCGTTCGTTCGTTCGTTCATTCATTTCCAAATGTAAGTTTTGTGGTCAGCTTTTTCCGGACACTATTGCTTCGAAAAGTACCAAACTTGGCATGATGACAGACCCTGCAGTGAAATTTTGCATATTGTTTGGAACAGTCATGATGTTAAAAATTATGCAAGTTAGAGTTATATTTGTGGAAATTTTAAAATCTTACATATCTTCAAAAGTTTTTTAGATAGAGTGGCCATTCAAAGCTTAATATGTGGGTTTATTACTAAAGCAAAATCCTATAACATGCAGACAAAGTTGAGAAGGTTAATTTATGTTAAATTCACTGAATTTCCTCTGAATATACATATTTCCTCCCCCTACGATCTGGTAACTGTTTTCAAAGACAAGCTGTTATGCAACCAGAGATAATTGAACTGTGACAGCCTGGCCTCCATACAGTTACGCCCGGCTAAAAGTTAACAGTCAAACGCTTTTTTCGCGTTTTGCTGGTGTTTGGCTTGTGTTTGGAAACGTTTGAAAACGTTTGGAATGTGTTTTGAAAGTGTTTGGAATGTGTTTGGAAAGCGTTTTGAAAGCGTTTGGAAAAAATCTCAAACACTTTTATAAAACGTTCGAACATTTTCACAAAGCTACCGAACACTTCTCCAAACGCGTTCAAACACTTTCCAAACGCGTTGAACAATTACCCGAAAGATTTCAAACACTATGCATTTCAAACACTTCCATTTAAATGATGAAGAATCTCCAAACGTATTTTTAACAGGTCCAGCAATATATGATGTACCTACATGTAAATGTCATGAATACTTCATCTTTCAAAAACTGTATCACAGGCATAAACCAGTTGCAATTTGTCACGCAAACAAGAAAACAATGATATAGCCTACAATATATACACATGCATTGTAAGTGATACATGTACAAACTGTTAGATAGAACTGATTTTTTTGAAAAAGCATAATTTCAACTTTATTGTGAAATTTACATAGCTTTTTAGCTTATCCATAAATGAAGGCAGGCACATGTTGTTGGGATTTTTAGGTGCTGATGAGCTTTTTAGACACTTGTTAAAAAATATTCCTGTCATTAGAATTAGATTACCAAGTGTACATGTACATGTATCACATAAGTTTGGCGCAAAGTGTAAAGTGTTTGAAAGCGTTTGGAAAAGTGTTTGAAAACGTTCGGCTTTCATCAAACGCGTTCGGCAAAGTGTTTGAAAGCGTTTGGAAAAGTGTTTGAAAGCGTTTGGCAAAATGCTTGTAAAAGCGTTTGGAAAGTGTTTGCAAAGTGTTTGCTAGGCATTTGCAAAACGTTTGACTTTCAGTGAAAGTGTTTCGGAAACGTTTGGGAAACGTTGGTGCGTTTGGCGTTTGTTAACTTGAACGCGAGCGGAACTGTACCTATCAATACAGAGGCAGTGATGCCCAGTGCTGTAGCTTACCCTTCAATTCCTAGGGAGAATGGCTGTGTTGGTAGAATAAGCTTGTCTGCATTATGTGAACAAAGAGGGTATATATCACAGGGAGACTGTAAAATTGTGTTCGGCCTTCACTCTGGCCCCTATGGATAAATGACAAGGGACACAACTATGGCGACCCTGGCTTTCCGAATCTGTACTCGTCTGTTGAAAGTTGCCTAATAAAGTCCAAATATCCCATATAATGTGGCATACCATACGTCTCTGTGTTCCTTGTTACTTATTCTCTTAGATACTCCTAACTTTCAGCTTCCTACCTCCTGTTTTACACACGTAACTGCATTCCGAAAACCAAAAATACGATTTGCTTCAACCTCCTCTTCGGGCGGCACTTCCGATTACAGTCATGTATTGGGGGAAAATGTGAAACCCGCTGCAACGAGATACAGAATCAACTGGAAATTTTGAAGGGAACCTTCGCTGTTAGCGTCACGTGGCTGATATTCTCGGTAAGACGGCGTGTCTCTCGTTGCAGCGGGTTTCACATTCCCCCAATACATGACAATACAGGGTCGCCATAGTTGTGTCCCTTGTCATTTATCCATAGGGGCCAGAGTGAAGGCCGAACACAATTTTACAGTCTCCCTGTGGTATATATATACTGAACCCCAATGAAAAGTATCCACATGCCAATTTTGAAGTATTTTATTGTTTATACTTGAAACATTTCATACCTAGACGTGCTTAGAACTTAACAAAGCATTCACTTTTCTGGCGTAAAAATAATGTCACGCTCTACCGACATTAACGTCACTTACAGGCAAAAAATGTCATTAACTGCCCTAATTGAAAGTCACACAAATTTTTCTGTTCAATATGGGATGTGGCCACCTCGAGCATCAACACATGCTATACATCTGCGGCGCATACTGCTGACCAGGGTTTGAATTCTGTGTTGGGGAACATTATTCCATTCTTCCTGCAAAGCTTGGATCAGCTGGTTTCGGGTAGTAGGCCTAGGTGTCCTCCGTTGAATACCTTGGCCTAACTGATCCCACAAATGTTCAATAGGGCTCAGATCGGGTGAGAACGCTGGCCATTCCATGACATTGATGTTGTTCTCATTGAGAAAGTTCATTGTTAATCTTGCAGAGTGTGCACGTGCATTGTCCTGCTGAAAGATCGCCAGATCTTGATGCTGCTCCATAAATGGGACCATGTGCGGCTCCAGCACCTCATCAATGTACCGCCTAGCATTGAGGATCCCTTGAATGACCACTAGGGGTGTCCGGTAGCGGTTGCTGATGCCTGCCCACACCATGACAGAGGGTCCACCCCATCGATCTGCCTGACGGACACAGGCATCTGCATATCTCTCCCCAGTCCGGCGCCACACACGTTCTCTGCCATCTGCTCTGCTGACACAAAAACGGGACTCGTCAGTAAAAAGGACGGTATTCCACTGCTGGCGAGTCCACCTGGAGTGTGCTCTACACCACTGCAGTCGTCTTTCTCTTCTGGGTTGGGTCAGCAGGTTACCCCTGTAAGGTCTTCTGGCTGTTAGGCCACTGCTCCTCAGTCGCCTCTCCACAGTAGAACTACTGACAGGACGGTGATTCACCCCTTGAGTCTCACGGGCTGTTTGGGCTGCTGTACGGAAACGGTCTCGCAGGTGCATCAGCCAGATGTGACGGTCTTGGCCAGGTGTTGTCACTCTTTCTCGGCCAGGCCTAGGCCGATCATCTACGGATCCAGTTTCTTGTTGCCGTTCAATTAGTCGTTGGATGGTGCGCCGAGTACACCCCATTCTTTGTGCGATTTGAGTGATTGGGACTCCACCCTCTGCAAGCCCCAAAGCATGGTGTCTTTGACCTTGGCTCAGACGCGGCATGATCGCCTCAACACACCTGAGACCACTGGCTTTTTTCTTGGCTGAACATCCCTTTTTAAAGCCACTGAAAACATCAGGTCATTTTAGCCATCCAATAGGAGTGGTGGTCAGAAGCCATATTCGGTGCACAAAAGTCACATGCATTATGTAACAACCCAGCAAAAGTTAAAAAGTTGTCCTGAATGACCCTGATGTAGGCTCCAAACCATGCATATATGCACACACAGTACTTAGTAACTTACAAAATTAATTTGTTAATTTTTTTATGTGGATACTTTTCATTGGGGTTCAGTATAGTTTGAAACTTCTTTGGTGTGACTCCCCATCACACCCATCACAGTAAGCTAGTGCTGACTGAGAGGTGCCATTTTACATAGCAGCGTCAAAAAAATGTTCATGTACCATGGTATATATTTTTGTTAGGAACTATGTGTAGTTGGATGTTGCCTGTGAAAAACTTACAACTTAAGTTTGCTTTAGGCTGGTGATACTCAATAAAACACATAACTAATAGTTATTAGTTAAACACATAGATTTCTGTAGGAGCTATTTGAAGTTGAATAATGTGTGTCACAGTGGATTAGGTGAGCCTAATACTTGATACTATTAGAGATTGTCACATAAATGTTTTTATGTTCCTGTAATATCTGCTTGATCCAGCTGCGGCTAGGCTTATCTAGGCTTAACTTCGACCTCTGTAAAGTAAATATAGTTCCAAGTGCCACTTGCTCCTGCTCTTTCCCAACTGAAGACGTTACTCATTTCTTTCTTTTTTGTCCTAAATATGCCTCCCCTAAAAAGAAACTATTGGATAATACAATACCTCTTTGAGGTCCGGGCGTTCACCCTGACCTGATAATCCACATAGCTAGCGAAAGACTGATTCATATATTCCTCTTTGGCAGCAGAGGACTACCGGATCTTCGCAACATACAGATATCTGACGCAGTACAAAATTATGTTGTTGAAAGATTTGTTTTCTAATCCCTTCCATAATCATGCAATTTTATTCTCTCTTCACCCTTAAATCATTGTGACCTGTCACCTACTGGCCAAATTATGTAAGAAACACACTCTCTATGCTGTAATTCTTATGAAGTATAGCTATAAGTTAGCCAAAATTAAAATTAAATATGTATATTTTCTGATTAACTGGCGATAATTACGCCCAGCTTCTGTTGTCAGTAGTGCATAGTGTGCCAAGTGTCATTACGTTACATAATATTTTCAATCTGAGTCTTTCAATGTCCTATTGACTGTTGATATTTGTATATGATGATCTCAATATTTTCTCATGTATACATGTGTATGGTACATAGTTTGTAATATCTTGTGCGTATTAAATATATATTCTATTGTGTGTCTCTCCGTGTCTGGTGAACCCATTGTTATTAGAAATTTTTGTGCTATAGGGTAATTGAGTATAAATAAATATGTTTAAACTAAACTAAACTAAATAGTGAAACTCAATTACATGTACTTATAACAACATGTACACGCATACCAATGTATACATGTTTCACTTATTGCAGTTATATTATGCCACAGATTCACAAAGCATGGCATTATCTGGTGTTGATGTACTGATTTTTACTTCATTGTATAAATGGGTTTAGAATCATATTTAATAAATGGGTTTAGCATATTGAAATGTCATGATAAAAATTACGCAAGTTAGCTACAATTGAAAATTTGAAGCTCTGTATCTTGCAACCTATTACAGATAGACACGAAATTTAATGTAGTAAGTACAGGTTTGTGATACCTGTCAATTAAATGGACAGAGAACAAAAACTGAAGCATTTGAAATTGTGCTAATTAGCAGCAGTTGAAACATTCAAAAGTTGCATATATCCAAAACTATTATAAATAGAGGTGCCAATCCAATTTTAATTTATGGGTTTGTGACATAGCCACATCCAATAAATCATGAACCAAAGTTGTAACATTTTGATTTATACAAATTAGGTGAATACACAAGATTGAATTCTTGAATAACTTTCAAACCACTACAGATAGAGGTGCCAGTCCAACTTCAATTTGTACCGGGTTTGTAAAATATAGCGCACCCAATGAAACATGAACCAAAGTTGCAGCATTCTAATATATGCAAATGAGGTGAATGCACAAAATTTAAATCTTGAATAACTTCAAAACTATTATAGAATGAGGTGTCATTCAAACTTCACTTGATATATTTGTAAGATAGTTGCATCCAATGAACCATGATTCCAAGTCGTTGCAGTTTGATTTATGGAAATACACAAGATTGAAATCTTGAAAAGTTTTAAAACTATAATAGATTCAGGTGCCTTTCCAACTTCAATTTATAGGTTTTGGACGTATCCGAATTGAGGATTTAAAAAAAACTGAATAGGCAATGTGGAAAAGTTTTCCAGGCACATAGACTGATTTGCTGACAAGCAAATCAAATTCTCCTAGTTCAGATCGTATCCATCATGTAACAATGGTAAAAAATTTTCCTGTGACTGACTTATTTTCTGGGTCCAGATTTATGACAAAGACACAATTAGATCGAATTCTGTACACCCGATTATTGGGAGCTGGCCGCAGACTGTCACAAACAGTGGTACATGACTGAAAGAGGTGAAAGGCCATCCGCCAACTGGGCTTGGCAGCTGCGTAGATGAGGCGTGAATGTGGTAGCTAGGCAACTAAGTATTATTTTGTTATGGGATTTATCACCTTGCAATATACAGTAGCATGCACATTACATTACCAAGCTTACTCAACCTGTTACAGTCTGTTCAACCCTAGAAATGGGTATGGAACAAGATCGGTCCTTGTTTGTCCATGTTTTCCACTCATTTTTTTAAAACCATCAATGAGTCAAAATGGTTACACACACTTAAGTTTTGTTACAATGTTACTTTCGAGGATCCATGCTGTGACATTCAATAGATAATTATGGGATACATTGTAATAGTCGTAGGACCTATATTTTGCTGTAATGCAAGCTTTTAAACCAGAACCGTACTAAAGATTACTTTGTATATACCGTAAAAGAAATAATGAATCGTTGTTCCTGGTCTTATGGGTAATGCCTAATTTGCCAGCTCCATGAATCCTTCCATTATCCACCGATATGCCCGCATTTGGCAATAGCAGTAGTGTTTTTTTTTTCTTGCCAAACCTATTTTACAAATCAAAGTCACTTTCCACAAAGTGCTCGCTACATAGGTGAGATCGGTCCCCAGGACCCTGCCACTTGCCCCTATAATTCTGAACTGCACGGGTCCAAGCTCTCCATAATTTCAGGTCTTTGGGGAATGTAAACAAGCTGTAGAATGTGTATTGCTGCAATTAACAGCAACACACTGACCCATCCTGGGCGGGAACAGCGATGAAAATGAATATTCTACTTTATTCCTGTTGATGAGGTGTGAATAAATTATGTTTAAACAAGTGACACTTGACAGCCAAAGCTCGCTTGCATGGTCGGAGTTTTCCCTGTCAGCCAGCAGTGTTTCGTTTGTGACGTCACTAACCTTTCGCGTCTTGGGGGTGTCGGAAATGAACGGAAAGCGACGATTGAAGGCGCAGTCCGTTTTTAAAATAGAAATGTGAATAAAAGTATTATCTTCCATCCAAATGTTATAAAATGCACCTTATGGTTAGAACAACCAATGAGTCACCCATGTATCCAATTTGAACGTAGTCAATCAAGAGAACCATTGACTGTTGACCATTAAGATGAAAAACTTGCTGTAACCCGTCTGGGGGCCAATTAAAATGCATTTCTCAGTTGGATTTTTGCCATTACACATTTCGTTAGTTTAACTATTTATTTAATAGGGTGCACGGTTGGCGGAGCGGCAACACGCTCGCCTTCTACCTCTGCCGCCCGGGTTCGATTCACGGCCGGGGAAGCATGTGGAAAGAGTTCCTACCCCTCTGACAGTGCACGGTGGTTTTCTCCGAGTCCTTCGGTTTCCTCCACCAAACATGTTGGTAGGAAAGTATACGCCAGCATCTGTGCCATGGAGAGTGATTAATAAAGGCTTGGCCTGCTTCGCAATCCATGTAAAAGATATGGGACTATACTTTTTATTTAAAAGTTCAGCTGTTTATCACTGATAAGAAACCTGCAAAGTTCAGCTGTTTATCACTGATAAGAAAGCTGCATATAGAAATAGATGGTGTGAATGAATCAAAGTTCTGCTCCCAAGCTTTACAGTAACGTCTATGAAATCAGAACACCTGTGTGTCAGAGCACACAGAAATAATCAGTTTCACGCCACATTACATGTATGTGTATTTATTGAATATTTTGATCTCAGAGTGGAATATGTTGACACAAATCAATGGATCACGCCCTTGGGTACATGCAAATCAATATCAATAAGTTTCAATTAGTGCTATATCAAGTTTGCAGTACATCGTGTTAGAACATTGTCTGCATGTCACGTGATTATCAGGTGCAGCTGGCTGGCACCATTGGATGTTTCCCTTCCCCCAGTTATTTATCCACTGAGCACAAATTCTTTTGGTATTGGAGCTTATCGATCCATTTTACTCCGCCAAGCTGTACCTGAAACATCAACAAAGCCATGCATGCTTTCACCATGCGGAACTGGGCCCAACCAAGGTAATGGAATGTCCTAGTGTAGGGGTTTTTTTCCCTGGGAAAGTTTATTTACAGTTTTTTTAAAAACATGATTTATTGAGCCACCTTGATTGTTACAATTGACAGTAGTGGTACATTCCATAGGTCAGTACTAGTCTGTGCAATAAAAGAGCATTCATGAATAACTATAGGAATACAAAAACAACCTATTTGTATGTGCAGCACAGAAAATTGCAGTGTGTCATCTAAGAAAGTATCGACTATGAAAATGTAATTGTTCCTTTATAAAACTGGCAATAGAGATACATTTCTACTCGTGTTTTCACAATGTTATTCTAATTTACTTTTTTGTATTACAAAATTGTGTTCTGTTTCAATATTTTGATGTTGCAGATATAGAAAGATTTCCATCGAGGGAAGCCTTATATCTATTTTACATCTCCAGATACGTTGCTTGAAAACATAAAGATTGTATTCAGATAAGAGACAGATTGAGGGCATAACCGAGAAAGTACTTCTTCTTGAATCAAATTAACTATAATTCCTGTTTCTTTGTGTAATCACTTTCTTAAGTTTTCAAGAAATCTTTGCGTAACTTGGAATTCCCATAAAAGACGAAGAAAGGTTTCTTTCTCTTAACTACACAATTTACACATATTAGTACCTTTCACCCCAATCTTAAGCAAAAATGTGTATTCTCCAATATCTGTGTTTAAATCGATACAGAAAAGCTCTTTATTTAAAAGAGATTGTAGTTTTGTAGACTGAAATCGAAATCTGACACCATTTTTCTATCGGAGGATCTATATTCATATCAGTTTGCCTTTTTTCTGTTGGAGAAAATGGGGCTGTTTTGAAATCGAAGTAAACTATCGTGAAAAAGTTTGGTATGTCTGTTGGTTTCGAAGATTTGTTGTTACAATGGAGGTTTATATAGTTTTGGCTCCCTACTTGATCTGGATGCCTTGCATATGTTTAGCCAAGCTTAAGGTATTGCTTGTAAAATGCCATAAAATGTAACAAAATCTACATTAAGGTTCCATTTTTCTTTAAATTCGGTATATAATAATGCGGAGCCCCAGAAGAGACATGAAGAAAAAAATTTTTTCATTCCCACGAAATAAAATACGAAAATCTACCATGTCCCTTTAGGGGTAAAATGTGGAGCCTCTAAGGGGTCACTTGGAAAATATAAATGGATATCAGTATATGTACAAGGCATATATTTCGTTCCCACGAAATGTTATTTCATTCCCTCGAAATGTATTTCGTTCCCACGAAATATATTTCGTGGGAACTAAATAATAATTTCGAGGGAACGAAATATATTTCGTGGGAACGAACTATATTTCGGGGGAACGAAATAATTATTTCGAGGGAACGAAATATATATATTTTCTTCTATCACTTTGAGGGCTCTATAGTATCCTTTATGTAGTGGTTTTTATTTTTTTTTTCGTTCCCACGAAATATTTATTTCATGGGAACGAAATAATTTTTTTTCTTTATGCACCTTCTCGGGCTCCGTTATTACAGCACTTTGTGAAGAAAATTACCTTTGCAATGACGGAATATAGACTTTGTTAACAATTTATCGTGGTGAATTGCGTCTCGTTTTGTGGCTGCACTTGTTAAGCATCGCTACTTTCAGTCATATATTGACCACAGGGGTCTGTGACGTCACAGAAGGGAGCTACTGCACCAACTCCCATTGTAAACATTGACTCACAGCAGTGAATGTTAGTGTGCTTATGGATTACTGGATTAAAATGGGGATTAAAAACCAGAAACTGTTCCCACCTTTGCCAGTCTGAACTCATCCGCCATGGTGACAAGTTTGACAATTTTGACAAGTTTATTGCAATCCAAGATCAGTACATAACTGTTGAGGTATGGATGCCATAACAATTAAAGATATATGACCAAGTCATTCAAAGAGTAAAAACCAGATGATTATGGGTAGATGAGAGGTGCACAAGGTGAATTAAAAGATAGATATGGTGAACCAATGTAGGAAGGAGCCATGGCTACAACAAAGCCGTTCTTTGCTGGTGCAACTCGGACTGATCGAGTCTATGCCTAGCACTTATCATGCTGTAGCTGCAGTGCCACGGAAGATGAGTGAAGTTGGTGCTTGGCAATTTTAGATTCAATGTAAGGAATGTTTTTCAAAAGTCATTGTGCGAAAATTACTATGTAAGTGACTGGCTGAAGTCTAAATCTGAGTACTGCCAGATTACAGCCTATTATAAGACGGCAGGCCTTAATTCTATCGTCTTGTGTGAAATTCTCTTAGTTCAGCGACGTCTCCCCTGTTTTTGTCGTACGATGCTTTACTTTCTCCTATTTGCTATGCGAAAGGATTAATATAGGGGTACGCCCTTGTGCTTGATTTTTTTTTTGTTTGTTTGTTTGTTTGTTTGTTTTTGTTTTTTGTTTTTTGTTTTTTCTTTTTTTTTTTGGCAAAAAATATATTTAAACCAAGAAGGCAGGCCATCTTGTGCGGTTGCCAATACCGGAAGTATACGCTGCCAGCTAGGACAGGCACAACAGTAGCACCAACGCCTGTGTGGCTTATGTGTATTCAAGCTGTGGTCAAGTACTTGTGTATTCCCCTCTTTTGAAGTCTGCAGCATGCTACAGCAGTTATTATTAATCCGTTTTGGCATGTACAGGACTTCCAGATACTTTCAATGTGACTCTTTACTTTCACGTATCCCAAGCCTGGTTATAGATCACTAAATAGAATAAACCTAAAAGCCTGCTGCACGTTGGTCAAGTTTAACTGGTTTTGAGTTTACAATTACATTCACACTGTCTTAACGTAGCGTACACTGCCGGTATTGCCTATTGGCGACCGCGCAGGATGGCCTGCCGTAAATTTCAATCAGTCACTTATACAGGAATTTTCGCATAATGACTTTTGAACAGCATCCCTTACCAATGCTAGTTTAAACTTCCCAAGCGCCAGCTTTGGTGATCTTCCGTGGCAGCTACGGCAAGACATGATCAGTGCTGTCACAGACTCAGCCCCAGTTGCACCGGCAAAGAGCGGATTTGTCGTAGCCCATCCATGGCTCCTTCCAGTAAAGCTGAATTTCTCTGTCTTCCCCCCTTCTTAACCGTACATATTCCACCCTCGTCCTCCCTAAGGTCCTCTTCGGAAAAGGAACAGCTAAAACTGAGATCCAGCTCATTCTCTGCGTCCCAACTGCTCATGCTTCCGTGACGTCACGACCCAGAGCCCTCTTGATAGCCAAAAAGGCGCGAACTTGTCAACTTCGGGCCCGTCATGCGCAATGATATTCTTTTGCAAATAAAGTTATTTTCCTGTGCGAATATGGCAATTTTCTTCACAAAAGTGGTATAACACTCCAAATCCTTCACTTTGAACAAAATTAATCGTTTTACTTTCGGGACCTTTAGCAAAAAAGGAATTTGTTGAATACCAGCATTATCCCATTGTTTCAAATAGACTGTATTTGTTCGAATTCTCATATGACTGTTGTACCATAAATACTAATTCCATACCTTTGATTTTTTTTTCAGCATACTTTTCAAATGCCGCTATACTCCAATTTTTTGCAACTTCAGTCCAGAAAACACTTTTTATTTTCTGAATTACTTGTTCATTTGTAGTTACTTTTGTTCCGTTTGATCGCGGAATGTTCCCATTAATTATCTGATAATAGAAAACTATTTTTACCCTCGGGAAGACTGAAAAAAAAGCGGAGATCAAGAACACTGTCTGCATTAATTATGATATATTCCAAAATTCCCCCCCCCCCAAAAAAAACAACAACTCTGATTGTAACACTCTATCTGTTCAGTTTGCTTCCAAAGCAGACTAAAGCTGCGTATTTTGTCTTCTCCGCAAGGGGCAAGTGTGGCAATACGGAACTTGGTCTGCTTTGCTGGCGACTGTTCAGTACAATACTCTGAGATTAATTGTATTCATCCAGGCTCCAAAGGCGAAAATTGTAGCTCAAAAAACTTTTCAATATTGCAAAAAGTCGTATTTCTTCCTGATTATTCATTAAGATCGTCATAGACTGCTGACCCAATTGCAGAGAATGAGGGAAGCGCCACAATACCCATCTGGCCATCATGGTCTGAAGTAAGAACCCACCTAAAAAGCGCTGAAAACAAAGAACCAACAACAATGCCGGAACTGTTCACCTGGTTTGACCTCCCTGAACATATTCAAGGCAATTTGTCCAAAAAATAGCTAAGTCACAGGTGCCAATCTGAACAGCTTTTGCACTCTCTCTCCTTACAAATATATATTTCACATAGATGCAAAAATAAGTTTTATAAAGACGCGTAATATTTCAAATGTCACAAAATGATAGCATGTGTCACTTAACCTACCATGATAATACATTTGAGAACAATTTTATTCATTGATATAAAAATAGTCTTCAAACTGAATAGTTGAGAAATCATTATTGTGTATGCGCAAGAACGGGCATCGACCGCCGCATTTCCTCAGACTGCTGATTGATGGAAATGATAAGGGACACAAAATTTCGCTCCGTCTTTAACAAAAGAATTTGATCAATACCAAAAGACCAAACAATTTGTGCAGTCGCAGCCGTTGCATCACTATACAATTTTTCCTATGATGGCTGTTTTTTTCATTGATCTGTGTCAAATATCCACATGAACTTATGTGTGACAAAGTTTCAATATGGCTTGAGGATTGTAACAAATTTCAAATTTTCACCAGGGGATCAATGGTCTGATTATTGATCACTGGGGAAGTTATTTTGGTTACACATGTTGTTGAATAAATGACTAAACAGAGTAAGAAAGATATAAACAGTTGATCTTACTGAATTGGGATGCAAATAGTAATGGCTTGAATTCATTTTGACAAATGATGGCTCGGATGGGAGCAGAGGAGCGGGGCGGAGGGGGGCATCGTGAATAAAATGAAAACCAGGACAAAACCGCCATTGTATCTAATGTACATTGATGGAAAACAGTTTCTGCGTCATGCATACCGGTATGGATAATGATAACCCTTCCTGCAAAATATGTAATGCTGCAAGTCTGTTCTGCAACCAGTGAAACGTGTTTTGAGCAATAAATCCCGGTGTTGTTACCGGATCAACAAGAGCTGTTAGGCAGGTTTATATCGTTACGACTGGGAAACGAATACACACTTTCTGGCTGAATGATATTTTTGGATCCACAGGCAAATGACCCGCTGAACGTAAATAGGACTCATTTGGAACCCATTTGGGATAAAATTCATATCCAATTCAAGATCTTTTACACTAGAATAACAAGTCTTGCTCTCAGATTAATGTGGGCGTGTTATACTTTGTCAAAGTATTTTGATTGGCTCCCCCCCTTCCCTACGACGTCTTATTGAACGAGCTATGCCTGTATGGTATTCACCGGCGTATCACGGACTGGACCCACGCATTTCTTGAGATCCAGGTCCAAGTCTTCGTCGATGGAAGCCAGTAAGTCAGAAGAAATGTTATCATGAGTGCCCATGGGTACTACGACTGGACTGCTGTTGTTCCTTCTCATTTATAAACGACTTTAACATCGGTAGTGGACCCAGAAACTAGTGTCTCTTTAGTTGCGAACGATTGCTTGATGTACTGTCACGTCAGAAGCGGAGAGTACAAGATATAGTACCAGAATGACCTAAGTACACGGAACCAATGGCATGGCTTGACCTATGGGGATGAAAAGTTAATACATTCAGATGTACCGCCGTCAATATTTCCAACAAAGCAATCCCACGGGTATATTTTTATGAACTTAAAGGCATTACTGATTACTTATTCCTATCTACTGGTGAACTAGCTTTACATGTCTGTAATTATATCCCAGGCCACTGGTATTATTTCCTTGATTGACATGTAGCCTACCATTGTGCCACCGGAGTTTCCCATTGTTCTACTGGAGTTTCTTACTGAGATCTTAGGCTTATCAACAACACAAACACCAAAGGCAAAAAAAAAGTCTGTACTGATCAAAATTTATTATGCGTAAAGCGTACCAGCAACACATGTAATATTCGTACCCGTACTGAAAAAAATGAAAAATGAAAAAAAAGTCAACTGGCGGCAAAGTCAACATTATTCACAGTTTGCCTAACTGGCTTTACCGAACTGCTTTCGCCTTGTGGAACTTGCGCGTTACACCTTTTTTTTGTCTGAGAATGAAATTATGATTGAGTGAGACAACTGAATTAGAATATTTGAGGTATGAGCTATTAGTTTGCCTCAGAGTGACATTCTGATTCAGTTTATACAGTGACACCAGGACCTGTGAAATTGAAATACATGTAGTTACAACAGGACGTTTTGGGTAAGAGTGAACAAAGTATTAGAGAGGAGTGAACTTTCAATAAATGTCATATCAGTAACCATTTTGTACTGTTTCCTCCTTTCAGAGATGCTACTTTTCAGGATTTGACATGAATTCAGATAGTTTGCTTTTTGCTTGAAAAAAATCCATTTTGTCTAAGCAGTTCGAAATTTGAGGAGAAAGACAAGGAGGAACACAAGTTTCAGGTAAAATTGTAACAATTCAGGTTAAAATATGTAAAAGTCTGGGGCATCTTTGTTCTTACAGGCTGTACAACCATCTCAAATTTGAAAATGTATACTGCGGATGTCTTATTTTCTGTACTGTGAACTGGAGAAAAATTATTTCCTGTACTCTGTACTGGTAAATTTTATTTTCTGTACCAGTGTACCACCCCCCCCCCCACCCCCTGTAACTGATATCAACTGATAATTGAATATATTAGTTGTACTGCTCACCTTTTGAACCCCAAAAAACAACGAAAGGGAAACAAAGCAGTATAACCATCCTAGCTGCCCTCTTGCGTGACGCATTTGATTTCAGTGTTTTTAAAGATCTGTAAAGTATCAGGAGTTTGAAATACATAATTACAGATAAACACATTCCTCCATTTTCCTATTGTTAGTGTTGGTATCGCCACACCCTTTTAACCCGAAAAGGGCACCAAAGGGAAGCAACGCAGTGTCACTTTCCTGGACACTCCTTGCTTGACAGGTAATTTTGATTGCAGCGTTTCTAACGAAGTTTAAAGTAAACATTACGGATAACTGCATTCCTTGACTTTTTTCTGTGTTTGTTTCAGGTTATTTGGAGGGTGCATTTTCATATCATGTTCCCTTAATCTGGTACTGCCGATCAGCATAACGGACGTTGGTTACCTCATGACGTGCATTATACGGGGCTTACAGGGCTTCAGCGAGGTGAGGTTCAATACAGGTGATGTCAGAAGTACAAATCATACGATGACATTAACTTGCTTGTCGACATTGACAACCAGTTTTCCCATGCTGATACTGTACATGAATATAAGTATATTTTTACCCCCCCTCCCCCCAAAAAAATTATATATCAAGATTGATGATAGAAAATAGACTCTGGCATACTAAATGATGAATCGTGAAATCTATGATCTAGGCCAATCTAAATAAACACAAGTTTTTCTCATATTAAAAAAGTATACAGAAGGCTTGTAAAATAAGCATTACGGACTGAAAAGTTATATTTATCCTTTAACTGCTTTGATCTAATTTTGGGTGATTATAGTCGACGTAAACACATTTATAGATCAGACAGTGACTGTTGTCCAATTTATTTTTATTATCAGCAAAATATGGAGCGTTTTGTATGCAATGCGATAAAAAGACACACACACAAAGAGCATCCGGATGTTTTGAGAACACTGAGCTCCATTGTTTTCCTTACACACAGCTGTGTTTACTTTTTGTTTCACACCCAAAGACCATTGTAGCCATTTCACTTTGTTACCAACTGCCAGACTGTACCAGCAGGAGGTATTGACCTCATTTCAAGTGTTGACTTGAACACTTGCCAGCACAAGATGAGGTCATTGCTCTCTTAGCTTGAGGGTACAGGCTGTGGCTTCTCTTCAGGAGAATCAGATAACTTTGGGGCTATATCTACCATGCTTACCTGATCTTCTATCTAATCTGACCTTTTTTTTCATTTCAGTGATTATAACGAGCATTATTTTTGGTCCCAAATCTTGCCAATGCAATTAAAGGAAATGAGAAGTGCTGCTTCCACAAGATGGCTAATTGTATGCTAATTATATGCGTGCAATCTTTAATTAGGTTAAAATGTGGATACCACACCAGCCAGTGGTACCCTCTAATTACCACATTATTATATAGAATGATAGCACAGCTGAACAGGCCAACCAGTAAGACAAAGAGGCCTGCATTTTCTGTCCATTCATTGCCGGCTAGGAGGAACACCTGCTCTCACCAGCTGAAAGTAGGCGATGATTACGTGAAACGTCCAGAACTGTCGATTTTTTACAATGAGGAATGACACAACAATATAATATTGTGCCACATATAGGGCGGTAATAATAAGTCATTGGAAAAACTTCTGTGATGCCCGTCGTGTCGTTTATTTTAGATTTGAATACGAATTGTACAGTGTTTTAGGGCACACTGCTTATTTGATAGACGTACAGTCAACCTTACGGCACATATGTACGAATTGTTAAAAACGAAATATTTCATTTGCTTTTATAGTTCCGTAAAAAATATTGAAGTACATTGTATACTGTAGTTTTAGCTCAACTGACCTGTCAGTCAGCTGAGCTCATTGGGTGTTCAGTTGTCATCGTCCGTTCACATTTAAATTTTCGAGTTCCCCGGAACCATTGGCCGGATCTTCTGTAGATTTGATGCTCATCTACTTTGCATAAGCTCTCTACCAGATTTGTTCAAATGGTCATGCTCCAGTGATTTGTGGATTTTGTATTGATTTGTTTTGTTCATTTTGGTTAAGTACTAGCAAATCATGTCTGATACTGTTTGGCCAATTACTTCGAAATCACATGGGAACATTTCTGGGGACCCCTAAGCCTTCATGAGTAATTCGCTTTGCTTGCAAATTGATCAAATGAGATGAATTAACACTATGGTTACTTTCGCATATGTAAAAAGGGAAAGTGTGCGGCAATTATACCGACCTCGCTTTTAAGACCTTGCAAGCGGTTTTAAAGCTTCCTCGTCGGCGAAGTCTTAACGCGTGAAACTTGCCTCGCGCTCGAGCACTCAACTGTGGTGGCACAAGAAAATTAAAAGATGAAAACAATTTTTTTAATTTTTTTTATTGACTTTTTTTTGCCCTAAAGGGCTCATGGTTACATATAGATCCGTAGTCATAAAAATACATAGAAGACAATATATACACCACATAATACATTAAGAAAGTGACTTAGCTAAAATTGCTGTCTATGTACAATTGTCTGAGGCTCATGCTCTTATATACAAGGTTCGTAATTATGTAGGCTGACGTGCTTCCATCAGGTGACATGATTATGTCGAGTTTTTGCTTTCCTGTATTACGAGTCAAAGTCTGGGTATAGTTTTTTAAGGCTGTTAAAAGCGTCATTTCTTAGGGTATTAAATAAATCACAATGTAACAGAAAATGTGATTCGTTTTCAACAACTTGTTGTGAACAGAATAGGCAAAGACGCTGGTTACATGGTTCGTTCCGGTATCTCCCCAGTTCTATACGGAGTTTATAATTACTTAACCTTAAGTGTGTAAACACGCGACGTAGTTTGAAACTTTTGACACTCGTCAAGTATTTCTCTGGCTCATATAGATGTTTAAACAAACGGTAGAACCTTAATTTATTTCCATTTCCCTGTTTCACATTATCGTCCCAAATTTGCGAGAAGAAAACCTGTTGGTACTGGTCCTTCAATCGCGACTCGAGAACCGGTAATACCCTAACCGGGTTGCACCGAATGCCTCGTTTCAACCATACATTCTACATACCGTTATTGCGAAGGATAAGTTTCACTGTGGTCGCCCAGCTGGTTTTACCTGCCTGATCTAAATCATAGGAAGTTAAATACGATCTCTTTATTATATTGCAATCGTGGAGTTCCATGATTCTCAACCAGTATTTGATGATACGTTTTTTAATTTCTAATTCCAATGGATATCTTCGTAGTTCCGCAAGGCATGCTTTGTTAGAAGCAGTCCGTCCTAACCCAAGAACATATTTACAGTAATCAGTAAGTGCCTTGTTTGAATAGCTATGGTTTACAATATTCTGTGTATGAGGGTCACTGAGGGCGGCTGCCCTGTTACGCACCGTTGCAGCTGACCACACTTCGCTGCCATACAGCAATATTGGCTTGATGTAGACATCAAATAAGAACATTTGCGTTGCTGGTGAAAGACTAACATCTTGATCACTCGTTACTTTTGCGTTTAACATATTAGCAACCTTTTTACCCTTTTCTGATAGATTCTGGGCGGCTAATGTAAATGTGCCTGACGAAGAGAATACAATGCCAAGATAACAGAAAGAAGTGACCACATTCAGTTTTTTGTTGTTACAATGGAAGTATAGATGATCATGAGAGGCACCACTTCGATTAAAAACCATAATTACAGTTTTGTCTGGGTGCAATTCTAGATTCCAACACTTGCTATAAGCAGCTAATCTAGTCAACAAAACTTGTAAGTCCTCTTGCGTATATACTAAGAGCGCAACATCATCCGCGAAAAGCAAAGATGAAACAGGTGCACCGCCAATATCTGTGCGACAATCAGTTTCATATAAAGTTAGATACTTTTCCAAGTCATTAATGAATACGTTGAACAAAAGTGGACTTAAGGGACAGCCTTGTTTTAGGCCAACGTGACTTTTGAAGTATGGCGTACACCCGTTTCGTGTTTTAACAGATATTTCTGAGTCAGTATACATGTTTTGAAGCAGCTGGAGGACCTGTAAACTCACTCCGGCTTAGGATAACTTATATAATAAGAAATCTCTATTCACAGTGTCAAAAGCACGTCTATAGTCGACGAACGCAGTATACAACTTTTCTTTCTTTGAAAATTGTACATCGATCAAGTTTTTTAACATAAACACATTGCCAGATGTTTGACGCCCTTTTATAAACCCACTTTGTCCTTCGTGGAAGAAGTTATTATCCACGAGAAAGGAATACAACCTTTTATTCAACATATTTGCAAAGACCTTACTTAAAGCGTTCTGCAGAGACATGCCTCTATAGTTTTCGGGTGCGTCTCTAGAACCCTTTTTATGTATTGGGGTAACATAGCTCTTCTTCCAAATTTGGGGATATTGTCGCATTTGTAAAACCTTGTTAAGGATTTTTAGTAGACACCCCTTTATGTATGGGTTACTTGTTTTCAACATCGCATTTTTTATACCATCTGGGCCCGGTTGCTTATCTACTTTCAACTGGCTAAAAACAAGATTCATTTCATCCGAACTAAAATGATCATTTAGGGAGTTGTTTTCTCCTTGTTCGTAAACAAGAAAAGAAGTTATCAAGAACACTAGAAATCCGAAAACAAGAATAAAAAAAGAAGAAAAAAGTGGCACTTTTTTATTGTTTTCGTCTTCTTATTTTCTTGTTTTCGCTTTCTACTTTTCTTCTTCTTTTCCAGTTTTCGTCTTTTTCTATTCTAGTTTTCGTCTTCTACATTTCATGTATTCTGTTGTTTGCGTTAAACTTTTTACTTTTCGAGTACTTTACTAATTGCGTTTCTATGTTTGGCGTTCCTAGTTTTCTCATCCAAGTTTTCGTGTTTTCGCTATCTAGTTTTCCCGTTCTTAGTATTCTTATTTTCTATAATTTGCGCCGTTTTCTTTCAGAGATTTTCTTCTTTTTTTTTTGATGGCACTAATATGCCACCATACTCAGCTGCCTTCGAGATATTACTCGCGGTGAAACTAACCTCGCGGAACCAAAGCAGCACTATAGAATTTAATATTGGTACACTAACAAAAAAATTGTAAGTGTACGCCTGAAAGCACGGCGATCATTAGACCCCTGGCAGGATTCAAAAATTATAAAATTCACCATATGTACGCTAGTAGTGATAATTAGCAGTGAGCGAAGCTCGCTCTTATGGTTATCAGTATAAATGTTCAAACTACCGAGCTGGTGAAACCAGCAAGATGGCGGGTATGGGTTTGGATTTTCTTCGTAACGGCGGCCGTCGTGGATCAACTGGACGAACTCGGTTGTTTCTTCTCATTGGTCTCCGTTGACCTTCAGGCAAAGTTACGAATGAGGCAAACAACTCATCATGACATGCTGTTGGTTTGTAGCAGTCCGCAGAATTAGCACAACACCGCACTCACGGTCCAGGGAAAATCGATAAATTGGTTGGATCAAATTCTCCAAACTGAATGTTTAAAGTTGGGAATAATTTAATCTCGAACTGCAATCTGTGTTTGAGGTAACTTCCATGCACGGCAAAGAAGTTTGTTTCTGATTCCGCAACCGGAACTTGTTTATTTCATTCAAGTTATGTCATTGTTAACATTGAACCTGACCTGAATGACTTTCAGCTTGTATGGCGCAATGCAATGTGCATTGGTCCACCAAGACTAAGTCCGATCCGGCGTGTCCCCCCACCCGACAAAAGCTTCGCTCGCTTTTTGGGCCACACCCATTACATATTATAGACAAGCAAATTTTAAGCTTACAAAAAATTAGGCCAAAATATGTTCGAAACGTTGCAAACTTAAGTGCGCATAAATGTTAATTCTTAGCAATCACGAAGCTTAGGCCTACTCAAATATCGCTCCTAGCCCATATGGATTTGTTCCCGGCCCCTTAAGTTAGGTGTACAGTCTTTGATGTCCATTGATGTCTCTGATGAGATTTGAATATAAAAACGGCTTGCACGGTAGAAAGCGAGCGCAGCTGTAATTATTATGGAGGTGTGGCTTATTCTATTGTGCGCCAACTGACCGTTAGTCAAAATGTGGCAGCTGTTTTGCTTTCGAAACTCTAAAGTTCAAGTCCATGACACCCTTGATCAGTGTGCAATGGTAGAGATTTTGCCAAAATGGAAACATAGATAGATAAATATTCTATCAAATAGAATTATTGATTTAAATAATGCAGGCATGCACATTACTTTATTTTTTTCTTGCGATTGACAATTATTATTCGTCGTGTACCCAGACAGCCAGAGCAGTTTCCATATTATCGCCCCATATGCTGCCATCTTTGACACGCCGGATTCGAAGTCATCACTATTCGATTTGATTTTATTTTATTTGGTGCAAGCCAGGTTTCATAAAATCATAATACATCGAAGTAAAATCAAAAGTAATATCACAGTGTAACATGACTAAAAAGAACATAAGAGGTAGTTGTCCCACAATACACAAGACAATGTCACGTTAAAATAAATAAAATATACATATAATGTTGTCACATAAAGAACATCGCAGCACAGGGTACATAAAATGCACGATAAAAATAGATTGCTCTTAAATGAATTATAAAATTGGCCAGCACCAGGGTAGCCCAAGAAAGCTGGATAAAAATCCTTGCTTATTTCCATTGGGGTCCCTTGTATAAGAATATAAATGTGTACATTAAAAATTAAATACTTTTAATAAAATATATCTTTCTTGGTATAAAAGTAATAACATTTTGGTAAAAGTTATTAAATTAGGGTTCACAGTAATACATAAGTGTGTATCTATTAACTCCCTAGAGAGCACTTATAATATGGCAGGAATCAATACACTAATTCATCATTTTCTCTTTCAAAGGCTTTTGAGGCTAAGTGTTTTTTCAAGTTTAGTTTAAATCCTGATTTGTTGGTTATTGCTTTTACATATGAGAGAAGTTTGTTCCATTCTGTGATGGCTGTATAGTAAAAAGGTGAAGATTCGAAAGTTTTGGTTATGGTGGGGACAAAGAAATTGTGCTCATGATTCCTACTGTTATAGTGGTGATTTTCTGAAATTTTGGAAAAGTTGTGAGTCATGTAGGCTGGGCCAGTATTGTTAGCAATTCTAAATACATGATTGAGTTTAAGTTGTTTCACTCTGTCTTCCACGTTTAGTAAGTCTATGCTGTTGAGTTCCGTTTGACCTATGTGTTCTCTGGTACCTTTATTTAGAATGAATCTGGCTATCTTGTTTTGCATGATTTGAAGTTTCCTTTTAAGATTTGTATTCAGGCCAGAAAACCAGGAGGAACAGGAATAATCAAAATGACACTGTATCAAGGTTGTAGACAAAGTTTTTCTAGCCTGTTTGCCTAGTGAGGGCGCATGTCTGTATAGGAATTTAGTCGAGAATTTGATTTTTTGATGATGTTGTTAGCCATAGGTTCACCTGAAAGAGTATTATCCAAAATAGAGCCTAAATAAGTTACTGATTTGGTATTTTTGATGTTGACGTTATTGCAGGAGACACTGAAGTTTTGAGTTTTTTTCAGTTTACTTTTGGAACCCAACAGCATAGACTCAGTTTTCCCCAGGTGAAGAGGCGATTTGTTATCAGTGAGCCATTGATAGCAAGAGTTAAGTTCTGTTGTCAAGTTCTGTGCTATTGCAAAGGGTATTTTCCAGAAACAAGGAGAGCGCTATCATCAGCATACACTAGTAGCTTACAGTTGACACTGATAGGCATATCGTTCATGTAACACAGGAAGAGGACCGGGCCCAGGATATTTCCTTGGGGAACACCGCAAGTAATAGGTAGAGGCACTGATTCAAGTCCTCCAACTGATACTTTTTGTTTACGTGAATTTAGATACGATTGAAACCATTCTGTAGACTCAACACCCATGTTATGCAGTTTTTGACACAAGATGTTATGGTCTACCGTTTCAAAAGCTTTCTGTAAATCTAGTAGGACCATGCCTACATAGTTTCCTTTTGAAAATTCTGAGCGAATAAAGTCAGTGAGGTGGATAAGACAGGTGTCCGTTGAGTAGGTGCCTCTAAAACCTTACTGATAATCATACAATAGATTGTTGTTGGTTAGGTGGGACTCCAGTTGAGTATAAACTGCTCTCTCCATGATTTTTGGAGACAGCAGTTAGATTACTTACAGGTCTATAGTTCCCTGCCTCCAACTTGTCATTCTTTTTGTATAATGGCTTGACTCTGGCAGCTTTAAAGTCTTCAGGGACTGTATTGGTAGAAATTGATGTATTAATGATGTGTGTAATTGGCCCTTTTAATATTTCTGCACCATCTTTCAAGAATCTAGACGGAATGTTATCCAAGCCTGTACTCTTGAAAGGGTTTAATTGTTTTAACTTTTTGGAAATAAAGTCTTCTTCTACTGTCTGAAGTAAAAAATGTTTAGGGGCAACTTGTCTGTCATATTCTTTAAAGGAGGGGGAGTTGGTACTAAATTAATTTGATAAAGGGGGGAGTTTGGATACCTGAGTTTCAGCAACAGATGTGTAGAATTGATTAAAATGATTTGCAACTTCGGTGGTGTCGTAACACATTTGACCATCTACTTTTAAGATAACTTTTGACTGGGCTTTTGATTTGTTGCTATATCCAAGGGATTTCAAACAATGCCATAGTTTTTGGGGGTTATTCTTATTTTCCTGTACTATATAGATCTCGTCTACAGTTTCGCACCTATGTCACCACAAGACGTCGCTTGCACTTGCTATGACTATGTCTACACATCTCCGTATGATTTTATACCTAATGTGTCGTAGGCATAGCCTAAGATGCAAGCATCAGCACTACAAAGTATCGATAATAACGTCGGTGAATCAGGCAGTAGAACCTGGTCATTAGGTACCTCTTCTAGCGGCCATCTACTAAACCAGTCTAGAAGGGCGAGGCTGTAGTACCTTGAGCAGCTGAACGAAATTATCTGCAGTAGCTTTTCTTTTTCTTAGACACTGTTTGACAAATTAGGTTACCCTCACACCTCACAAGGTTTTATATTAGAAGGTAACCCATTTCCAGCCCAAGAAGCATGTTTGCCAGGTCCACATTCCATCCAGGTGTTAACGATGCAAGTTGGTGAATCGTTATCATTTACTACACTCTGCCGACGTTTTCTGAAGCCCAGTTATGAATTATTGACATGATTTCCATAAAGGCCGATAAGTTTGAGAATTTGGTGCAAATAAAACTGAGAAAATTACCCGGGATGCCTAAAAAACACAATGGCTACGCCCATGTGCGCATGCGCAGTAGGGGATGACGAAGGAAATTAACTTCGTTGGATCGATACCGAGTACCAAAATGCTATGCAAGAAACGTCTATAGATATTCTAACATGTTTTGAAAAATAAGACAGTACAATATTGTTAGATTGCGTTTTTATTGAAATCGACGCAGCTGATTGATTTTGGATGTAATGTGTGTGTGTGGGGGGGGGGGGCGCTGGGAGGGGCGGGAAACCTATTCAAGTGCTGAACAATAGAAAAGTCATGTTTCGGGAACACGTCTTCTCTGGCATTGTTTCTCGAAGTTGGCAACACTATGTGACTGCAAGTCCTGTTCTTCACAACTTCTTGTCCCTATAGAGTAAGATATTATCGCCCATGGAATGGCTATTGCGGGCTTCTAGAATGGCTTGACACAAAACTGAGCTATAGCAAAATATGATATGGGTAAAACCGAAAAAAGTGAGCAAAGCTCCTGACCCGTCGGCATATATATGCCGCCAGGGCTTTGATGCGTTGTGTTTGCGTATTAATTTGTATTTTAACCATGGCCCATACTGGTCTTCACCGAGCCTTGGCGGAAAGTACGGCATTTTAACCAATAATGGCCCTGCTTAGCGAAAAGTGCGAACCAACTGTCTCCAGAAGTCGCTTTTTTATACCATGGAAAATTGTGAAGATTGGGATTTAATGTTTAATACTTCTGAGACAGAGATTATAATATTTTCTAAAAGAAAAGTGAATCCATGCAAATTTAAATGTTATTTATAAAAGTGCTAATATAAACATGATGACAGAGTTTTAATATTTAGGAATATTATTTAATCATGAAGGAAGCTTTGTAAAGTGTAAAAAAAACCCGACCAGGCTTCAAAAGCAATGTGTGCCTTAATTAAAAAAAGCTAGATACCTGTATTTACCTGTTGTTTTACAACTTGAACTATTCAACTGTACTGTGATGTTTTATGGGTGTGAACTATTGGGTCACGAGAATTTGGATTTATTTAGAAAAACGTCAGCGAAAATTTTGTAAGTTAATTCTTGGGCTTAAAGATTTTCCTCTGACGCACATATTATATGGAGAGGAAATAACCTATATCATGTTCTGTAAAAAGTCGTGTAATTAGCAGGTAAAAGTATTAAATTATCAAGTAGATTAATTGATATTCTCTTGAATTCATACCCGAATAGCATTAAAAGGTTTCTTTGGTTGTCATTTGTACATGATGATACCCTTAATAAATGTGGATTTAGTAATGTTTGCCCGCATGTAAAAGATATGAATATCATTTGGCTGTCTAAAGCTGTAAAGTTAAAATTGATGGATCAGTTTATCCAAGAATGGAACACAGAAATATATGCTACAGAAAAGTGTTATAATTACAGAATTTTCAACACAGAATTTGGTTTAGAGAAATATTTGATGGAAATGTTGCCAAAATATAGAACTGCTACTGTATCTATGAAGAATGAGCTTGGCAAATTTTTAATTGAAAGTTTTAAAAAAATTGATTTAAACTTCTGGATCCCTCTTCGAGTTAACATGCTGCCACCACCTATTCATTTAATTTTCTGTATGTGGTACTTTCTTTTGTTAATAACTTATTATTTCAGTTTATTATCTTGACGCCATCTTGCTTATTTCTTTTGTATCATACCTTTGGCCCTACATCTCGTTTAGAGATCCCAGCTTAATAAAGAACATGAACTCGAAAAAAATGCTGTACGTATACTGACCATAAAAGCGAGCTTCGCTCGCTATTATTCCTGTTGTTGTTGCTTGGCACTTTATTGATAAAATGGCGACTACTGGAGACTGCTCTTCACCGCGCCCTGGCGGTGAGTGCGGTATAATAACCAATCATGGTGCTCCTTGGGGGAAAGTACCAACCTACGGTCTCCAGAAGTCGCTATTTTGGACGGTCTCCAGAGGTCGCCATTTTGGACCGTGGAAAAAGTGCTGTACGTATTTTCACCGTAAAAGTGAGCTTCACTTGCGATTAATGAATAATAAGCTATTACAACACATGACAAAAAACTAATAGCGCAGAATATGACCATTTAAGAGAAGCAATTTGTACAATTTATCCATAAAGAGAAAATAATGTATCATGTTGCGCAAGCACTGAGGTCAACATCGTTTTAGTCGGGCAAAAACGGCAAACAGGGAAGCAGCTAATTTAAGCTCTAAATTGCGCATGCTCGAAGCGAGGTACTTTTCACGCATGAAAAGTATCTCGCGCTCAGAACAGAAGAGCAAAGTCTGTATCATGGCTTGGGGGATGACGTGAAAGATAGCTGGATTTCACGGCGCATCAAGCCATCGAGGTGTTTTGAAGTGGTTGATTCATGAAAGCTAGCTTGCCTTCACAGGCGAGGTCTCGATGGCGCAGCAAAGCACACTCTGTGGACATGTCACTGTTCGGTTGGCCGTCTGGGAGTAAATCACGCGTCACCACTTTTTACATGAAATTAGCATACAATAAAGGGAAGTTCAACACTGTGGCGCTTCAACTTTTTCTGTCCTTTTTATGATTTTTGTGTGTTTCTTCCTTTTTTATGTTTCACTCCAAAACTGTGTCTCATATGGTGCCGAAATTTCTCGGAAATTAAAAAAGGGTCACTAAGTAGAGTTGTTCCTTGTCCCTGATTTTTGAAAAACTTTTTTCAGTTCAGGTACTTGTCGATTAGTGCATACATCTGCATGGACTACTGTACGTCAATGGGGATTGCAACGGTAATTCACATTTGCGACTTCTAAAAACAATCATCATGATCTACTTCAAACTTCATTCGGATATACTGTGGGTGGGTCTGCACCCAGCTTGTTCAAATGGTCACTTTCCTTTTATTTTTAAATGTGATTTTTCTTTTTACTGATTTGCCAAATCGTAAAAAATCTTCTCTAAAACCGCTCGATCAGTTGCCTCGAAATTGCATATGAACACTTCTGAGGACCCCTAAAAGTTATAGTTAATTTGGTCACTAGACGGTGCTAATTTTTTTTTAAAAACTAGATTTACAATTTGAAGGCTTTTGCTATTGTCATCTGCTTCTCCAGAACCGTTCTTCAGATTATACTCACTTTGAAACTTGGGTCAAATATTTGTCATGGAAAGGTCAAGCAAAGTTTTTCACTGGGTGGCAATGCTATGGAATCCTGATTTGCAACACGTTTTTATCATTTCCGATGCAAAATGTTAATACGTTCCTATTGGTTACTATGTGAGTCAATGGGGATTGCGACGATATTCACATTTTTGACCTCTTTTCCAAAGCCGTCAACTGGATTCTCTTCAAACATGTGGGGGGGGGATACCTTGGGTGAGTTTCTACTGAGTTTCTTCAAGTGGTGAAGCTTCGTTAATTGTCATTTTTGACATGATTTTGTTTTGTTCATTTCTCGCAAAAGTTTATAAAATATGCGTGTCCGAAACCACTCGGCCAATTGCTTGAAAATTGAATAAACACACTTCTGGGAACCCCTACCCCTGACTCTGTTTTTTTTTTTTTGTATGAAACTGTATACGTTTTCCCTATTCTATTTTTGACTTCTTCCCGAAAATCGTGAGTTCGCATTTCAAACTTTTTGCGAATGTACCTGGATTCGATCTCCACAAATCTATTTACTACGTGGTGATGTTCGCATTTTCAGATTTTGAACATGGGACTTTGCATCTGGAACAAAATTTATTTACAATAAACTTGAGTCAAGGATTCAAAGATGTACTTTTGATCAAATATTTCTACAAATATTGCTGTAAATATCCCGAGATGGTTAGAAAGTTTGGCTTCAATAATTTTAGAGATTTTAGACTTGCCTGTTTTGCAACTTAATTTTATCCTTTGGCATCATTCTGTTTTAAAGATCACCTTTCAGACATTTTAGGCTAGCTTGTTTTCTGTTAGGGCAAACCTCTAGGGGCTATAGGTAGCAAGCAGCTACTGACGACAGTTACAAGCTTGCCTTATTATACTTGATATCTGGTTAAGAAATATTATATTTTCATTGCATTCTCTTGACTTAAAATACAAATGAATTTCATTTTTTTCTGACTTGCCCTATAATTTTGCTGTTAATACCCAAGGGTTGTTGGAAAGTTTGGCTTCAATAATTAACAGTTTTTAGACTTGTCTGTTTTGCTACTTAACTTTATCTTTTGGCATCATTCTGTTTTAACATTCACTTTCAGATATTTGAGGTTTGCATGTTTTCCGTCAGGTAAACCCCCTCCCCCCCCCCCCCCTCCGGCTATCGGTAGCAAGCAGCGGCTTAGGACAGTTACATGTTTGCCTAATTGTACTTAAAATCTTGTTAAGAAAATTTTTTTGATTAACATGTTTTTGGCATAAATGCTAATGTCTTTCATTCTTTTCTGACATGCCTAAATGCAACTTTTACTCAATTTAAAAAAAAAATACTCAAAATTGACAGTATTTTCTCAAATGTCACAAACCTGACACATTACGTTGATACATTGACTCATGTTTGGCAGTGAAATATAGCTTAATTTAATTGTTTGAGGGATAGGTGTATTCATGGAGTTTGTTTTACATTTCTGATGCAGGATGTCCATTCTTGCAGTCCTTGTTAGGATTTCCCTTGGTTTGTACAGGTGGTCTAGCTGCAACTGTTTATTTTACAATCACTGGGACTGAATATAATGCCCCAGCTTGTTTCCACTTCAGTTATACACTGGCGGGTGGTTTAACTATGATAAGCTGTCGAGCTAGAAAGGGTACATATTGGTTCAGGGTTAAGTCCAATTGTTCTTATCTGAACCTGTACTATACAAATTTAGTAATTATGGTTTATTTGACAGGTATTCTTCTTTCATAACGAAGCTCTGCACTTATAAGCAAAACTTCACGTATTTAGCTAATTCATCATTTGCCACGTTCATATTTATTCATTCTTATGTGGGTTGTCTTTGCTGAATATTTAGCTAAGACAAGGAACCGCTACTCAGAGGGACTTGTACGGGTAATAGGCTCCGAAACATGTTGAGTAGTTACCCGCTGAAGACCCTTTAATTTTATTCGGGCTGATACAGCCTATGTCAAAATTTTACAGAGGAACGTGTGCAATATGGACAATAGTACTTCCATATGTATATAGGCTAGACAGGGACAGGTTAGTTTATGGAGAGTAAAGAGTTCGGACTGCAGAATAGGGTAATGACTACTAGGAGGTGGTTCTGGGCAAAAAGACACAAATACAAATGGTGATATATTTGGGGTAAATCTGTAAGGATATCGGTATATGCATAATTTAGCAGCATTCTTACTATAGCGAGAGTAGCAAATCTGACATATTGGCTTATATCTCGGTAATAGTGAATTCAAGGCCCATGGTTACTATCAAACACCTATGTGAAAGGACTTATGGGTTTTCTGGTGTTGTTCATTTTGAGCTTGAGTAACCTTGAAAGGTGAGACTGACATATTGATTTATATTTTGGTAATGGTGGATCCTGCCACTTTTCGTGTAAAATGCTGACTCCTGAACTGTGTGAGTGAATACTTTATATTGCAAACGTGATGATGGTCTAGGCGGTGATCTTGATATTATTCCGAAGGCTACAGGATCACTTCAGTCTGGCATTAAAGGTCAGCTGAGCAGAGAACTGTCACAGTCCTCGGGGTATTCTTCAGTAAGGGAAATAAAAAAGTCATCATAAAACTTAAAATGACCTTTTTTTCATCAGATTGCTTAAACTGAATGTGACATTACATTTACGACTATCTGTCTATGTGAACAAAGACGAACTCTAGACTAGGGATGCTGTAAGAAGCTACTCGTTACATGGTCTTGTATTATAAAATTCGAGACCCTTTGTGCTATTGCCAATATAAGGTCATGACATGTACACTATAATGTTTTAATATGTTTATATGGTTGCTCTCAATGGTACTATGTGGTTATTAAATGTGTTTTCGTCACAAGCGTATTCTGCACATGTGAATAGTGTATTGACCGGGTACCAGGGTACCCGCGTGCAAAAGTCATTATCCTCGGGAACCAGGGTAATAAACTTGTACCCGGATACCTGCCACTATATCCTAGTAATGCGCGTTATATCACAACATTTCCATTTTTTTGCACTTCTAGTCCTTTGCAGCAATCCGTAACACCATTTCTACTTGAATAGTGGCTTTGTTCTTTGCAAACTGTGAAAACGCGCGAACGTAGCTCATTCACTGCACTACTAGCGTCATAAAGGTGAACATGAATAATGCATCGCCACCTAGTCCCAAGCGTACTTTAAGTTTAGAATGGAAATATTTCTCGATGGTTGAAATATATTTGTAAAATAAGCGGGTACGTTCGGGTACCCGTGTAATTTTTAATTCCCGATATCGGGTACACGGGTGGTATAAATCATTCACCACCCGTCAATACACTACATACATGTATGAATAGATGTGTAGTGGATGTATGCGCGTGTACATGTGTGCTTGTGTATGCGAATATAACTTGTAAGGGTATCTTTCAGTTTGCCATTTACTATGTATTGCCTGGTCCAGATGCTATACATAGAAACATATGATTATCTCTTGTAGGGCGTGCTTTATCCAAGTACATACGCCATACTGCGGCATTGGACCACGCCAGACGAACGCAGCAGAATGGGTGCTATTGTTTTAACTGGTAAAGCTTTCATTTAATAAGCGAATCCTTTTGTGTTCCCTGTGGGTGTCATCTGTTCGTATATTTAAACATATAGTAATTCCACTGTCATTCCATGGTTTCGTTTCTGCATGTATTATACTAAATGAGGCATTGGCGTATGCACGTTTACACAAGTAGACAGGCTTAATGCATAACACCTTATAAGTAATTCTGTCCATATATGCAACAACATTGCCGACTAACTAGCAGTAATATGTGATGAGGGTCACGACCCCCCCCCCCTATATATATATATATTTAGATTAATGCAGGACAGCATACCATTGATTTGTAATGTAGGAGCCCGACAACGCATAACAGCAAACTGTCTCATGCAGTGTAAATTTGTTAAAGACAGGCTTGCCAACCGTAATGAGTCGGGCAGAACAGTGCCGTTTCCTCTGGAATAGATAGATAGATAGATAGATAGATAGATAGATAGATAGATAGATAGATAGATAGATGGACAGATAGATAGATAGATAGACAGACAGACAGACAGACAGACAGACAGATAGATAGATAGATAGATAGATAGATAGATAGATAGATAGATAGATAGATAGATAGATAGATAGATAGATAGATAGATAGATGGATGTACGGGTGGGCGGACAGACGGACGTCTCTACTATGATACACTTATGTAGAAAACATAACCCATGTTCATAAATATCAAACCCAACAAGGACAGCAAAGAGATTCCAGAGTTACCAAAGCATCAACATTCATCTCCAATACCAATGTGAAGAAACGAATTTCACTCCTGACTTCAGACAGGCAGTCACCCACAAAAGGCAACTGGTGAATGGACATTTAGACACATATAGATAAATAAACAAATAAATTCAGACAGTTAATTCTTGTTATTTTAGCGTGCTGTCAGGTGAACTACAAAATCAATGCAAGCTTTACAAATATCTTTGTAATTCGCAAAATCAGCATGTATTTTAAGTGCATGTTGAATTTCACCCTTGACTATTGACTGCAACTATGGGGTCTATTCAATCTGGCTTAGGTGACCTTGACCCAAAATTCAAGGTCACACGGCTACTTTAGTGAACTTGGTTTGTGCATTGTAACATGGAATTAAAGTTATGACTTCAATGTTGCACATGGTAATAGTTTTAAATAAGGGATTGGTTAGCTTAGAAGATGGATGACCTTGAACAAATTCCCGAGGTCACCACCTGGAATCCTATTGGTGAGCTTAGTTTCTGCATGATAACTAATGATTTTTTTCACCTAGGGCTTTCATATATGAATAGATGTATAGTGGATGTATGCGCGTGTACATGTGTGCTTGCGTATGCGAATATAACTTGTAAGGGTATCTTTCAGTTTGCCATTTACTATGTATTGCCTGGTCCAGATGCTATACATAGAAACATATGATTATCTCTTGTAGGGCGTGCTTTATCCAAGTACATACGCCATACTGCGGCATTGGACCAACTTGGTCTTGTTTTTTCTTTCTTCGCTAGAGTTGCCGAGCAAAATCTGAAATATCAAATTGCTGGTACCGCAAACGCTATCTGGGGCTGTCAACGCATGTTAGACTCACTATTTTTGAAGCATGTATCTTTTATTTTGTCTGGTAGCTGAATGAAAATACATTGTAATCACGTCAATAAATCCCGTTGTTTCACATGTACATAATGTTAGTTTGTGTCGCATGTATATGAATTATTTTGTATATATATATATGTATATGATTAGTTTATTGCACAGTATTGCATTCTGTTGCAGATGTATAATTGTACTCTGCCTAACATGCACTATTATTTATAAGAGAATGCTACTATTGGTGTAGCATATGGGCATAATGCAAAGGGTAAGTGTGGGGATTGTCTTTGGTGTGATGACATTTGATTTACCCACTGTTTAGGGACAGTGTGATGGTCCTTTTAAAGATATTTAGTTTTTGCTTGAAGTAGTGTCTTGGTGGGATAGTACAGATTGTGGTCTCAACCACCTGTTGATAGTACATATGGGACGCCGCAATCTCCCGCTTCTTTGATACTGCGAAAGGCCGATTTCTAAAATCCAACGATCCTGCTTCTTTTTATAGTGGAGCATCTAATTATATATAAATCATCTTCATCATACTGCATGTTTAACCAATGGAACCATTCTCTTTTCAGCAGGACTTTATATGATATTGCTTTGTGTCACAGGTGTATACACAGGTGCTGTCATAGGACTGCCTGTGTCGGGTCTGATAACACACTATTTTGGATGGCAATATGTTTATTATGCACATGGTAAGTGCATTTTTTCCATACAGTTGACGTCTATTAATGTTTGATTAATCTTTTTATCACAGTGTAAGTCTGTTTGTGTATTAGGTTCTGTTGATGACGCTTAAATATATAAATTGGAATGATAACATTACCAAATATGTAAAGAATAACAATTCCTTGTTGTAATGACCATGGCAGAATAGCTGCACAGGGCAGGTTTCATGTACAACTTTTTTTCTGATTAAATCTAGTGTTAGGGTGGTTATTTTGTCTGACCGTATTTTTTTGCGTGCTCCAACTCAGAGTGTACGCAAGCAATTTAGCGTGTGATTGGTGTCAGCTTGTCTCCTTGCGTCATGACGTATTGACAGTCCCCTAACATATTGGTGGCATTGATAGTGCAATAGCACAAAATAGATAGTTCAATAGCACATAAAAAACCGATTGCCTTCCCCGTTCAACAAACTTAATGACGCGCTGTTATGTCCGGCAGGATAAATATCCAAACCGAAGGGCAGAATTGTCTTTGTAGTTATATTAACTTGCTGATGAGGCACATGATCGTGCCTGTTTTTTTTCAGATATAAGCAATTAAGAGAGAAATCAATTAATTTTAATTTTAGTTGTAATTAAAGATGGAACTAACTGAAATGCGATTGCTGTTGACAACCGACTTTCATTTAAGTCCGCTCATAACGAAATGTAACGAAAAATATCCAGGTCAGGCACTCTACTACTTAGATAACTCTGGTAGCCTCAACAGGGACGCATGGGTTTTTTTCACTTAGTCCTTCTGAAATAATGATAATAGTTTGCTGTGTAAGTTTTGTGCTATTTCCTGCCTTGCAACTGTGTATTATTCGACTTTACTGCCACAAAACTAATTTTTAGTATGAGCTAGTGCAATTGGAGGGGGGGGGGTAGGGATTATCCTTTTTGTTTGTTTGTTTGGTTGTTTTTTTTTTTTTTTGTTTGTTTTTTTTTTGCATAACCTTTGCATTGATTGTAATTTAAATCATAGATGGATAATCCTTTCACAGACGCATTTTGGATGCTTAAACGTATCTGTGGTACTCTTGCCTGCCGTTGGAGATCAATAAAAACCATGCTAAATGTAATTATAAATTGGAGGTTTGTGAGTGCGTCGTGGATGTCGGTTACAAATTTCGTATCTATCTGGTTTGTTGTTGCGAAATGAAGTATTTTGTGTATCGCATTTTCATCATAATGAATGTAAATTGTTTCAGGAGGCATTGGTATAATATGGTTTCTAGTGTGGTTCTGTTCTGCCCACGAGACCCCAGCATCTCATCCATACATATCTCACGAAGAACGGAACTACATTGAAAAAGCTCAAGGTTTAACAGCAATTATTTTAGAGGTAAGAGAGACTGAGGTCGATCAAAAAGGCAATTGCCGCCTGCACTATTCTTTTAGAGCATGTGTTTTTGAAATGTTTTTGCTGTAGTTTAATGGTTTTAATTGTGTGTCATAGTGCAGTAAAACTACAGCAGAATATATTCAGAACAATATGATGAAACAAAGTGGCGCAACAACAAAGCAGAAATGAAAAGGGTGCTTACATATAATATAATTTGTCAAAGGAAGAGAAAACAATGCGGAAACTTCTATATCTTGCCTTAAGACAAAGTAAAACTGGATCTATAACGTTCTTTGACGTGTTGGGTAATACGTCACGCTAACGAAAACTGTTGACCTGATAGAAATGTTTTCTTGATATTTCGCATCTGCAGTTCACAATTCAATTTATTTCTGTTGAAGTTAGTCACAAATATTGAGGCAACTGGCATTTGGCAAGTGTACTGTTTTTTATGAGTCAGAGAAATCTTGGTTACTGTAAAGACAGACGCAATCCCATGAGCAAGCATTGAAACAAACTTAATTGGATTTGAATATTCGTTGTTAGCTATCAATTTTTCTTCGATATTAGTAATAGCAATGTTTTCCATGAACAAAATGTCTATTTGCAGGATACAGATACAAGCTGTACGGGTTAACTAATAAACATTATTGGCTGATACATGAAAAGGGAAAAGCTAATTTAAGTAATTTCTATTTTCTTTTGTCGCTTTTAGAATGACTCTGTGCCATGGCGCGAAATTATAACTTCACTGCCTGTCCATGCATTGAATGTGTGTAATTTCGCGCGCAACTTCGTGTTTTTCCTACTGTTAACCAATGAACCAGCATACTTGAACGTGTTTGGCTACAACTTAGCCCAGGTGAGTATGTTATTTCAGTTAAATGTGTCATTGTTTATCCATTGGGCTTACCAGGTTGTAAATAAATGAAAACAAGCCTATACAAGATGCCCTAACGGATAAAAAGAATGCTTGCTGGACAGTGATAATTTAATAAACTAAAGGATTCTATCAAAAAGTACCATATGTTGTCCAAGGTGGGACAAAGTAGAAAATTAAAATTAAATGGATAAATTATGTGTGTTTGCATTATATATTACTTGTTCTGGTACCACACGAGTTGGCTTGAACATATCCCAGTCGGAAGAAATAGTTGGCCGACACGCTGTATTAGGGCTTCTTGGCGCAGCGTTGAGATTTCGAACACTTTTGCACAAATAGGCGACATACTGGAACCCAAATTAAGGGGCTCTGAAAAAGGGTGTGTGTATGATCCCTGCTTTCAGAAATTATTAACACAATGCTCCCTACTCCAAGAAATGACCACCATATTACAATGTTCCTTAACCCAAATACGGTACATGGTGCTCCCTGGTCCCACAATTTCTGAGGCGTGTGCTGCCTGCTCCCATACAAAAATAGACCCTTGTTCCCTGCTCAAAGAAACACCTTTCAGAGCCCCATGAAAGAAAAACGAGGAAAATGGATGAAAAAATGTATGATCTTGAATTATGTTTAATATTGATGCGATTATTAACAATTCATTGTTCCAACTATTGAAAGTCATCCTGACAATTAAGCTGGAACCTTTACTCATGTACTCAGATATACATAATGATAACCACGACAGAGTTTGACCGGTTGCGATTTTTCTTAGATTTCAAAAACTTCAGTTCAAATTTTGTGACCAAATTATTAATTCCAGCGAAACAGACACGCGTATACATGTTACCTTTGTTTACGAACTTGGTAACTGACAGGTTATGACTAATGTTGAATTGGGATGAGAAAATTCTGTCATATTCTATACTTCTCTTCAAGGTCGTTTCTTTGCTTTACACCATTCGTCACCAAAGTATTGATTGAATTTCAGAACGGAGCGCTATCATCGCTGCCTCATCTACTTATGGCTGTTATGGCGGCCGTCAGTGGTCCCATCGCTGACTGTAGCATGAAAAACCCGTTACTAACGCCCACAAATGTCAGGAAATTGTTTACATGCATTGGTAAGATTAAATAAGTGTGTATTTACATATGTATGAGTCAAGTGTTTTGGATCACATTAATGTATCGATGTACGGCCTCTGCGTATTTGGACTGTGGTAATTAAAAAAGACAACAATCGTGCATCGGTTCATATCAAATCACTCTGAAGGATGTCTCAGTGGGATATGGTGGGGTTTTTTTTCATATTAACATGTGTTGCAAAACGAGTGGTGTGTCACTATTTTATGCAAGTTACTGTTCCCCTTTGCTTTGGTAGGTGCAATGAACTGTCGTAAAATGAATTTCGTACATACCTTGATATAGTGTCACCTGAATTATAAATGGACAGATGTCAGCCAAGCTGACGGGTTTGCTCGCTATTTACACCAAATTTAACCAGCAAGCTAGATATTTTGTGCCAACTGTAGTTGTCATCTCAGCTTAAAGCTAACACAAATATTATAACTAGATAAGTATTTTCTGATCTTGGATACGCCTTAAGAGTTTGTAATTTACTCCTTCGCCACCAAACCTGTCAATTATTTCACATGCAATTTAAAACGGCAGCAGTTAGATAGCATAAATATATGATGATCATGTAGGTACACTTGAATAGAGACTGATGCGTTGTGTCCCTTAAATTCAAAAGGCCATACATTGTAAAGAAATAAGCACAAACTTTGCCGGCATGCAACTCATATGTTTGTTGTTACTGTTTACATATCACCCTGTTTCAAGCACGCTCAAAACCATCGTCTTTTCCTGTTTCTCGTTAGCTAAAGATTTATGACTAGATGGATACAAATTATTATCGGTTCCAATTTCTATCTACCATAAAGTTTGGTCTCGGTAAAAAAAGTCAGATCTTGCAAAACAGTACTGTATAGAAGGTAAATATATCCATTTAAATAGGTTTTGGCATGGAAGCATTTTGCCTGTTGATGCTAAGTTTCATTTCGAACGGAATGATTGCCCTGCTGTTTCTTACGATGGGAGTAGGCGCCAGCGGCCTCACCGTATCAGGTACGTGCTCATATATTTTATTATATATTTATTGCAAACTCCCACCATGTCACCGTTCTGTGAAAATGCAGTTGTTAAAGCTGCTCTTAAATATTACAGATATTACGCATTATCGAAATTTGGGAATTTTCAATTGGCTCTCTCTCATTAATTTCTATTGTGAGTGTATGCGCACTTATTCCTAATTTGCTTAAACACTTTTCTCTCTACAATATTTATGGCCATTTCTTAATTAGCGGTCAATGCTAGATTTCTTTTTGAGCGGTATGGTCGACGTTTGTGTTGGCCAACCGTACCAGATACGTTGTTCATTGTACTTGAACAGCAATTTAAGTCATGGATTGCATACATGTGTTGTAATTTTAGTTTACACACTGTGTTGATCACGTTGTTGCGATCAAGATAATGCCAAGTTTCTTTATTTAGCAATCGGTACGGATATAAGACCAGATAGCAAACCGTAACTTGTTGGTCTGCTGCATGGTACCATTGACACTGAGCATGGACACCTGACAGTCTAGTTCTGAATTTTAAACGTTACCATATTGGACCAAAAATCGCCTTTCTGTCTTTTGGATTGAAAGTTTTTTCGCAGTATATATATATATATATATATATATATAATCCTAGCGCGTGTAATTCAGGCGTCAGTTAAATGTTGTTGCACTACCATTGATACAGTGTACAAACTTGGAGGATAATACTAAGAAACCACAGCGACGCATGGCCATGTTGCCACCTCCACAGTGTAAAGGAAAACCAACAGGAAAGAAAATTAATATCGGCCGGGTTCAGCAGAAACGTGATATATGTTTTATCCTTCTCCACACTGCGTCAGCATGTTTGAAATCATCACATATAGATACATTTGAATTAATGTTTTAGTCATACAGTCAGAGGTCCACTAAAGCTCATGAAGGAAAGTGATTGTCTCAAAACAGGAATAGGATTAACTATGGAGTATGTACCTGATTTTAAAGAAAGGTTGAAAGACGTTTGTGTGGCAGCAAAAACAAACCCGTCTAAAGCACAAAGTGAAATGAAAACATGGAGAAAATACAAGACTACAGAAAGAACTTTCAAACCAAGAGACAAAGTATTGGTACTTTTACCTTTACGGGGTCAGTCTTTCCAAAGTTTAATGGTCATTTTTGGTCAAAAGTAAGTTGGGAAAAACAAAAAAGCCTTGTCACATCGAAACGTTGAAAGAATATCATGAAAAGGGAAGCCACTGACTGTTGTTAATTTGACTGGTATAAGGTCTCATACGGATGATAATAATGAGGATGCATGAAACCCGTAGGGTATTGTACCCTTGAATTCCTGACCATAGGACTCAAAATTGGCATGTAGTCTCTGGAGTTTGCAAAGCCTCTTCCCCCCCTACAGCAGCAACATGCGTTGCAAGCTAAAGGCCAAGATACACGATGTGATTCGTTGCATGCAATGCATTGCAAGGGATGCATTGCACCTTGTAACTACTGTGTTGCTTGTAAATCTCTCCCTGTAACACGTTGCATGGAAATGCAGCATTCTGGATTTTCGTGTGACTGGTTGCGTTGCAAAACTGGCTATAATCCGTCTGACCATCTTGTTGCATAAGACCGCCCATAGAAGCACATCGCTATGGTTTAATGGTTTGGCTTCAATCCTTTGCATCACGCAGTCACCAAGTTGCACAACTTCCTAGCTCACATGCAAAGCATGGTATGCAACAAATAACATCGTGTAGCTATTCTGTTGCGCAACATACAAAGTCTCATGCAACCCTTTGCATGTAACGGATCACTTCGTTATCTTGGCCTTTACACAATTTTCGTGAATGAATTTTGCTATTTTGAATTACAGGTTGGCATCTGCCGAATTAGCTTCAAGATCTGTATACGCATATGCATACATACAAACACGCATGCATACATGCATCACGTAGCAGGCTTGCTGAGCTACGGAATGAGGCCATGCATGCTTTAATGTTAACTTGCTTTGTATTGATTACATGCTAACGTTTAAAATGCTAAAACCACGAATTACAAATAATAATGTTTATGCTTCTATTCGGACTTGGTGGAACATGAACACATGTGGTCGATTCTCTGTTCCACTTTCCTCTGTTATTCATCCACATGGCATAAATTATTCTGGGACCAAAGCTTCTCAACCATTTTCTCTGTCAAGCTGTACCTGAAATGTCAACAAAACCATGTGATTTCCTGTGTCATGTGGTACCAGGTACAATGGAGCAGAAGTCACGAATTTGTCCAACACAGTGACCAAGTGATGTATGTTTACCAAGTCGCATGCTTTCTGAAAGTGGCAAGGAAAGGGTGAATTGCCGTAAACTCATGACTCAGCGCGACAAGGTGTGTGTGCGCATATGGACAATCATATCAGTGAAAGTAGCACAGCACTCCTGTAGTGATAAATCCACGGTTTCAAATGGCTAGTTCTAAAACCACTCTGAAATACGTAAATATGAAAATGTCATTCCCTCATGTACAATATTATTGTGTCTCCTGCGTGCACGGAAATGTGGTGTTAAAAATATTGTTATTTCGTGGTGCAGATAAAAAGGGAGACACCAGATGTATCATTTATCATCAATCCACAGTGATAAAAAGTGAATCATCGAAAGTACAACAGCATGGACAATCAACATGAAAACGTTTGTAAAAAATCATACAAGAAATATTTTAGAAGTTGCTATAATGAAATGCTTGACTTTGCTGGCAGTGCCACCTGGCGTTGAGACCATTCATCTGCATAGTGTCACGGTCGTTACAGACACCTACACCATGTCACTGTCAACTGGTTGGTGTTACATTCCAGATCCCGGTATCACATCCACAGCACAAAAGAGTTCATTTTTATTTTTATCATCTGTGTTGCTATTTGTATTCATTGTATCTGCAGGCATGGTCACCGTCTTTTAATTATCAATAATCACGAAACAAATAGTACAGTCTTTGTGTCAAATGGATTGAATATGATCAGTATAGGTCATAGCTGGCAGCCAGCATGGGTGGCACCTACATGTACAAACATTTTAGTCTTCCGGGGTAAAAATAACATTTTTTGTCGCCAGTCCAACTCTTGGAGATCATTTTATAGATACAGAATCATGCATGAGAGCACAGCTTGTGCATGGCCGTACAACTTAAAACCAATCAGAAAACAGAAATTAAATATGAATATTTTAAAATTTTTAAGATAGTGATAAAGTGATATTTTCCTCATTTTTACTCAGAATTTTCACCTGCCTAGTGACTGTCAAACATGAAACACCAAACACAAGTTGAAGGCACAAAACGCACTGCTATTGCACCTGTTACATTATAATGACATACATGTACGTGTGTGTCTCGCATTAGCGATGGTCCGATAAGTTATTTCCTTTAATATGTAGTATTTTGTGATTTATTAAATGCAATAAACATATTCCATATTTGGAATTACACATGATAGCAACGTGCAGAAACTTCAATTAAACATGGACTGTATATTTTACTGTCAGTTGTATCACTCTGAATGCCAGTGTGTTGAACATATTAAAGATACAAATTAAAAAGAAATACTCAGATATATTGTGCTGGAACTTAATTACATTTTACGTGTCACACTTTATTTTAACATAAAGTGTACAGATCAATATTTTGACAATTTGTCACGAACAACAATTTTCTCGCCTGTATCACATTTCACTGCACACAAGCAACGAAGACATTATAGCGGTCTGCCAAAATGGCACAAAAAGTCTCTAGTGGCAATTTGGCCTCCTTGACTCACAAGACATTGCTCTATCCATTGCGGCATGCTTCTTACAAGTTCATTCACTTCCATCTGTGAGATCTTACTCCACTGTTCCTGCAAGAGCTTCCACAATCAGCAACTGTATTTGTATGCGTGAAGTGCTGCTTAAGTCGTCTTCCTAAAACACCCAACATGAGCTCTATTTTGGTGATGATGTAAGGGATGGCCAGTCTGCACATGAAAATGATCAGTTTGTGGAGTTGTCTTAACTTTTTTATTGTTAACATATGTGTCAATTTTAGCAATTTCATCTTTAGACAGGCAATTGGCATTCCAGTGGGTACTAATTATGCACCTCTTTTGGCCAATTTATGTTTATGTTACTACTAGTATATGTTTAAAATATATTTTCAATAAAATGTTTTAAGTTGACATTTAGATATACATTAATGACATATTTAGCATCAATAATAAACAATTTCGACAATGCATTACTCAAATATAACCTAATATATGGAATTAAAGAAACTGCAAAAAATGACATGGCATGTTCATTTCTAGATATAATGATGTATAGTGATAATAGCGAATTAAATTACATGACAAACATGATGATTTTGAATATAGTAAATTACCCTGACATGGAAAGTAATATTCCACTTGAGTCAGCTTATGGTGTCTTTGTGTCAAGGTTAATTGCCTTTGCTAGAATATGCATCGATTTTGACAACTTTGACTCCCGTCATTTACTTCTGGTTCAAAAACGTGTGAAACATGGATGCCCTAAAAAGGAAATTTTAGTGATCGTTTTTAAAGTTTCTTGGTTAAATGAAAATCTATTGTACACATATCAGGTGGATTTGAGATGTTGTATAAATGATATAATGAGAATGTAAACCTAACAATTGTAGCTGACATGTTACACAATGTATATATGAGGCAAGATAATTCTTGAGTTGAGAGTTGCTTTAGAGTCAATTTTAACTACTACTGACTTGTGGTACCTGTTTCAGGTCGGGGTGGGGTGGGGGGTCTTTTCCTTCGCACCACCTTTCATATTCAGTCACTGATAGATAAAAAGTAAAGTTGTTGGTAAGTCTGCCTTGAACTTCTGGATTTCCACTTTCATGACTGACGGGTTTTGATAATGCATGGTTCTTGTTTGCTTGGATTTTCGGCCCACTTTTTCTAGCATTGCTGAAAACTGTTGTTCGCTTCTAGTTTGCATGACACTCAGTATATTCATGTTGTAAAGATGACATTTTATCTTCGGATGTCCAATGAACATTTTCAAAAACATTACCAATATTCATAAATTTCAATCCAACATGACAGCAAAGTCAAATAAATCAACATAAATCTTCCAACATCAATGTGAAGAAATAAATTTCACTGCAGACCTGAGACAGGCAGTCACTCATGAAAGACAACAAGTGGCATTGTGGGCTTTTAAACCTTCGGAATATTCTTCATTCATTGCAAAATTTAGCACTTGCGGCAAAGATAAAGAGCCATGGTGGGCCTGCCACTTTTTGGTGTTCGTAATCTTGCCAGTCAGCTGAGCCAACAATGTATTGCTGAGTGTATGTTCAAGAAGTCTTCCTGTTATATTGGACGATATGCATATTGATAGGCTTGTCAAGATTTGGCCGGTTTTCAACCTGGACTGATTTTCGACTTACTGTGACAAGCAATAGTCTCGTACTACTATTGGGTTCATGTATGCAGATGTAGCTGACCGAGACAGACGCTCATTTTCTACTTAATTCTAAGAATTTTGCCACACGAAAAGCTGTATGTGGATGTGCATGATCGTCTTGGAGAAGATAATCTTCACCAATGGCCCCTTAATTTGGGATAACTCTTGGCTGCAAGACTTCAGTGATGTATCCCTGGCCTGTGAGTGTTCCATCAACAATCACAAAATCCCATCTGATATGCCCACCCATGCCATCACACTGCCCCACCAAATTATTCTGTTTCTTGAAAGCAGATTGCTGCATGACACTCGCCAGCACGACACGACACCAACACTCGACGGTCGTCTGGTCTTGGGAAGAACATGCTTTCATCTGTGCACGAAACTTTCGACCTTTGATCACGACTCCAACATCAGGGTGTATGTGCCCAGTGGAGGCGATTAACTTTGTGGCAATCTGACAGGTGGAGTGTGGGGATAGGCTTCCCTTCATGATAACAGTGTTAACCCTGCTTTTGGCTTGTCTGCCACTATTCGTGTCTCTTGAAAATGTTTTACTACAGCTTGGGTTATGTTGAATAGTTGGGCAACCTCAACTTGACTTTATCCCACTTGTAAGTGGTCTTTTGCTATGGCATGGTCTTGAATGGGCAACTTTGGCATAATGGCAGGTTTTCATGTCAATTCAGAGCTGTGACGTAGCTTATAAACCCTGCAATGTGCGTCATGTGATCATTTGCTCAATTTGTAAAGAATGGTCAGGTGTGAAATGACACTGTTTTAACCCAGGACTAACCCTAGAGATACCATGGAATTATGAATCCTTTTCATTTTTCATATTTGGGGTACTTTCCTCAGGCATTATCATTTTTGTGGTTTCCAAATGGGTCAGGTGTAAATTGATCCTGCTTAAGCCCAGCACAAGTGTCATGCACTTTGGTGACATTTTTGTCTGCCTGTGAAGCGACCTGCTGCCTGCCCAGCGAAATGTAGGACCCTTAAAACCTTTTACTCTCAAGTGTCAATTTATGTAGGCAAAGTTCCTGCCTCCAATCTTGTTCTCTGATTCTGTTCAGTTTATCTTCACACTGAGGTACAGCCAGTAGTTTTTTTCAGTCACAAGCTTCAGAGACATGGAGACAACGTTAGCATGCGTAGTGACCAGGAGACACCACGTCATGAGATTAACCAAACCACTTCATGGAAGTGACTATCGATCCGGAGCTGAAGATACTTGACATAATTTTTGTTAGTATCTAATTTTATCTGATATTGGTGCTCATGGCCTTGTAAGTTGAGCTCTCACCTGACGAATGTACTGTCTCTTAGGAAGGCCTTGGATGCTGGCGCTAGGTTGAAGCAATTCAGTGCTATTACTTTGTCAACATATGCGATGCATGTTTTTGTGCAATTTTGGGTACGATGTATTAGTAGCCGTACAGAATTACTGGCTGCATGGGAAGGTAGGTAAAAAGCAAACAAATATTTGTGGTTCTGGTGACCTTTCTCATGTGCATTCATGCACAATGTTCAGTGCTACCATGATGCTTTCAAGGAGCTGCGTCCCAGTGAAACCAGAGGATATATCTCTTAGTTTTTAGCATTATGCAACTACGCATGTAATTGACATAGAGTGGTGGACTGTAATGTAAAGTCACTGCCCCATCGGACCCGCTGGAGGCAGGATTCCTGGCAAGGTGAGACTCAACTTGCACCAGAATTGAGAACAGTGGAGACGTTCCCAGTGCAGCTAGGCCAAACCGATACTCCACCAAGGCAAAAAAAGTACATACATTAGGTCTCGTCAGAAAAAAACTCTCCAGTTGCTGTCTTCCTCTAAAGGAACAAATAGCTTACTACCTGGAGGTCAAAGACGAAAGAGTAATTGTAAGGTCTGCTATAGTTAGCAGACACCAAGCAAGATGCATGAGTGCACTTCATTGTACTCATCTCCCAACCCCTAACATTGGAGGCTCCAAGTGTTTAAAAGTTAGCACATGTTGTTGGATCCAAGTGTTTAGAAGTAAGTACATGTCGTTCGATCCAAGTGTTTAGAATTTGGTACAGATGCATATCGTCTGATCCATTCAGATTGTTCTGTTGGGGATCGAGAGAGGGATCTAGCTAATGTCTTGAGGTTTAGTAATAGGTAAGCTTGATCTAAATGAAAGACAATCACTTCCACGTTCATGTTACATATGGAACCTACAGCACATTCAAACCCCTTTCTTGAAGTGAAACTTTTCGCAAATGTTCCCTTTCTATTATTTCAACGTATGTTGGCGGTAATGGGGACTGTGCATTAATTACAGCCTTCATAAACTTCATAGTTTAAGAGAGCGCATGGCCTACAGCCAAAACACCATATGGAACTTAACTTTGGTTGTTGATTTCCTGCCAATATTCCAACTTTAAACTTTACCCTTTCATTGATTACAAATTACTAGAAAATCAGTGTCAAAGGTGTCAAAGATGTGCAATCGTTTGGTGTGGGAGAGACGCTGACTCATTCAAATGCCTTCCAAAGTAGTCATATAACTTCAGGTCGAATGGTCGTATACCCGTGTCTTGAACCTATATAAAGCTTTATGTGTCTGTTTACAAAGGCAATTAGGTTGTTTCTTTCCCTTACATATCACCTCAGTGCAGACAATCCTTTTAGGGGCCTGCCATTAGTCCTTGTGCTAATTAAAAGATGTTTTGTCAACAAGGCTCTTCAGTTTTTCCGTGCCTTTTTTCATGTAATGTTGGCGCCCTGCATAATCGACTGAGTCTGATCCACTATTTACTTGGGATTTGATGGTTCCGGTACCTCCTCATGTACCTCCTAACTAAAATAGACATACAAGTATGTCTTCCCGTAGAAAGCTCTGCATCCAAAACAAACCAATGCATATTTTGGCATTGTTTCAATATGTTTGTTTTACATTCTATATGCACCTTGATTTGATTTGTAACAAACACAAATCAAGAACAAAGCCATGTTGACTCGTCTCCATCTGAAACAAATCAACACATATTTTGACATTATTTCATTTTACATATTGTGCATACACCCGAAATTTGATTTATAATTCAAATCAAGAACCAAAGAAGCTACGTGTGATATTTCAATCGGATGAAATCAAACTTTTGGCACCAATAAGAACAATCATTTAATAAATCATACACATAAGAACTGCAACTGTAGTGTGATTAGTGTCTTTGTACCAGACCATTTTGTGAACCTACCCATTGGAATCACCAAAACTGCTTCTAAGGCAGTGATCAAGTACCTGCAGCTAAAAGAGCTAACTCCAACACATATACATGCCGACATGGTCTCCACTTAAGGAGATGATGCCCCTTCCTTTTCCACTGTTAAGAAGTGGACTGTGGAATTCAAGCGTAGCACAGAGAGAGCCTTGACAGTTACGCGCGTTCAAGAAGGCTTTCAACAGCAAACGTTCCCGAAAACATTACCCGGGTGCATAACATTGTGATGGCTGATGGACGATTGACCACTCGATATATTGCCAGTATTGTGGGCACTTCCCATGAGAAGGTTGAGCACATTATTATCGAGGAGTTGGGAATGACATAAGTTTCCGCAAGACGGGTGCCAAAGCTCTTGACAGCGGATCAGAAACGTGTCAGATTCCTGGCGTCCCGTGATAATTTATGCCGTTTTGAAGCAGATCCCAGTGATTCTTTTGGCCCGATTTATAACTATGGATGAGACCTGAAATCATCACTTTGAACCAGAAACCAAAACCAACTCTAATGATAGTATCCGGGATCAGCCTCCCACCACCATCACCACCACCAGCAAAAAAAAAAAAAAAAAAAGAAGCCAAGTCGGTTCCTTGTGCTGCAAATTTAATGACTTCAGTCTTTCGGGATTTCAAGGGTACTCTGCTGATTGACAATCTTGAAAAATGCCAAACTATCAATGGACAATATTATGCTGACCCACTGAGACAGTTGCGTGAATCCATCAAAGCTAAGCGAGGGGAATGCTTACTAAAGGAGTTCTGTTCCACTAAGACAATGCTCCTGTTCACAAATTGGTGGTTGCCATGTCAGCGATCCATAATTGTGGCTTCGGACTCATTGACCATCTCCCTTATTCACCCGATTTAGCCTCGTCAGACTTCAACCTGTTTTCCAAAGTAAAAAAGGAACTAGCTGGGCGCCATTTTGTTGTATTGATGACATCAGATACGCTGTGAATTACTTCTTGGGGAGTGGCTTAAGAAATTTTCTTCTTGCCGGCATCCAGGCCTTGCAGCATCGCTGGCAAAAGTGTGTAAACCTGGAAGGGGACTATGTAGAGAAATAAATGAAAACCATCAACTTTGTATGAGTCTTTCACAGCCAGGCTTAGCACTTTTCAGCCAGTCCTCGTATGCTTCATTTCACAATAATATTTCGGAAAGCTTTCCCGTGAACTGACTAACGTGTGAAAGAGTGATCACATAAGAGAGGCAACCCTTAATGGTTGGAACATCATGTTCATGCATTGGGAATGTGCGCGCTTTCTGTCTGACACTAATGGATCATCTGACAATGGAAGCATTACAAGGGTAATGCGACGAAGAGGCAACTCCTCTGAACAAAGTCGCAGAAAATATCCTGGGTGTTGTATGTTGCATGGACAATCACTCAGCTGGTTTGGTCATTGAATATAGTTAATTTACCGGTGGAGTGCAAAACTACAAATTTGTCTGCTATGTTGGTGCTGAGGGCAGTTCCTCCTGTGGTCAGTAAATGGCATATGTCCAGATAAGACCAGGCCAAAATGAACGAAAGATGTTATGGGTATTCATTTTCTGTTTTTACTTGTAGGTTGGCAGATCAACCACCTGGACTTGGCGCCCAGGTATGCCAGTGTGTTGGTAGGGCTGTCCACCGCCTGTGGTACGGTAGCGGGAATCATCGTTCCCCTCATTGTTGGTCACATGACATTGCATCAGGTTAGATAAGATGTTGATTATGTGTTGTTTATGTGCAGATGTGGGGACACCGACCTTGTGTTTCCTTAGTGTTATTTATTAATTAATTTATTTATTTATTTATTTATTTATTTATTTATTTATTTATTTATTTATTTATTTATTTATTTATTTATTTATCTACTTGTTTATTTATTTCAACGGAACTTTTTTATTTATTTATTTATTTATTTATTTATTTATTTATTTATTTATTTATTTATTTATTTATTTATTTATCTACTTGTTTATTTATTTCAACGGAACTTTTAAAACCACTTCACAAACTGAAATTTTGATATTCGGTTTGGTGATCAATACCTTATACGTAATATCTAATTCCTTTGCCCTGATCAATGTGATGAGGGGAACTGGAAACCAACAAAATTAGTAAGTTTCCGTTTGGTCTGATAAAATTTATGACTGGTTCAGAGTTGTGTCTTCAAAATATGTGCTATATGATATGGAAACGCCACCAGCAAAGAAAACTGCAGTACGCGGAAAAACAAAAAAGGTTCGTTCATTTCCAGTGGACCAATGTTTTGAGGTTAAGGCAGGTTGCTCCAACGACACATTTTCTAATGCTGTGCGGATTCTAATCCCGCTGCTTCCCCTGGTTCTGCTTTTATTTTTTAAAGGGAGAAAATGTTTTAACACTGTGGTTGACTCATTAATTTGTCTCTTTAAATTTATGTCATTATCAAATCTGAGCCGTCCGTTTAACCTGTCATGGTAACATGTGAGTATATAACGGAATGTTGTTGACACAATGCATTTGTTTATTGTAAGGCCGCTAAACATAATTATGTTCTTTCAATTTGTCTCATTTGGCGTGTTAAAAGGTCGTCTATATCTTCTTAAATTATAATATTAGGTTCATATCAAACATCAGAGAATCCTAGATACTTTTTTCTTTAAGTTGATGAAATGAACTTGCTTTAATCCGCTTTAGTTCTGTTTTTGAAAATATACAATGTCCTGTGACATGACCGTTTGTACGTCTATATTTCGACCGTCATTTTTCTCTTGTCGAAAACCCAGAAACATTGATTCCCTTGTGTTTGACACTAGGGCTGTAAATCCTTAGCTGGTAGAAACAAAGCCATAAAGTGGTAGAAAATTGTGATTTTGCACGTGTATCTCTCTTGCAGGACACGCGACGAAAGCAGCGATACAGTAATGCTTTAACCTCTACCACCTCTATGTCATGGATTGATGGTTAGCGCCATCCCATTCTTTCATGTTAAAGCAAAGAGAAAATGACAAAGATAACGAAACTTGAAATTATGACAGATTGCAAGATTAGCTCGGCAGGTTTATGTCAGCTGATGGAAGCTGCAGCCTGCATTGAATTTTTTTTTTTTTTTTTTTTGCTGTCGGAGTTCACAAATGGTCAGATGTCGGCAACACAATTGACTTTATTCATAAAAATTCAACGTTAAGATGCCATTAATACGATCGATTCTATGATTTATGCTTTTGTGTCTCTTGAAATAAAGCTGCTTCATATGATTTGCATCATTATATGCCGTTTCTCTGCAACAGGTGTAGCAGAACAGACTAGGAAAACTAACATCCATAAACAGTGCAAATATGTTGTGGGGCTCCATTGTATCCTAAACTCATTTCCAATCAAATTGGAAGCAACTTGTATGATATTCAAATAAAACTTATACTTGTTTGCTTCATTCCCTTAACAAAAACATATTTTATTCCGATGACTCAATTTAGGAAGCACCTGTCGAGCAGCCCGGTAACCTGATTTTCACCAGCATATCAACCCACTAAAGCAAAAATGGCCTAAGTCATTTTGGTCGGTTTTGAGAAAACCGCACGAAACTGTCCCAAGTTTCCGGTTTTATCACAAATGATGTGCTTTAGCCTGTTTCTCATGACCAAGAACAGTTTTGTTATACATACCTAATGTAGCCATAAAAATATTTTTTGTCAAAAATTGGTGGTTGACTTAGGCCAAAATGTATTAAATATGACACAGGCGTGACATAGGCCAAAATGAATTGACTTATGCCACGTTCATAGTGATCAGTATTTAATTAAAGGTACCTTTTGTATTCAATTCCAACATGTGATCAAATACACCGATTTAAGATTTTTCATGTGTTAGGTTCCTATGAAATAAATGAATGGTCAGTTTTTCAGAAAGATTAAACAAAAGTGTAATGTGACTTAGGCCAATTTTTTAAATTTCAGAAAGATTAAACAAAAGTGTAATGTGACTTAGGCCAATTTTTTAAATTTTAGGTGACTTATGCCATTTTGTATTCAATGTTTGGTCCCTTAAATGGTTAAATTTACAGATTTTAATGGAACGCTGTAAATATGAACAAAAAGGGTCGTCCTTCCTCTTTGGTGTACATGACTCAAAAGAGCCCAATTCTGACTTCGGCCATTTTTGCTTTTGGGATGATAATTGTAGATGGCCCGCTAGTTGCAAACAGTCCATATATACATGTATACCAGTACACAGCTCATGTTCTTGTTTTTGATTAACATGTTATGTACATCAGAAAATTGATATAATGCACAGTGGCGGGAATATGATGGCAAGGTAAATGCAGCATTATCCACAAGCCGTCACTGATGCCTTAGTGCAAATTAAATCCAACCGAATACCAGATCTCTGTCCATTACAGTGACCTCATCACTCTACGCTTTAAACTTTTAATTTATTTCAGACCGTCGCCAGTTGGCAAATGGTATTTTTGGTGACAGGCTTCATTGTTCTTGCTGCAGCCTTGTTCTACGGAATATTTGGATCAGGTAAAAACCATACATATAGTGTGTATTGAGACGCCCTCCCCGCTTCTGTATTCCCGTTGAGAGCAGTGTGATCAAAACGTATGCTGCTCTGTCAGTTTACCTGTGGGGGTTTTTTGTTTAATATTTTGGTCTTTTTATGCCCCACCCCACCCCACCCCCAAGGAGTAGGGGGCATGTAGCGATTACTTTGTCCGCGCGCGTGTGTGTGTGTGTGTTTGACAGTTTTCACGCGATAACTCAAAAACTTTTTCACTTAGGGGTTTCATATTTCACATCCATATAGTTTTGAATAAAGTCTCGAAGGATTTCAAAGATCGGTGACCTTGACCACATTGCCAAGGTCACAGAGCCATTTTAGTGAATTTGGTTTTCACGCGATGACTTGCAAAAAAATTGTGCAAAAGTTGTAAACATGGCTTCATAAAAATTTCAAAGGTCTAAATGACCTTGATCTTTGACCTCTAGAGGTTACATGTAAATTACAAAAAAATGCATTGTTGCAATACCTACAATTTAACCCAAAATGACTGAAATTGGATGAAAATTGACCACGTTATGACTAAATAAAAATTTCAAAGGCCAAAATGACCTTGATATTTGACATTTAAGTGTCACATATAAATATACAGTGTTACACTCTTTACAATTCAAGCCAAACATCAACCAAATAACACGAAAAGGGACCAAATTGTGGCAAGATTAAAATTTCAAAGGGCAAAATAATCTTGACTTTTGACTATAAGAATTCACATGTAAATTACAAAAATGTGCAGTGTTACAATTCCTACAATATAAGCCCAACAAACCAAATCAGATGAAAACTGAGCAAGTTTTGGCTGGATGAAACTTTCAAAGATCCAAAAGACCTTGACATTTGACCTTTAGAGGTTACATGTTACATACAAAAATACGCGGTGTTGCAATATTTACAGTTTGGGTCCAACATGGTCAAAATTGGATGAAAATTGACAGAGTTATGGCTGGATGAAAATTTTAAAGGTCCAAATCACCTTGACTTTTGACCTTTAGAGGTCACAAGTAAATTACAAAAATGTGCAGTGTTACAAACCTATACATTGAAGTTGGATTAGTTCCTGCACCAATAATAGTTTTGGAGATATTCTAGATTCAAATTTGCAAATAGGCCTTATTTGCATATTTTCAAAACCATTGAACCTCTTTACAAAAACTCAAGACTTCTTGTGTGGAAATATAATCATGCCAAGTTTTGAGTTTCTATGTATAATGGTTTTTAAATAAAATGTCAGTCAAGTTTGCCTATAAAAAAAGAAAGAATGAATTCCTAGAAAAACAATATGTCTATGTTGGCACACAGACATAATCAGTGCATAGCTTTTGTCTTTTTATGCCCCCTCAAGAAGGCGCGGCATAAAGCTTTGCCCATGTAGGTCGGTCGGTAGAGAGACTGTGGTTTACTCACCATAACTCAAGAAGTTTTTGAGATAGGACTTTGATACTGCCCAGGTATATACTCCTTTATAACTGGTAGGTGAAGTACGAAGGTGTTTGACTATGACCTATGTTCAAGGTCATGGAGATACTATAGTAAGTTTTGTTTTCCACAAGAAAAGTTTTTATGATGGGACCTGTATATTGTACAGGATTATAGTCCTTATCCAGGGATGGGTGAAGTTCGAAGATGGGTCACCATGACCTAAATTCAAAATCACAAGGCCACTATTGTGAACTTGGTCTCTGCATTGTAACTCAGAAAGTTACCACTTCAATATTGCACGTGGTAATAGTCCTCTATTACGGTTTGGTCAGCTTAGAAGATGGATGACCTTGACCAAATTCTCAAGGTCATCAGCTAGAGACCTATTGGTGAACTTTGTTTCCGCATAATAACCAGAGGTGTTTTTGACCTAGGCCTTTCATATTGCGCAGGAATATAGCCTTCTATAAGAGCTAAGTCAGGTTCTGAAATGGGTGACTTTGAGTCAAGCCCCAAAGTTACCGAGCCACATTACTGAATTTGGTTGTTGCTTAAAAACTGCAGAATTTTTTTAGCCAAGCTTTTATTTTGTAGATGTTAGGGCTAGATCAGCTTTAAAGAAGAGTGAACTTGACCTCCTATTTCCCAGGTCATGGAGGTAATATTGTGAGTTTGGTTTCCGCACAATAACTAGAAATTTTTTTTTTATGTTTTGACCTGTGTATTATACCGGATTACAGTCCTTATCCAGGGGTGGGTGAAGTTTGAAGATGGATGACCTTGACCAAAATTCAAAAGTCACAAAGCCACTTGAATGAATTTTAAGTTTCTGCATTGTAACTCAGAATTTAAGCTATGAATTCATTGCTGCACATGGTAATAGTCCTCAATTAGGGCTTGGTCAGAAATATTGAATGACCTTGACCTAATTCTTTAGGTCATCACCTATAGCCTACTGTAAGAGCTAGGTCAAGGTCTGAAATTACTGACCTTGAGTCAATTCCCAAAGTCACAGAGTCACATTATTGAATTTGGTTTATGCTTAATAACTGCAGGGTTTTTTGAGCCAAGGCTTTTATTTTGTAGATTTTGATAGTCTTCTGTTGGAGCTAGGTCAGCATTAGAGAAGGGTAACCTTGCCCTAAATTCCAAGATCACTAGGCCACTTCTGTGGATTTGTTTTCTACATCCACTTTCCAAGGTTATGCCCAATTTAGTACTATCAACAGGGTAATGATGGAAAACATAATGACGGTAGGGGGGCATCTATGTGTTACAAACATGTCTTGTTTGTTTTGTTTTTGTGGTGAAACGGGACCTCTGATAGTGATAATATTTAGATAGAAATAAGTTCTGTGTTTGCTCTTCTTACATATGTCACAAGTGTTCATAAATGAGAGAGACCAAATCAGTGCATAGCTGCATGTAGCTCTACTGTATATATGCTTTGTTGAAAAAAACAGGGAATATCTCTTTCATCGCAATATTGCAGGAGATCCACAAAAATGGGCAGAGCCAATCCCTGAGTTGCAGCTGGTGGACAAGATTGACCCTATGGCCAAAAAGCCTTATCAGGCTGTGCTTGCTCAGGAGCACATGGGTGCGTCAAGCTTGCTAATTAAACCGGCAAAGACGGCAAAAGAACCTGTAGAATCTGTGCCAAAAAAAGATCAGGAAGAAAAAGAAACACAACTGAACGCTGACGATGGCGCTGACGAACAGAAAGGTGGGTCAGATTCCAATAGACCTGTAAGGAAGAGGACGCAAGGGAAGGACCAATCAACATATGAAAATATATCATGACAAAACATTGACGTAGGGCCCCAGTTATCAGGTAGTCACAGTGTCATTTGATCTCCAATCCGCGTCCATGAATAAAATATTCTTCAAGAATTAATGAGGTGATGATGATGATGATAATACCAATATTTAGTGGAAATATTTATTGTATTGGAGACATTTGAAATGAAGACACTAAGGTACGCAATGGTTTTTGTAGGCTGCAAAACTCTTAATTTTCTTGGCAAGAGGTGATAGGTATTCCGCACACAGATTCACAACCAACATTGTAAAACAAATTAGCATAATCCAAGATACATCTATATTAACATAAGAACTTGATTAATGTAAAAGCAAAAACCACATGAAATAGTAAAATAATATGTGTGACAAACACAGATTATGAAATAGTCTGTCCGGTTTTGGGGGGTGGTGGTGTTTTGGGGGTTTCATGTTTGTTTTTAACTATATGATGCAACGTCAACAAATGTTCTATAACATGCTATTTCTTCATTCCGACAATATAATTTATTGGACTTGTAACTGAAAGAAATGTTGACTCATTTTATCTGAGGTTAAAGTAAAAAGATTATTACCTTCATTAGTCCTCTGCACGAGCGGATCTGTGCAACCTGTCGCACACCATAATGATTTGATCTCTGAATCATAGCAACTTTTTGCCGTATTCGCCTCGCTTTGACTCGAACATGACCATCCCATACGGAGGGTTAATGGTGTCACCAATTTGTGATCTTAAGAGAATATATACAATTGTTACTGTGGTACTACTTCGAATTGAAAGAGTTTATGTATGTTTTTCTTCAATACCGATACAGAATTATTGCAAAGCGGTTGTGTTAAAGACATAGGCGACTGGTGCCAAAGGTTGCAGGTTCCATTCCCGCTCGTTCCTAACATAAAAAATAATACTTAATGCTTTTTAATTATGATATTGCTTTGTATATATATATATATATATATATATATATATATATATATATATATATATATGAATCAATTTCGCAGGTGAACTAAAAGTTCATGGTTACTCATGGAGTAAACGGTGGAATTTTAGAAATAAACCCACCATCATCCACTTTCCACACCGTAAATGCACAGGGAATATAATTTTTGTAAATTCTTCGTGATTCTGGCAGGCAAACATGTTAACATTAATATTCACATGAATGATTGTGTTAGTCCTTACAAAAATTTTCAAAGTGCCCTCAAATATCTTAAATGTTCAAATGAGCAAACCGTATAGGGTTCAGTTGAGATTCTAAACTCTGACTGGTGCTCAAAGTTTAAAACCATTACTCATTAGTCCGATCATTCTTTCCCCCAAGTTCTCGACCCCCCACCCCCACCCTCGCAATTTCCAGGCCTTTTGGGCTTACTCTTACACAGCGATTGAGGTCGAGAGACCGTAAAACTGAAATACGCATTAGAATCTCATGTAAATCAGTGGACTCTCAAAATGATCTCATGAGTAGAGTGGAAAATACCTGTAACTGCAGGGCGCAAGTACACGTTATATCGGAAATTGTACCAGGACAATTCCATCTTTATCACAACAAAGAAATTCACGAATGAGAATATTTTCTAAACGTTTATTAGGTAAAGGCATAAAAAATATGTCTTGATGTCTGAAAAAAAAACTTCATTTGTAAAGTAGAAAATGCCAGTGGAAGACATAATAATAGATTTTCCTGGACAAAGTGCAGGGATAATGCATAGCGTATCGTAACAGTAGCAATATTTATTGTCAGATGCAAAAAATGTAATATCCATAGGATTTTTTATCACGGGAAAGGAAAATTATATTCGCCAAGTTGATGTCTGGTCAAAAATGTGACACTAATTATAGCATTATATGCATGTCGTTTCTAATGTGCTATGTTGATTCGTATCTCACCATCACTCGGGGATGAGCTCTTTGTGTGTGCCTTGATACATGTGACTGTTGTTGAAATAGCGGGACATGTTAAAGCTGACATGTGTCCGTGCACGCACGACCAGTTATCAGACACATTCACACCTTCAATGTTTTAAGTTTGCCACTTGAAAAACAGTATCGGTCAACCGGGTTGTTTACCTAAAAACGCCAATGGTATTGTAGTCAGGAGGAAAACACAGCACTACAATGCGTGACTGGAATTCAAATATCTCTTTTAAAGGTAACGAGAAGTCAGGCAGAAAAATGGGCTACGATTTGATTCCTGTGTAGGCTTTTTTGCTGTGATATCATTCTAAAATGGTCACGTGATAATCAGCTTTTCTTTGTGACCCAGCCTTCCCAGGATACCATTGCATTGGCTGGGGTATAGCAACTTTTTAGCTGACAAGAAATTGAGTACATCGGTCTGTCTCATTGATATAATTTGTATGTATTTGGCCATCTGGTGGTCGAAACAGGTCTCATCTGCTTGAATGATCTGGGCCATCAAGTATGGCTTGCAGTCCGAGGAAACCTCACTCTGTGGGCTACGTATTTTTTGTTGGCGTTGGCAAGAAAGCACTTGGTATGCTCAGCAGACAACCGCCAAACCCTATGTAAATTTTAATGTTTAGATTTGTTCTTTTCTGACGAAAGGTTTTCTGTGTTGTACATGTCAATTTTGACTTACAAGAAAGCGGAATTCCCTTCGGACACGCATAACTTCAGTAACAACTGATGGTGCTCAGCATTTTCATGTCCCGGAGCCTTGCCCGAGGAGATTACGATGTTCGGTCTCGGATATTTACGAACAGTTTGGTACCTGTTTATAAAACAGTAAGCTTGTTTTGCCTCATGTGTGTACAAAGCTATATTTTGTTGTTGTATGTTGCTTTCTGCAGTCTCAAGTGTTAAAGCCATTTTCTATCTCTGTATATGGATTTATTTTCGTTTTGTCTCAGATTAGTGAGATCCACTTTTTGATCTCTATCGAGTCATATGTAACTTTATTCGGACTCAGATGTGCACCAATTTTATTTTATTTTTGTAGTTATACCTTTTTATTAGGTTATAGCTCTCTCTCTCTCTCTCTCTCTCTCTCTCTCTCTCTCTCTCTCTCTCTCTCTCTCTCTCTCTCTCTCTCTCTCTCTCTCTCTCTCTCTCTCTCTCTCTCTCTCTCTCTCTCTCTCTCTCTCTCTCTCTCTCTCTCTCTCTCTCTCTCTCTCTCTCTAACTCACCCTATATCCATTAAACTGCTTTCACCACCACCACCACCGCCCTCCTTTGGTTTGACCCCGCCGTCTATAATGGTATTTTGTGATCATAAATCTGTATCTTTGTTTGACTGCATATGAACGGACCAGTTTTTGGTCATACTGCAGATATCTGGATCTTACCCTAGGCCTTTTTGGGGGTGGGGGTGGGAGGGTGGGGGGTGGGGAGTTATTTAAATATCCTGGACTAACTGCTGCTTTGTGCGGAAGAAAACCCAAAACTGCTTGATAACGTTTATAAATATCAGAACACTTGCGTTTCAAAAAGTTAATAAAGATTTTTTTCTGTGAAACATTTATCTGTGGGGCGATTATTGCATTGGTTATGATAATGGTGCTTTAATATCAAACATTTGATTCTAGGCCAAACGATATATATTTATATTTGTCAAACATTGGCCTCTTGACTTTTGTATTTATAAATCAGAAAAACATGGTTGGAGGTGTTCCATGTTTTCACTTGGATTTTGAATCGGTTCTTTGATATTAAACTTATGGTGCATATTTGAAACAGCAATGCTACATTGGTCCACCAGAATGAACTGTACTGTATTTTAATTTCATATAGCTATATACATTGTGAATGTCACCCATGCAAGTGTGCAGGTTTCTCATTAAAATGAAATATTACTTATTTTAGATATCTTTGGTTCTGGGTATGTACGCATTATGCTATAAAACAATAAATATTACTACACCTATTACACAAAATGCATAATTACCCGCGTCTTTCCCGTGAATATACCAATATTTGAAGTTTGTAACCAATATGGTAATAAATGGGTATTTTGTAAACCGGCAAACGGGGTAAGGAATAATAAAAGAAACGTTCAGATGCGTTAAATTACAACCAATATAAATAATATGTGACGTTGATGTCGATGTCTGTTTTTGTGATTGCTATATTGGACACTTTGCGGAATTAATGAGAAAGAAAGATGCGTTATGCTTGAATGGAAGCAATCGTGTACTTTTAATGGAAGATACGGTAGCCAGTTTCAAAGGTACAGATGAAAACTGGCAAAAGAGAGACGTAACTTTCCGTGACAATTAAGGTCTTTGTGATTTTGATCTGGCTCCATCACTTCATGGTCAAATTTGAGCATAGTCCAGATCGTCTAATTGCACAGCAGACTACTCCAAAACATAGCCTGCAGGGCCGTCGTTCTGTTATCAAGTTCACCTTATTGGTTGTCAGTTGGACGCAGATGTAAATATCCACATTGCTAACAGCTGACAAAAAAATGGCAGCTGTTGCTTATGGCTCCAGGCTCCAGTTATGTGGTCGTTAGGTCCGCACCGATGTCTTCGAAAAATAAAACAATTATTTGCCTTCTGAACGTATACTTTTTGTTTTCAAGGACATACAGTCGCGGATGTAAACTACTACATGTAGCCTAAACAGATGATTGGTACCAAATATGTGATATGTACAGTATAAATTATTATGCCTGAGTGAAATGTATTTACGATTGTTCGATGTTGTTTCAATGAGCATTGTGTTATTAAAAAATTACTGTGATCAAATCATATGACCAGCATTTCGAGTTAGTTTATTTATACGTCCCAACACGAATATATGCACAGGATCAACTTTCCGAAGTACAGTCTGCTCTGTGTGTGTGTGTGGGGGGGGGGGGTGGGGGTGTGTGTGTGTGTGTGGGTGTGTACCATGCACCTGATACTGAGTAAAAGGTTTTTATTACCAAGTCAAATGCTCTACCCATTTTTTATTTAAATAACCAGTAGTTCCCGTATGCGGTGCTGCCCCCTGTCAGGAGTCTCTTGCGTCAGCATCTTACCGTTTTTATAACGCCATTCTTCCTAAATTTATGATCAGGGATTGACAACATTTACTGCTGAAATGAGCTGAAAGCATTGAGAATTTTTAATTAGGATATCAAACAGGAATAACGCCTTGATTCCCGACGTCTGCTTCCCACAATTTTACTACCGTCACTTGATTCACTACAATCTTTTGAGCCCGGTGGACACGGGTACATGCAGCTGCGATTTGTCTGGTCAGTTGCCTGCTGCATTGCCTTTAGCTATCAATCAAGACAAGTGACTTTGCTAAGTTTAAAAGGATGTTATTTAAGTAGTCATGATAGCAAATACTCCTTTTTTTTTTTTTTTTTTGGTGATTTGTCTTCCTGAAGCTCTTGCTATCATACTGTTGAAGCATTCACCTAAGAAAGTATGTATATCCTGCAAGCACGATATGATATTGTATTTTTTCATGGTGGTTGTATCTCCTGTTGTACCATTAAGTCAATTCCGTGAACGCTTTCACCAGGTGATCGATTAGTATCAGCATCAATAGGGGTCTCAATATGAAATACCCCATCTGTGCTTTCAATGATGAAATGCGACGAAAATTGCATTGCCCCTACTTAAGTTAAACAATCCAATTTTATAATATAATAAAACGTTGCCATTCATTGAAACTTCAAGACATCTTAACGTGTATGCAAGACGAAATTACTATTTTGAAATGGATCATATCATGTTCAGATCACTAGATCTTTATTTATCTGAAAGCTCTGTGGATCTAGGTCTCATTTGAAGCTAAACCTTACAAAATGAAAAACTCAATAAGCTGTGGCTCACTGTTTGAAAGTGATGGACCTGCCACGTTATTCTGCACTCGGCACAAACCTGTTGTTTAGTTAACACATTTTATTAACCATGAAGGGAAGGGACTGGAAAACAAGCACGATGTTTATATTAAGTCCGCTCCGAAGACGTATATACACGATCTTGATCAAAATAAACAACTGAATTAACATAATACTAAGCTACAGAATTACCGATGTGTTGAGATGAAGATCAAAGCTCAGCGGAAAACCTATCCGTGCATAATACGTAACTTGCGGTTAGCATACAGCTATTAAAAGTAAATAGACAATAAAAAAAATGATATTTTCAACTTCATTGCTACTTACGTATAACATACAATCACAATATTTTGTTGAACTTTCATTTCTGGGAAAAATTAAAATGCATCAAAATTGGTGCAAATTTGTTTTGCTCGTAATCCCTCCATCTCAATGTCACTTGGCGTAGTCATGCTATCATGGGAATACACTCAAACTTCGTTTTACTTTTATTATGCACACCCCTGTTGTCCTCGTGCCTTTTAATTTAACAACAATATTTCACTGCTTTGAGATTTATGCGTTCAAACCTTGTACTGTGTCGTTGACTTGGAACATAATCCCACTAGTGGCAATGGCGTGACACAATGCAATAGTATGTGTGATATTGCACGAGAAGTGAGAATTTTTTTTCCGTGGTTGCTTACATGATAGTTTAGAGAACACTGTTCAACTGACTGGCCGAGTTCCTGTATAGGGAAGGACTCCGCATCACCCGAAATCGACCGGAGAATGGGCCGGTTATGTAAATTGTATTCTCGACTTGGCTAGTTTTTTTATTGTTTATCCAGTGACTACAGCTGTAAGTTTGAAATGACAGCAGAAACAAAAATTGTGTTTTAAAGTTTATTAAATACGCAAACTGATGACCAGAAATGCAGAGTCAGTGTACAAATATGAAAAATTCCTGAAACTTGGCTTAGGAATATAACGCGTCAATTCTGGTGGGAGCATAAGTTTCATCCTCCAGGCTTTTCCCGGTAATATAGCTATACCTAGAAAAAAAAGCTTTGCGTCAAAGCAAATATGTGTCTTCTGTTTGTGATTCACTGGATGTGCCGATGGCACAAACCACTACATTGACGTTGGGGCGGCACCTCTACCTATAATAGTTTTAAAATTATTCAACATTTAAACTGTTCAAGTGCCTTTAATAGTACAAATCAAAACTCTTTTATGGTTCACTGGATGCAACTACAGCACAAACCTGAAATTAAGATTGTAATGACACCTCTGCCTATAATACTTTTTAATATAGTCAAGATATAGATTTTCAAATGGCCATACTTTGCATGATTTTTAGAATGTTTACTCCCTTAAAGAAAGAAAGAAAGAAAGAAAGAAAGAAAGAAAAGAAAGAAAGAAAGAAAGAAAGAAAGACAAAAAGAAAGAAAGAAAAGAGAATGTCTGTGTTGGCACACAGACAGAAGTAATAGATAAAAGAACAGATGAGCAGATTAAAGGAGTGAAGACTGCTCATTGTCATTGAGGCACCCAAGAATACTATATATTAAACACCAACAACCAATACCTGCCTTGCCATTTACGACGTCATGCGAGCCATGGGAAGGCAACGTTTTCCTGACTTTTTTTTGTCACCCTTGTTTTTTCTTCTACAACAAGGCCATGCGAAATTGTGGTATCGGAGGGTAAAAAAGGTGACCAATACACAGTTTATTATGAATGAGGTGCCATGACACTGATCTGTTAACTCAAGACAAGCATGCCTATATGCGCTTACTCAGTTAGCTGCCCCGCCCCTTGTCTCTCTGTGGTCTACATGTTTTCCTGGACTCCCGTCGGAGAGTTTGACTTATGCTTTACTGTGTCCTTAAACTGGCTGTATTTAATCCACTAAAACATACAGCATTAAATTTTGTATCTTACAGCAATAAATACTATCACTGTTTTATGGCTGATCACTGGTAAATAGCACAGACGATCCGTATTTTGAAGATTAATATAAGACCAGACATATCTTCCACGCAAACGTTGACTGAAGGGTCTGCCCTTTGCTCAAATTAGGTCATGTTGACACCAAAATCGAATCAGTTCATCTTACTAGGTAAGGTGAGCATATTGTCAAATTTCAGCAAAATACAACGAGGCATGCTGTAGATATCGCGGTAACGAGAATGTGCACATCCGGACGGACGGACGGACGGACGGACGACCCGAAAACGGAAAGCCCCCCCCCCCCCCCCCCCATGGGGCGGACCCTGAAGAACGTCTCGGGTTTACAAAAGCGGGCGAGATACATAATATAGTAAGTGTTCATCATAAATAATTATACTGACAGCATGTTAAATATAAAAAATAAAAAAAATTCCATGTTGGGTTCTACTGACAGCATGTTAAATATAAAAAAAAATTCCATGTTGGGTTCTCTCTCTCTCTCTCTCTCTCTCTCTCTCTCTCTCTCTCTCTCTCTCTCTCTCTCTCTCTCTCTCTCTCTCTCTCTCTCTCTCTCTCTCTCTCCTCATCAATTCATAATCGGCATACCGACCACAGGATGTTCAAAATTTGTTATAGCTTGCTCGTAGTGTCCTGGCACTGAACCAAAAAACCCTTCATCGACTCTTATATCAGCGCACTGCCTGAAGTTTTCCTCCTCATACCCACCATCGAAGTTCACCTGTCACTCACTTCCAAGTCCTGTTAAACTTGCCTGTCCCTGTCTTTCCAGTTCTAAAGATAATTTCCGAGGTCTTATCGACAGTCAAAGTTTTACCGTACACGCAGGAATTGGCAAATTATGCACCAATTTACCATTCATTCGTTACAGCCAAATTGCCTACACTACTTAACACATCATATTGGGAGAAAAGTATAACAAATATATAAGTGAATAACATGAACAACAACAACAACAACAAAAGCAAATTTCCATATTTAGTAAATCCGTGAAATCAAAAATCGGGATCATGTTATATACTTCCGTGAAAGATGTCCTGAGTCACTGTTTTCCTGCTTTACACATAAATCATTGTTTGGCGGCATGAAGTCAAGCAGATATGATATAAACAAACATAGAGGAGTGTTTAAATCCCACACACGAGTATAAAGATGTTCCACTCTATACAGTCTGTAAATGTGGGTTAGAAATGGCAGGATCAATAGTAGGAGAATCTGACTGGGTATCCAGCGACAGTCTTTTGTTGCTCTCTCTGAACACCAGCACCAACGGCACAGCGGCGACCATGAACACAAACTGTGCCCAATCCAGCCACACCGTTCCTGTGTGAAAGTAAAATTATTCACTGTGCATATATTATAGTAAAAGTACAACATTCATTCCTGTAGAAGTCTATACGTAATGTGCTAGTTTACAGATTATTATATAAATCTGCTTTTCTGACTGAATTATTGAAAAAAAAGTACTTGCATGGTAAGCATATTGTTTCAAATTATGAATGTTTATAACGTGACAGGAATCTTCCAACCTATTCTTTTTAAAAATTCAAAAATAAAAAAAAAAACTTACGAACGCGAGTTACAATACCTGGTACAAATTCCTAGCACTGTAATTTACTTTTTCTTACGCTTACTAAGAGCAGAAATATATATTGTATATATTCAGTATGTAATGGTCCTTGGTCAAAGTAAACATTGTTTGAATTGTGCAATCGTCATGTGTAAATCGGTAGAAAGATCAGAAATTTTTTTTACACCAATTGTCGAATTAACACACTAAGACAAAACACAAATACACAGGAGCACACGAAAATGAATCTGTCTTATCTCAGTATAAACTTATAAACCCTTAGTGAAAGCAGGGATGTGGAAAGAGAGTGAAAGCTATGTTAGTTTGTTTAGATGCAGGTAAGGCAGTAAGTAAGTAGGTTTAACAAAGCAACCTTTTACTCCTTCAATTTATGTCTTTCACCTTTGACAGCAGATTTCTCCGAATCAAATTTTGATATGAATTCTCACATTTTGAGATGACCTTGTTCAAAAACCGTTCGAACAATTCTTACAAACTCAGCGGGAATAGAAATATAGAATGTAAATCCCGGGATGTAAATTACTAAGTTGTTGTTAGTTTGGTGATTGGTTATTTCTTTATGTGACTTTTGAAGGTCCAAAAATGAAGATATTGTTAGGGTCTGCTGAAAACACTTTGAACACACAAAATAAGAACTCTTCTGTTTAAAGATAAACAAAACAATTATCGATTTCTAAAGTATAGTTAAAGGGTTTTTTTTTCCACATTTTAAAGCTTGTAAATGTTATATGTTTATGGTAACCTTGTTTTAAATTGCCAATGATACCCCTTGACTAAAGCACCACTCATGCCTGAAAACAACAACTTCCAAACTTCCAAGTCACACGAGAGAACATAATTCGTCTGTCTGTAACAGGAACTAAACAGATTTCTATGTATAGATACAGAAGCAGAGACACATAAGAACGATAAAAATGGAACTCCCTCACGGGTGCCAGGATAGTTCCTGGTCGTTAATGGTTTTGAATTTTTTACCTATATGTGGAATCATCATCACACCATAAAGACAAATAGGGCCCGCAACATACAAGACAGTCTGGACGGAGACTGAAATGATCTCCGGAATTGGATACACCGCCTCCACGGCCATCTCCATGTAGATTGGCATTGGACCAGCCGAACAGGTTACCAGAATGGATGTGGCCACGAACAAACTAGCTGTGCAAGGAAAAAAAACAAAAGGGGAAATATGTCAGGCTAGAGAATTACTATTGCAAGATAATCGCAAAATTAACCCCTCTCCCTCCCCCTCCATAAAAAGCATTTCTTCCGGCGGATCGCTCTTGTTCACCTAGCCATCGCATAGGTGAAGTCAATAACAAGCTGTGCAAGGAAAAAAAGAAAAGGGGAAATATGTCAGGCTAGAGAATTACTATTGCAAGATAATCACAAATTTTAGCCCTTCCCCCCCCCCCCCCCCCAGAAAGCAACTCTTCCGGCGGATCGCTCTTGTTCACCTAGCCATCGCATAGGTGAAGTCAATAACAAAATATCAGATGGCCAATGACCTTGACCTAATAGAAGGTACAAACAATAAAATTCTTCGTGGAGATTACGTATCAAAAGTAAACAACGCCAATTAAGGCCATCACAAAATTTTGAAGTCTCTAGTAATCCGAGACGACACTTTCTGGATTAACAGTCTTTTTTTTTGGAATTTTTTTATATCTGCTTACTGATGAGATTTTTTTATAGTAATAAAGCTGAATATATTTATACCCAAGGACCAGCTGACGTAGCCCCGTACTAACAGCAGCAGCCAAACACCAGAGGTGGCCCCGATGAGAAGGATGACAGTCAGCAAGGTCTTTCTTTTGGTGTTCCACACGTCAGCCACTCTGGCAAAGCAAGGCAAGACAAAGCTCCAGCATTGCAACAAACCCATGTAAGCAACGAGTTGTATCATACACTTGCACACAATTTATCTCTTTTTAGAAACCAGGAGATGCGATGGGGTGCATCAGTGACGGGGAAATCAATGGAGCATTACCAGCACTGATGAGACATGCCTCATACCCTAATGTGATAAAAACACAGACATGCTTGCTTTCTTTATTGCTTTTTCTTCCTTCCTTCCTTCCTTCCTTCCTTCCTTCTTTCCTTCTTTCCTTCCTTCCCTTCTTCTTTCCTTTTTTCTTTAGTTGATTCTTTCTAAATTTTGTCCCGAAGTTTTCTCAGAAATCGTTACAGCAAAAATCCAAAATTATGCATGATCATAGCCTTCTTATTGAAATTGATCCTATGATTTGGAATAATTAATATTTGAAAATTGTGCAATTGAGACGCAATTGATAGTTCACATATTATATATAGCTGCAAAACTGTTCTAGATGGAGATGCTATTCCGAGTTCAAGATGCGGGATTGAATCATAGGCAAATCCAATGCCCTTCGTACAAAAGTATTTGAATTTCATTTAAAGTCACTGAATTGCCACACACTACACATCACTCCCCTCCCTACAAAGAGCTGGTCACTGTTATCATGGTTTTACCTGCATGCTAATATAAAGAAGAAATGGCTTGAGCTGTCAGAAACTCTTCTCACATTGGTGACTTACAATCCGCAGTACTATTAAACGTCTGGTTTGAAAGGCTTAGGTCCTGTGGCAAATAATGAAACACTCACAACAACTGGGAAATAAAGAATAAATATGAGTCTCAATAAATTAAAAAGAATATCTTCCTGTTTATTCTATGCATATACCTGAGACCAATATACCTGAGTAGGCGTATCACAATGTTACAACAATCATGTCTGCAGTGGGAGGATCCATAGATCCCAAGAGACCACTGGATCCCTGCGTAAAAGGCTCAATGTGATATCCATTATCATGAAAAGTAGAAGTGGTGAGTTGGCTCAACCAATCAACGCATTGCAGTCTTCCAGTCCACAGGGACCGTTTTGACAACTTTGTAGATTTCAGACACAGGAACTGGAGTGTGGAAGAGTTAAAAAGTTTGTGGATCAGTGTAATGTCTGTAATTTGCTTAAGCAAACAATGGAAGACTTTGATGATTTTTTTTTCTTTTTGTAACAAGTGATCATGGGACCTTTTCTTCATAGGCACTATAATGGTAGCATCCGATCAGCTCAGATTTTTTGGGGGGGGGATTTTTTTTTTTTTTTTTTTTTTTTTTTTTTTTTTTTTTTTTGTTGTTGTTGTTTTGTTTCATGACAATGAAACAAAAACAGTCAAGTGCAAAATATATTACATGTAGTTATTTCCCGTTGGATAATAGCGTCCTGTATACATTTTATATGGTGTACGAATAATGTTTATTTCAGTGTCCATGTACATAAACTCATAACATACATACATTTATCATTGAACAAATTTTCAAACATTTCAATTTTTACTAATTTTCAAGGCACATAGATAAATTTGTTTGCAATCAAATCTTCTTTTTCTAGTCACAGAATTGCCATCATCCTGTGGCCAACAATTTCGAAATTTGACGGCCACAAAATACGGTTGCTGTTGAAACAACGTTATAATTGTAGATGTAACATGAAGCCCATAAATGTGTTGAATTATGATTTAAATTGACGCATAACAAGATCAGAGTGTAGATTTGCTATTATGTAGATTTATGTATTAAATTGTACTTACTTGCCAAACATAATTCCAAAGACAGATGCAGTCATAGCGGCACAAACCGATATCCAATTTGCCATAGCCTACAACCAAACATTATTGTAAAATTTTCCAAATGGTTTAGTTGAAAGCCGAGAGACAAATTGTGTTTTATTTAGTGTCTTGTGTTTTTTTTCCCTTCTTTTGTTATTGAATCATGTTTTTTCATTCTGGTACATATAGAATCTTATGGTACGTTTAGAAGGAACAAAAACTAAGAGGCCCATTGGCCTAATGCGCTGCTGAAAAACCATCACCAAAAAAGTAATTTGTTGCAATGCATTCCCTCTACGACCTGCAGAAATTAGTCAAGGTCATCCATATCATGCAATATCAAACTTCCACATGGTACACATTTGTGGTACATTTGGTATCATCTGCCTTAGTGCTTAATGACCTTGAAAATTAGGTCAAGATCACACAACATATGACAAAATTTGACCATTGGTCTTGTGCATATTTGGTGTAAATTTTACCGTTCCATCTCAATTTATTGCACAATAATGCCTTTAAATGGCATTATGCTCTGATCCCTATGATGTTAGTTCCAAATATTACCATCAGTGGCGCCCTGATGACTCCTAATGTCATAAACGTTTGCCTGTATCATGTTCCTGTAATGGTGTATGGACGTTCGAACACAAGTCGAGATGTAATGTCCAGAACAACAAATCATTTCACAAAATGCGTGCCTTTTGTCACCTGGAGAATATACGTCAAGGTCATCCATATTATGCAAGTTCAAAGTTCCATAAATGATGCTTCACAGCATAATTTGTAATATTTGCATAATTCTTTCTCAAAATGTTGAATTTAGAGTTGTTTTCGACAGTGTATAATGACCTTGAAAAACTAGGTCAAGGTAACTGATACTTTAAAAAAAAATGACTATTGACTATTATCACAAAAACGAACTTTTGTTGCCTATAATAGTAGTTCTAAATTTTACTACCACTGGCGCCACCATGACTTCACATAAAATCAGAATCTTGCCTGTAACATGTTCCTGCAGAGGTACATAGATGCATGCCCACAAGTTCACATGTAATGACCATCACCAAAAATTCTTTTCTTGAAATGTGTTTCCTCCCTGACCTTGAGAGAGTAGGTTAAAGTCATCCAAATTATCCAGTATCAACCTTCTTCATGGGATATACATTTGTGATAAACTTGGTATCATTGGCCTTTTTCTTTCTAAATATACCAAATTCAGTCTCCTTTACGAAGTTCTTAATGACTTCCCAAAATACGACAAAAGTTGGTTATTGGTCTAATGCATAATTGGTGTATTTTTTGTACTTCTGTCTCAATTTATTATCACAATAATGGATTTAATGTGTTTTGATACAGTTGATATTAATTCCAATAATAACTACCAGTGGCGCCACCATGACTCAATATCGGATAGACTTTCATCTGCTTTATATTCCTGCCCTTGTATATGGATGTGAGACCACAAATTCGGATGTAATGACCATCACAACGATATCATTTCCTGAATGTATTCCCTCTGTGACCTTGAGAAAGAGGTCACAGTCATCCATATTATGCAATATTCAACTTCACATATTAAGCACATTTGTTTCACATTTGGAGAAATTAACCTTATAATTTCTCAAGATAACGAATTTCATAAATTTTACCAAATAACAAGTCATATACCCTGTTCACCAGAAGATGGCGCCTGTAGTACTGTTCACCTTATACATAATCGCCTCCAGAATAGTTCCACCAAATTTCAGAAGGATCCATTGAATATTAAACACACAAGGGCATTTTCTTTTTTCTTTTCTTTTTTTTCACTTTTAGGCCCCTGTACTATGCAATCCACCGGATGGCCCCATCAATGCCGAAAAGAACCTACATTTTAATGCATACAATATGTATGTATACAAAAATTTCAAAGGCTAACATAAAAATTGTAGACTTTATCATGATTACAAGCAAGTGTTTACAAACGGACGAGCAGGCGGGTGGGCGGGCAGACGGACAGAGGGAAAGAATGACGGACTGACATGAGTGATGACATAAGCTCTACGGCATATGATCAGCAGAGCTACATATGGAAAGTTAAAACAAGAAAGAAAAAATAGAAACAAACAAGCAAAAATAAAAAACAGAGAATACTGATGGAAACGCACGCAAGGTGAACTTCAAACTGATGCGAGCAAATGCCCCAGGTTACCGATATCCTAAACACAAATGTGTAAAACACACTATTGCCAATAGAGACCAGTAGGGACTCTGATAACCCATAATGCACCACACGTATATCACTACATTACCTGTGACACTCCAATTGGGCGAAGGATGATAACCATTAGACTTGTCCAAACATTGTTGGCTCCTGCTGCAGCAACTCTTGCGACGGAAATAACCCAGAACATGGAACTTTCTTTCCTAAAAATACATACATTGAAAAAATTAAAACAAAATTACTGCAGTAACCATAATAATGCATTGCGGCACATTTCTTGTGAAAGTGAAATTCCAACAGGTTCAACGACCAGAACACATAAAATTCAGCCACTTCCAGGAGAAAAGTTCTTGCAGCTAATGGCAAAGCTGAAAAATCTATTCTTTTTTTCTTTTTCTTTTCCTTTTTTTTTCTTTTTTTCCCCCATATTGTATAGAGGCTTAGGAATTAGCTTATGAAACTCATGTCAAACAAAAAAAAAACTGTTAGGACAGATTCCTCGACGTTCCCCTGACGTCACTGTCTGCAGGTATCTACACACGTTGGAAGGGACATGCGGAAAGTTGCAAGAAACAAACACTCACTGGTAGGAAAGTAAGTTCAAATTTCCTTGACGTGAAAAAAAAAGGGATTAAATTATATACCGTTGCAAAGCTCACGTTCTGTACATTACATTCGTGTAATTCGTTTATTCAAAAAATGTTTCCTTTCGTAATTATCACGCGTAAAACGGAAGTCGGCAATGCACAGCAACAAAAACGCTTGAGAAAGGGAAGAAACACGATTGTTCAAACTCGCATTAGGGTCATTTATTTTCGCGTTAGTAAAAAGCAACAAAAAGCAGTCAAAAAGCGTATGTTCTTAGCTTTTTGACGAGGTATTATACTTGAGGGTAAAGATAGTTGGTGTGATACGATAAACTTGACAACATAGGGACATTTCACAGGTGACCAAACTTAGGTCTATACTTCTACACCATCGAGTCTCGGGTGTGTGATTTTTACGAGAGTTATGAAAATAACACCACAAAAGAAGTCGATTTTCATTAAGAAACCTACGGTAGGTCTATGGAATTTATAAACATTGACATCATCATCACAGTAAACATATAGCATACAAAGGGCATTCAGTAAGTTAAAGAAAATAATAAAACTGCTTCTGGTCATGCAGTGACACTATAATGAATTGCTACAACGTAGCAACATTTTGAAAGAGTCATGTCATCCTCATCATGATAAGCATACAAATGGGCCAAAAGGCCCTCTTGGGGAATGGCGGTTGGGTGCAGGCACCTGCGTTTGTTGTCACTCTGAGAAAATGGGACTGGTAGACAGTCTTCATGGTCTTGACCATTGACGTCATTTCCGGTACCATCATGACATGCATAGCATGTCTACCAGCCCCTCACTAGAGTGGAAGGGAGGATGACGTCATTTCCGGTTGACCTTAGAATTCGATAAGACTTTGACCTCACTGCGCATATCACTTCTGGTGAACGTCACTTCGGGGGAGAAGGGAATTTGGGGGAGGAGGAGGGTCGTACTTATCCCACTATACTACACATGTAATCCTTATTTCATGCGTATGACCGTGTGGATTTTTAAATTGTATATGCAGATATGTCCTACTTGGTGTTTTGTTTTTATGTTACTATAATGTCAGACCTTAGTAAGGGACCACTTCAATTTATTACATGGACGACCTCGACAAAACGACTGAATAACGGAAAGATAAATTAATTAAGTAGTCAGTTGATTGACGCACAGACTTTCTAAGCGGTTTTCTTCAAATAAATGTATTTGTATGGCGCAATAATTTATTGTTTTACAACTCTCTAACGACGGGATTATACAACGGAATAATTCCATGATGCGTTTGCACAATCCTTAAAAATAAGATTATGAAGCATATTTATAGAACACCAATGATTCACCCTGTGCAAGTAGCTCCCGGTCAAGTGTGAAGCTGTACTCTCGTGCTGGCCCTAGTTCAAGTGTAAAATCGTTCTGTAATAGCTCCCCTATGATCGATATTATCGCTTACTTATATTTTGTATCAATGTACGGGGTAAATTCATTATTAACATATCAGGTTTCCGACACCAACCAAGAGATAAACAACTTCTGGGCGAAAATCCTCTAAATCGGAACCAAAACAATTCGTTTACATTCTACTGAAATCATGCGAGGAAATATACTACCCATGCACAGAAATGTTCTGCAAATAATTTGTTTATCAAATAGCACATCGATATACAACACATATAGTGGGGAGAAGCCGACCTGAACAGTTCTCTCATGCCGGTCTTGTAGTCCACTTTATCCATCACGGCACTGATACTGGGCGCCTCTGGTGGATGCGATGGGAAATATATTAGCGTTGCCAAAAATACAACAGCTGTTATGCCACATTCTGAAAGTAGAACAGCATTGTTTCTTCCAATTTACCATATGCGTGGTGTATATTAAGTAATATGTCCCTTTCTATTTCAAATATTATTCAAGGACTAAGACAAATAGTTGGAAAAGTCCCTGCACCAATGCGATTGTGATTGTGGTAAAGAAAATGTCTTTAGCACTCTATGGAGTGCCCGCTGCATGAAGCTTAACATTTTTTTCACAGACTATCGTTTCGGTAAGAACTCTTATACAGTGACCAAAAATGTCAAATTGAAGGACAACTTACATTTTACACACAGTGCTTAGACATATAATTGATACTATCATACTTTTGAAATAACTTGTCAGTAGGCCTTGGGAACCAAGCATATGTACATAATTTATATCCTTACTGTCTTGTCTCTGTGATGCTTGTCTTCTTCATGCATGTCTTTGTCTTTGCACTGTCCTGTGGCACTGGTTTATGTACATTTTATTGTATTTTAGCTCACTGTTCGTTTTTTACAAGAAAGACTTAGATAGGCATCGCCTGCACCCTAATTGCTTTTGACATAAAAAGTGTTTAACGCAACAAATAATGAAAGAAATCCAGGGACAAGGTTTACCGTCTCACCCCAATATAATGGTGTAATGGTCAACCTTAAAGGCAACGCACGAAGAAAGGATTTTAAACAGTAGCAAGAGAACAGTGATGGGCCAGTGCAGCACATGATGACAAAAACGAGAGATAATAAATATAACAAAAGTACGCTCATTCTTCACTCTTGTTGGCGCCATATCTCAAAAAGAAATTGAGATATTTTCTGATGCAATTTAGGGTGACCATTAAAAGCAGCCTTCTTACGACAAACACTGTGTGCACTGTTCTACCTGTTCGGTCTAACTATCAAGCTTTATTTTTTATTAATATTTTAATGTTCCGTAGAAGCTGATTCTTGTTGATCAGACTGACTTGCTACAGCAATATTTGGGATTAGTAAAAATGCTTGCCGACAAAGTATTCAAATTTAAGAGCACCCAGACGTAGGACTAGATCAAGCATTGTATATGAAACACCACAGTAATCTATTATCTCAGAAAAAATACAAGATTTATGTAATATATATGTATTTACAACTTGAAAGAACAACAAGCAGTAAAGATTTTCTTACCGATATATGCAAGACGTAAGATATCACTTTGGATTTCTGGAATATCTGAAAAATGCACACAAACAAAAATCTCTTAAATTTTTGCAACACTAGAAACCAAAGTGCACAACATGGTATTTTGAAAATGCTGTATTTTGGTCAGTACTGCCGTTGGGGTCGGAGTAGGTTTTGGTGATTATTTTATCAGTAAATAACAGAAAATTCCAGATATTGTTTGCTTTTTATATTAACTCTACCATTGCCAATTTCGACCAAAGAGAATGTGTCTGGTATAAACTAATTCTCCCTGAGAGAAAACCGAGTCAACAGCTTTCCCCTGGGCGCAATGCGACCAGAGCGAGCCAAGGGCGTTGACCATGGGCATATTATTTGGAATGATCTTCTATCCAAGTTTCATCCAAAAGTTTGAAAAATAATCCCTAAATTAGTAAAGCACAATTAGCGGACGACATTAAGATATCAGCTGGAAAAAGCGTCATTAGGGTGGAATGACTTCACATAACGATTCTACATTCATGTCCCTTCTAAAGCGACTTTTCGTTCAAGTACCTGCATGCCTATACTCTAGTTTCAGAGAAGAGAATGGTCTAAGTCAACAGCTTTCCTCGGTATACTTCGGACATCCAAAGCGCGTCGTTGAAAGAGTTACGAGACAACGCAAATTTGGGCACCAAAGTCTTAAAGAACGTTGTCAACGCACATGCCGACAAGTTGATGGTCATAGTCCGTTTTTAATCTTCAGCATTATAATACCGTGATTCATATTCAAGATTCTATGTTTCTGATTATCATGAAGCTAACACGTCAAAATGTAATGAAGTGAATACAATATTGTCCTTTCCATGATCTATCCGAAGTGGACACAAGTGTCAAATATGGAACATGATAAGAACATCATAAGTAATTCGTGCTCAAAGCCAAATGTCTTTGCAGTATTCTTTCGATAGCATTGCACATCCCCATGATGACATGAGATTGCATTTGTAGCAAACAACCTCTGAGGGATAGGTTGGTGCATAAACATGGTGAACAACATTTTTTTCGACATATTTGAAAAAATGTCTTTTTCGAATCACAAAATATTTTATTACTAAGTGAGTGCTTTTTTGTAAGAAAGACCTGTTTAACACAACGGTTGATTTTACAAGCCCTCCAATAAAATACATACAATTGTACAATATTTAGGCAAATTATATCAGTTGTAGAGTGTGACTTCCTACGCCAAAAGTAATCTCCTTTTGAGACTTATTTTTCATGTCATAGCCTCGAACCAAAATGCAAGTTTTATTACATGGTCCCAGCATGAAGGGGGGATAAATTAAATAATGTTCGATTTATAGTATAATTTATTGTAAAATAACAGTTCATTTTTTTCAAGATCTGAATGTATCCTGCCTATAAGTTCTAAAACAACAGTTTCTGTAGAGGGGTCCTTTCTAAAACCATACTGATGATGTAGAATAATTTATTATCTGTGAAGTATTGGAATAATTGCATGTGGACAATTCTTTCAAATACTTCAGAGATGGAAGGAGAGATATGGGTCTATAACTATTGAGGTCATGTTGATCATCTTTTCCATGTACTGGGATTACTTTACTTCAGTAATTTTCAATTTTTGGGAAAAGACCCCATTTTTAATGACTGGTTAATTATAGCGGTTACGGGCTTACTATCCCCAGAGCACAATTTGAGAAGAATTAAACATATGTTATCTACTCCAGCGCTTCTTTTTGGATTTAAGTTATTTATCATTTTGTCAATTTGTTCTTCCTCAACATGAGTGAATTGGAAGGTGGAATTAACTTTAATAGTTTGCAGATAAGATTGCAAAGGTTTTTTTCCCTTGGGTAACTATTTTCTCAGCTAAAGATGGGCCAATATTTACAAAGAAGTCATTAAAATATGTTGCTATGCTCTTTGTGTTTCTTATACGTTTGATATCGATGTTCAAATACTTGGGAAATTGTTTGTGGGTATTAGATTTATTGAAGATATCTTTTACAGTTTTCCATGTATTTTTAATATCATTTTTGTATTTATTAAATTCTGTTCGATAATGAGATTTTGCCCTTCTTATCATAGCGTGTACCTCAGCAGAATTCTTGAAGTCCTCTGTCAAGAACATCATACGTCTCACTGTCTGGTGTGGTAGAATGAGCTTTTTTTATACAGCGTATCTCTTTGTTTTATTTAAATAAAATAAATCTTGAGTAATCCATTTTTTTTAATGTTTGTATTTATTTTTTTTTTCTTTTTGAGGGGAAAGTGTTTACCAAGCATCTCATCTAATTTGATTGCAAATTCCTGGTCATATGTTATTTGTGGATTAGCATTAATATTGTTGTCAAAAACAGTTTCGTAGTGTGTTATTTTTACTCTTCAAGAAAGTCCTCAGTAGCTTTGCTCGAGAGGGCCCTGAATTGTACTTACTTATTGTTACTGTGGTTAGCATTTAACTACGATTAATAGCAGAAATTGTGGCCATGTGTCCCAGACAATTTGTGAACTAATATTCCAGTTTCTACAGGAATACAAGAATTAGATTTCCACTAAATATATTGTCAATCAGTGTGGCATTTCGTTTGACATTCTCGTTGGGTACAGAATATTAGGTAGCATGTTATATCCAGTGATGTAATCATAGAATTCTTGATATTTTTCATTGATATTTACTCGGAGTAGATCAATGTGGACATTCTCTGCTAATACCAGGTTATTACTTTGGTTATCTATGTTATTAATTTTAGGCAAAACTCGTGTATAAAAGAGTCAATGGACCTATGATTATTGTTTCCTTTCGGGGAACGATATATGTCACTTGTTTTCAATTTGTTATTTGTATTATCTTCGATATCGAGAAATAAACCTTTTCAGTTCTGAAAGCTACTGTGTTTATGACTTTCTTTACATTTAAGTTATTTTTCACATATGCCATGAGTCCATCTTTTTTAAAACATTGATTATTTCCTTGTATGTACAAGTTGTAGTGTTGGAGCTCAAATTGGTTTGGATCACTATTTTTAGCCAGCCATGCCTCCTGTAGTCAGACTGTACTGAAGAACGCTTCATCTTCATGTAAGCTTCCCTTAATAATTTAAAACTCGTGATATTTTGCATTTACGGATTCAATATTGAGGCCAATAGTTGTGCAAATATTTTTTTGGCTTAATTAGAAAATCTCTCAGATCGTCCATACTAATATTTTTTATTTTGGTTTCAGGGTACTGAATTTCAAATGAATCTAGGTTAATAGATTCAGTTAAGTTAGTGTTGATTACTCCACCTTTGTTGCCTAAAATTTCTTCACTTAGAATAAGCATAACATAGGAAAAAAACTGATTAACTCCCTTGTACCTAACAGACCATTATATCGAAACCTGGAAGACTTTTAACAAGATTTTCTTTTGACACTACCAGGATGTCCGATGTATACAATCTCTGCATGTAGATTGCTCCGTTAAATGACCACGTGGTCTTAACAATCTTTTCCAAACTGCATTGACTTGACATCCACTTGACGGTTTGTTTACATCGTGAGAATGGGCGTGGTTTTACTGTAAAAGTCATAACTAACCATGAACTCCAATGAAAACTGGTAATAAAGAGACCTCGCTCCCAGATAGATATATCCAGTAGCCTTTTTCCTGCTCACGTCTTCATTTGATCAAACTAAATGACAGTTCTAGGCAGAGTTAGAAAATTAGCCTGTTGGCATTGGCGGCGTATGAATACATCTCCAATTTAATTTCACGATATATTTCAACAAAAAATGAAGTTATATGACAGTGTCTCAATGCTACCGAAGTATCTCAATAAGCCTCTTCTGTAAGTAGCTAATCTTACTGTGCCTTGGCCTATGGTCGTTACAGTGAACCATGTTCCGATATTTCTTTGCGTTGTAACGGGACTAGAGTTTTTAGATTTTTAGACAGACAAATCTTCAATTTGTCAGACATAAATGATAACCAATGTGACAACATTTTGGAAAATTATTAAAAAAAAACACCACGTGGGTTTAAAACATCCAGAAGCACACAAATAGACTCGAAGCGAATAGAAAATTTAAATGAAAAGGACTTCAGTATCTAATATATGCAAAGGTTCCACGAGATGTTTATGTGTTTTACCGCATTGCATGATGGCGTGCATTCTTGTCTTAAAAAAGTGTTTTGATAAGTGTATTAAGTATCCTTTATTTCCTACTAAATTACACAGAGTGAAATGTCATGGAATATAATGAATTAATACAGCTGTCGCCAGGAAGAAATTTCCTATCATATTTCTGTAATATTCTTTACGTGAAACCGAAATCTCACTTTATTTTATAAGGTCTGAAAACCGGTTCAGTTAAAGCACATTGATGCAGTCTGTATTTGTATTTCGGTTTGACATGGGCAGTGATTTAACTTGTTGAGGAAAAAATACTTGACGTTGTTATTATTCATTAAATCAAAATTCTTATCCTTTTATTGAAAGTTCTCACTTGTGTAGTTCTTGTGACTTTCACTCTGGTCCACGATGGGAGAAACTGTAAACCTGTGGTGCACAATACAATACAAAGTCTTCACGCCAAGATAGCGATAATACATGCTACACTGGGCAAGGATATGTGAGAACAAGTATATTTCACTGGGCAATACCAAGATTAAGTGAACCGCACGACTACAAGTTTGCATAAGGGACATTCGTGTTTTGTTTTTTCCCACTACGTTTTGTTCAAACATTCCTTATGCAGGTAAGTTTCAGAAGAAAATCTATCTGGTGTTGATAATATCAAGTGTACACTTTGAGGGGGTGGGTGTTTCCAAAAAGTGTACCTTTTGTACATTCACAAAAATGTCTAAAATTATTAACGGCCCGTACGCAGGAAAATCGTCATCATAGAAATGAAACACACTAAAAACGGATGGGTATATTTCTTGTTGAAAAACAAATCTGTATGCTTTTTGTATGTTGCTATAATTTATCAAGTGCAGCCACTCTGCATTATAAAATTCGATCAAAGACACAGTGTTGTAAGATCAACATTCATCAAAACATTTGCGGATGAGCACCGCATCCATCTTTGCCTCTTTTCTTGTCCACCTTTATTGACGTAACTTTGAGTAAGGGAACCGCGTTTTGGGCTTCGGTGGACATACGCAACATCCCTGGGGAGTTTGAACCTAAATAGCATCCCACAAACTTCCACCATGAGACATTTGTTCCAAGGTATTTAAAAATGAGGCAAATGTCTGCGTGAACAAGGTGTTATGGCAGAGCCTCAGTGTGTACATGACAAGTCTCTTGGACGCAACGTCACGTGTACCTTATTGTACAGTAACAGTGTTACGTGCCATGCTTTTTGAGTAAGAATGTCCTTTTGCAAACAATATTTTTTTTGAAAATAGATTAATATTTACATATAAATCTATTTTCAAAAAAAATGTATATATACATATATATATATATATATATATATATATATATATGTATAATGAAATATATTTTCAATCAAATTTATTGTTTGCAAAAGGACGTTCTTTTATATATATATATATATATATATATATATATATATATACATGTATATATATATGTATATATATTATGTGCAATAGACTTAGTAACTTTCTGAGGTACAACAAGATATTTGTCAGTTAGCGAGGATTGTCTGATATCTTGAATGATCAAATTGACTGGACCAAAAATTCGTGCTCTGTCAGATATGTAAGTAGTCATTTTCGGCAAGAAATAGTTACTTGCAGCTTTAAAAGCAAATTTTGATCACCTTTAGTCTAAAATGTTCAATACTACTCGGGTGGGTTCCACGTGGAAATTGATAATCAATTTTTGCTTCTAACTTGTTTTCAATGTACATAATCGTTTTACAAATATGTTTTAACCGTCAACATTCTGTAAATGCATATGCGTAACTATATATAGCTGTACCTATGGAACAGTAATTTGTTTCAATGGATATCTGTAACAAACAGGGTTTCGTGGCACATTATTCTTGACTGAACAAGCCTCTATGTCATTGTATGCATTTATATAATAAGTGAAACAGTAATACCCTCTGTTGGTCTTTTTATCACATTGGATGGATTGGCATTAAGATATTATAATCGAACATAGAATACAATGTCTGGTTCTATCAGCTTGTGTGCTGAAGTGTCATAGAAATCAGATTTTATATCGCACGGTTATCAATTTTGGTTGCTGAACTTTGTATGGGAAGATAGTGGCTTATGAAGGCTTTAGAGACATATTCTGGCAAGTTAATTACACAATGAATGTGGATGACATTTAGTTACCTGTCAGTGGTGTTCATCCACGAAGTCATCGGTGCTTGGACGGCCTTTGAACCTGGCAAAGACAAACACAGGCAATTGCACAATCTGTCTCCATTTCGTGTTTTTTACCAACAGTAATATCCTATCCCAATACTTGGGTGCACTGTTTACCTTTTTGCGACCGAACCCATTAACACATACATACATACATACATACATACATACATACATACATACATACATACATACATACATACATACATACATGTAATTTGTTGGTAACACACCTACTATAGACATACAGGCTGGGCCCATAAGGAAGGCCATGGTTGCTAGGGAAGTCGCTGTGGCCCTTTCGTTCGGTGGGAACCAAGTTGCAGACACCATAGACCCGCCTGAAAATAGTATAACTCCAGCCAGGCCGTTGAAGACATAGCTCAGATGTGCCAACCTGAAACAAGAGTTGCATCGAAAAAGTCTATGCCTTCGCGTTTGTGTGTGGGTTCATACCGCATTCCAAACATTGTAGAGCTACCATATATAATTATTGTGGTATGTGGTTTTATTACACGAAAGGTAAGATAACAATGTTAAGATGACTGATGATGAGAGTTGCAACAAATAGACTGTGTAGCGATGCAGGTCTACATCTGTAATTTAGAGTTCCAAGTAGGCCTACCATTGTAAAATAAAATACTAGTACATCGCAGGGCCTACTTAACCCTGATTCAAGCAATAAACAACAGAACATTTAAAAAGACCGCGTCTCCTTCTTGTAATCTGTCACATCTCAAAGTGACCAAAATCATACTAACGATCAAAATTGTGTGTGTGCTGAGGCGCTTTTAAAACACAACGTCAAGCACCAGTTAGAATACAAGGCTTTGCTTTTCCCTATTAATCATGGCATTAGACCCAATATAAGAGAAGATACAAGTTGCAGTATTAGATCTGCCATGTTGAGTGTCAAGCTGGAGTTTGAGGGGTTTTTTTTCCAAAGGGATACTTTTGTGTCACTAAGTACGAATCCTTAGTCATATGTGCATTGTGCAGTGGCCAATACGAATACGAATTCGGATGAGCAGATTTTTGACACAATAAATATTGGAATGAACCGTTACATCCCTGCGCTGTAGTATGTGTGGTGCCAAGTGTAACATCATTGCTTTCGTGCACGAAATCGTAATACTTATCATTTTCGTGGATGGAATTAGAACAAGATTCACCAATTGTAAGAGCAAATTACAAAATCGAAGTCCCACCACGAAATTAAACTGCTCTATCGATTTTTGTGGACGAAACTGGACGAGAAAAGACACAAAACTGAAAATATTTCACAAAAACCAACAAGCTTGTTGAATTCAGTGCAAGGAATTTTACTAGTTTATCAATTTTGTGCATAAATTCATGTGATATTATGGAATTCGTGCATCGATTGCGTACACAACATCATTAAGTTAATTCATTCGTCCTCAGAATCCTTAACCTTACCAGTTTCGCCCACAGAAAAATGAAAACCTCATTCCATTTTATGGACGAAATTCAAAACTATGCGTACAGAAATGAAACAACACGCTTTAATGAATTCTGTGAAACTAATTGAATTTCGTGATATTCTTTCAAAATTTCGCCCACATAGTTGTATAATAATTACAATTTTGTAAAAAAAAAATTGTTAAATTCTGTTATATATATATTAGAATTTCGTGGACTAAACTGATAAATTGATTGACGATTTTGTTGATAGCATCGATATGGATTTTCTGCAGAATCCTAAGGTTTTTTGTTTTGTTTGGGTTTTTTTTGTTTTGTTTTTGTTTTTGGTTTTTTTTTTTTTTTTTTTTTTTGTATTTGTTGTTGTTTTTGTTTCTTGTTTTTGTTTATTTGTTTGTTTTTTTTTTGTTTTGTTTTTTTTGTTTTTTTTTTTTTTGTTTTTTGTTTTTTGTTTTTTGGGTTTTTTTGTTTCTTTTTTGTTGGGTTTTTTGGTCTTTTTGTTTTTTTGTTTTGTTTTTTGTTTTGTTTTGTATTTGTTTTTTTTTAATTTTGCGGGAAAAAATCGGCAGACTCACAGGAGTTCGGGAACAAAATTTGGTAGGCTGACACGATTTTGTGGAAAACTTTGGTAGCTTTACATGATTTTATGGACATAATTGATAAATTTACTCGATTTTGTGGACGTAATTGATAAACGTATGGATTCGTGAACAAAATTGATAAACGTATGAGTTCTGTGGACAAAGTTAATACACTTAACAATTCTGTGTACGAAATTGATAGAATTTACGGATTTCGTCCACCAAATGAATTAAAATAACCACGAAATTGATGTTACACTTGGTACCCCATAGCAATCATTCTAAAAGTGTTTCTAGCTTGACTGTGTGTTAATTACTGCATGTCAAGTAAATATACACGTTGCTGCAATATCGTATCATTTCCATCGTGTTTGCATTAACATTTATTCAAATTACAATATCAAAAGTCTCTTAGGATTTAACTAAATATTTGGCATGGTGCAATCTATTATAATTAAGGCCCGTATTTAAAAATTGTCAATATAAGCATTCATGTCGTTCTATGCGTGATCTTCACGTGGTATCTTCCTTTTGTTCAAATCTTCCCTGCTGACAAGCTATACTACAACGTACGGGCTGTAACAAGCTAAAACAAAAGTGTTTTCCGAACAGCCCATGCTCAGCTGACCACAGATTCATCACACCTGTGCTTCTTAACTTAGGATAGGATCAAGGTCATCCATGTACTGAGTAAGTCTGACTTTTATGGAATAACACTAGTTAACATGTGCAACATCAAGGTCCCATTTCAAGTAGTTCTCAAGTTATAGTGAAGCTTTGAAATTGCTCAGACAGACTTCTAGGGACCCTGATACCTTAATTGTTCAACAGCTGGCACTGTGATTTTTCAAATAGTTTTTATGTAAAAAGGAGTGTTTTCGCTATCTTTGACTTCTTCTCAACACCTGTCTCTCAGATCATACTAAAACTTAGTTTCTTGAAACTTAGTTACGTTTCTTGTAGAAGGACCAAACAAAGTTGTTCACAAGGTGGTGTTTCTGTGAGCCCCTGATTTTTAATGACTTTTTCAATTCAGGTATTTATCGGTGAATGCATACAGTCCTATTGATTACTGTGCAAACGAATGGTGATTGATAAATGATAATTCACGTTTTCGACCAAGTTCTCCAAAACCACTGACCAGATTCACTTCAAACGTGGTGGGAATGTACCTTGGGTGGGTTTCTACCAAGCTTGTTCAAATAATCACGCTCAGTGATTTCTCGATTTTCCATCGTGTTTGCTTTGATATTTATTCAAATCATAATATCAAAAGTCTCTTAAGATTAAACTAAATATTTGGTACTTCTCAAGTTATAGTGGAGAGTAAAATTCATGTATGTTCAATGTGACCTCAGACGTGAGGTCAAGATCACTCAAGTACTAAGCATGACCTTCATAGAGAAACATTAACATGTGCAACATCAAGGTCCTAACTCAAAGAAGAGTGAACAGTAAATTTCATGTCAGTTGTCCTGTCATCTTGGAAATGAGGTCAAAGTCACTCATGTCCTGTCTGAGTGTGACCTCAAAAAGAATCAGAAGCATGTATATCATCAAAATCCAGACTGAAATAGTTCTCAAGTTATAATCTGAAGAATTAAATACACCTAAGTGACCCTGTAACCTTGGGAATGATCTCAATGTCACCCGTGTACTTTGTAACTCCACCTGTCATGCCCTCCATTGTTCGTATGCAATTTTTAATCAACTGGCCAAGTGGTTTTGGAAAAGTTGTTTTAAGATGTGGCCCAAAAATGAAGAAAAAAAATCTCAAAATCACCGGAGCTATATAGCTTATCGGCAACATAAAGCATAAAAATAAAAAAAGCTTTATGACCATAAAACAATGTTTTGTAAAAAAAAAAAAAATGAGACCAAAAAGCAAAATCATGCATAACTTGCCTTGATTGAGCAGCTAGGCACAACATCGGCCCCGAATATAGTTTAAAATGTAAAGCTTTATTTTTGCCTGGGTAAACCCTGTGTTCCTTGTTATCATGAATGAGCGACCGCAGTGTCACTGCAATCTGTACAAAACTGGATGGTTTTGTGTCCATGTGTTTACAATATTTCACAAACATAATGTAATGAAGAAGCAACACAATTTATGTATTGCGGGCAAAAATATACAACAAAGGATTTTTCTTTTGGATCGTTGAATCTGTGTTAACTAGTCCGGCGCCTAGGTGGGAATGCGGGCAGGGGAGGCTTGAATAATTGCTTGAAAAAGCGATTGCAGACGTCTAGTTAAATGGCCTCCTGTGTCTGTCCACCCTGTATGTTCAGTGTTGCCATCTGCCAGTGACGAAGCGAAGCACTTAGTTTGTACTGTTTCATCTGCCCCCCACCCCACCCACCCCCACTCACCCCCAATGTACCTGTAGTCAGACAGACCTTGATGTACATGAAGGCTCAGCTCATAAGTTCTGACCAGCTACATGCAAAAGCAGGGGCTTGCATCGTATAGTTATAAGTGCACAATAAAGCCATTATTAGCTGCACTGGAATCATTCAATTCACTGACTGGTCTTTCTTTCTCTCGTTTCGCCATCCACCCCCACCTCAACGTCCCATCGGGGGTGTTGATATAACTTGTACGGGCAAATGCACTGATACATTAGTTTGCGTTTATTAAAATTTTCTTTAAAATAAACATTCTTTTCCATTGAATTTGGCTCTTTTATAGGTATGTGCAAGAACGCTCTATTCAAAAATCAACTGCCCAACATATGATGATGAATTTCCACACAGTGGTTTAGTCAATGTGAAGTTTCTTATTGATTGATTAATGATTCATATATTGATTGACTGATTAAAACGATTGATTGATCTTTTGACTGATACAAAGTTAAAATCACTATGTGTTAATGAAAACTTACACGGTTACTGCTGGTGGAGAAGACGGAACACATCGACAAGCTACGCTTATCAGGACCAGAAAAGCTGTCAATACAACGGACACACGAACTCCTGCGTAAAAGTGACATAGAAACTAGATAATGTGCATGAGCAATACAATCAGTAATAATGCAGTAAAACAAAAGTAAATCGTTGACGATACATGAGATGATGTGCAAACCCGTATACTCTGTTGTGAATGAAAATACGTAGCTGTATATGTATAGTTTAAGGTGTCGTTCAATAAAACTCACATGCTATCCCAGTTTTCTTATCCTTCCATTTATCTGTCTGTCCGTTCGTCCGTCAATTCGTCCGACTGCCCATCTGGTCGCCCGTGTACCTATCTATCTACGCATCTATCTGTCCGTCTGCTGGTCTATCCGCGTGCAACCGCTTCACAAACCGTTTGTCAGTGCAAAACTTGGTCAAAAGTCAATTCTTTAACCCTTCAACCCACATGAACATCGAGATGCGGGCTTATAATTTCAGAGAGCTCCTATCACGGCTTACCAAATACATGTTAACTGGTATACCAACCGGCTGTGCTCGTGAATGTTCATGGATACAGTAGTACCTCCTTTGAGAGACCGCCCCTAGTGCCACCCAAAAGGTGGTCACATAGAGCAGGTGGTCTCTCAAAGGAGGTATAAATAATATAAAAAGTACTACAGAAAGACCTGACAACTGTGGTCTCTCAAAGGAGGTGGTCTCCCAAAGGAGTGGTCTTTCAAAGGAGGGACTACTGTATAGACAAAAACGACTGTTATGGTAATATTAAGTAACAGACAGGCTAGGGAAGTCGAATCATTAACCGGCTAGAAAATGCAAAAATACAATATGTGGGCTGATCCTGTGATTTCAAATAATTAATATTTCCAAAATTGTGCAAATTATAGGCCATTGGAGTTTTAAGTATTCTATATCTTCAAAACTCTTCTAGATAGAGGTGTCATTTTCAGTTCAGAACATGGGCTTGTACCATAGGCAAATCCAATGGCTTTCAAAGGGAAATTGAGGAATTCTGCTAAATTCTCGGAATTTCTACACAATACACATCCTCCCCAATCACTACAAGGAGGTTGTTACTGTTATCATGGAGCTACACTCATAATGTTATGCATCCATTTTGCATGAATAATAAATGGACTTGCTCTGCCAGAATCTCTCTCTCTCTCTCTCTCTCTCTCTCTCTCTCTCTCTCTCTCTCTCTCTCTCTCTCTCTCTCTCTCTCTCTCTCTCTCTCTCTCTCTCTCTCTCTCTCTCTCTCTCTCTCTCTCTCTCTCTCTCTCTCTCTCTCTCTCTCTCTCTCTCTCTCTCTCTCTCTCTCTCTCTCGCAACTTTTATCAACCGAATAATGAAATCTGGTTTGCAAGGCATAGGACGTGCAGCAAATGAGCAGAAATTTCCAACAACTGTGTCATAAAAATATAAAGTTCTTCATTAAAGACGGATAATTTGTTCCTATTCATGTTGAACAGATCATTAAGGCCTAAATAACGGAGTGGCCCCATCACAATGCCGGGAGATTCATGTCTATTGTGTGAGGAAGCATTGTGCATGGGGACATCTGAGTCAGACCTTGATCCCAAGAGACCAACGGACCGCTGGTTTGAAGCCTGCAATATTTGTTATAGTCCCTATAACAAATAGTGTTGGTGATGAGTTAGTTTAACTAATTAAACTGATAACTGAACTCTCTGGCACACCATGCAGGTCCTTTAAGTTTATCAAAGTTACATCGTTGTTTATTTCTGGTTCCCTTAGCTGCTGACATAAGAAAAGCTCTTTGAAAAAACATGTTGAAAACAAGGTATTTCATAAGCAAGCGTACAGTTTGTCTTGGGACCACCTATCTTTTGTGTAATTGGTACCATAATTTTGCTTATTTTCGTTTTTCGGATGAGCACTTAGGATCACTTGAAAATCATTCAAGAATTATTAAGCATGAAAAACAAAATGTAATGTGTATCTTCTGTTTCGAAATGGTTTGATGTTCATGCTTAACATTAATATTTCCACTTGATGGCCTTTTTGACTCGATTTAGCTCAGGTGGAGCGTTTAATGGTGACGTCACTTTTATGTGCTAAGAGGTGTAAATGTATCATAAGTGCAACATAGTCAGCTTTTTTGGTGACGTCACTTTTGTGTGCTAAAAGGTGTAAATGTATCACAAGTGCAACATAGTCAGCTTTTCCCCTTTCAGTTAAATATCTGCTACTTTTTCTTAGTAACCATAAGCGCACATGTCCCTTGACTCCAGGAGTCTCAGAATCGATGATGATGATGATGATGATGATGATGATGATGATGATGATGACGACGACGACAGCATATTTTGTGGACAGACAATTTTGGCCCCGATGGATAGCGGGGTGTCACACAGTTTCATCAACTTCATGTGGGTAGGGTGTGGAGAGTCATAAAATACAAAGGCTCAAAATGCGCCAAAATCCATAAGTAAACATCTGAAAAAAATATGAAGCTGACCCTACATTACCATTCTCTTGAAGTTCACTTTCATTAAATTTCTCGTCTTCATGTGCCCCTACATCCACATAACCAAATCTTACACCAATCAGGTTTTGGGGCACTGTAAAAGCGTCACAGCACCTTAAAAACTTAAATAAGTTTGGCTTCATTCGGGTATTCTGCTGAATTTGACCGATATCAGTCCCATCGGGGATATGAAACTGGAGAGGCTTTTCCATTTTGCAAAACACATTGTGGTGCAGCCTCGTTTTCTTCACAACCCGAAGACGCAACCACTGTGGTACAGGATACTACTGATATATTATCCCAAAGTGGCGAAAATGCAGCCTTCATCCTAAATTGAAAACCAAATAGGAATACCCAAGCTCCCTCAGCTTGGATCCATACCTTCCACACTCTCCAGAAATATTTCCCACACCAGCCCAATTTTCTCAAAAATGTTGTAAAAAAGATCCTATTCTGGGATTTGTATATAGATCACACGCTTTGGATGCGTGTGCGGATAATCAAGCCAGACGCTATTTAATATGCTCATTAACGATTTTTCCGATATTGGCAATATTGACTGTCAATCTATTAGTGTATGCAATGGAAATTTTAATTGCTTATTGTGCGCGGATGATCTGATAATTGTATCTGAGACCAAATGTGCTCCACAAAATGACATAAACAAATTATATAGGTATTACAATGACTGAAATATAATGTAAATATTCAGAAATTGAAAGTTTTGATCTTCAGTAACTCTGATAAATATCAAAATCAACTTTGTTTTTTCCAGGAAAAAATTTATGATAGTTAATAGATGCTCTTATCGTCGTATTGAAAAAAAGTGCTGTTGTGTCATTTATAGAGGCTCTTTAAATCTGAACAAATAATGCTATGGAATCTGTGTTGACTTGAAAGAATATTTACTAAGACCAAAACGGATGTTTAAATGGCAATACATTTATTCTTATAAATTAGTTAACCTTTTATGCCTTCCCTTATGCAAATAAGGCGCAGGGTCTAATCATATTGCAGATTGAAAAATGTTTATCAGATGATAGAACTATGAAATTCCCGCTACAAAAGTTACATGTAGTCTTCTTTAATTATTGCACGGGAGTCCACCAGAGGACATCAAATGTAACAGCTGTAAGTGAACTAAGTGAGTCCCCATTAAGCATGAATATGTATGTATGTATGCATGTGTATATATATATATATATATATATATATATATATATATATATATATATATATATATATATATATATATGTATATATATATAAACACAAAAGGGGAACAGCTTGGCCGCCTAAAGTCGATATTTGCATTTCACCAAATGGGTTTCAAAAACATGTCGCACGCACTTTTTTTTGAAAACGAAATGGGTGAAATATAAGATACAGAGAAATTTTTTATATTTTAAATGCTTGACAGACTTACTTTTGCTGTTGTGCACAAAGTTACATTTATTTTGGAATTAGACGACATTGTCTTACCCCTCGGTTTTATGTTAGTTTGTTTTAACGTTCGGGGACCGAAGGTTCATTTGGGGCGTTCGAGCGCAAAGTGGGTGCATGCTGTTGTGTTCAGTTGTCACAGGTTTGAATGCCCCAGTATCAACAGCGCCCTGCCTTTCAAAACGCGAACAAATACATGCAGGACGTTTTCCCTCCCCATGAAAAACAAACCAAAAAACAAAACAAAAGAAACAAACAAACAAGCAAACAAAACAAACAAACAAACAAAAAACAAGAGAAGAACAAATCAAATAAAACAAACAAAACTGCTATGACAGGTGTTCCGCTGTGAAGGTTCTTGACACATATATCTTCCCAGATGGGAAATTATGTGGAGAACATAAGAGGTTTGACAGATGTATCGATGAACTTGTTACGTATGAATGCTCACAGGTCTGATTTTTGCAATTCATGGTCAGGCTTCTCATTTTGTAAGCAGTTTACAAGAATCACACAGCATGTTCATCACAGTCTTTAACCACCAGTGTGATCATCATGTAGACTTGCTCTATTTTGTCACTACCTTTGATCATGACAAAGCAAGTGTTGCAATTAAGGTTGCATGTGATCATTTGATGTATATATACATATGAAGCTGACATATGCTGCTTTGTATATTTATTTATATAAGTGAAGTTGTACCGTGACACACAGCTTGCAGAGTCATATATATATACTTGACATACAGCAATAGACGATGACGGGGGGGGGGGGGGGGATAGACGATGGCGGGGACCAGCAGCGCAGCTACTGCATGTAGGGGTATAAATGATAACAAACTCGAGAAATTTTGGACGCTAACCATGTCCCTTGCCTGCAGCACCGTGAATCTATGTCGAGGCTCATCTTTGATGTGTTATCGTTTTGCGTCCATCATGTTTATTTTTCATAGACCAATGAATAATAATAACAATAATAATAATAATAATAATAATAATAATAATAATAATAATAATAATAATAATAATTTTTTTCTTTTCCTCACTCTTATATAAACATATTCAAGTGTGATAGTCCTACCACTTTTTTGTGATCCAACTTCAGACACATGTCCAACTACATGTGCAAGTGCGAAACGAAAATAGATTCTCCTAGGACAAAGTGTGATAATGATCCATATATGTTATACTGAAACAAAATTTGTGTCATACATGATAAAAAAAACATGCACACCGTGCACTTTGTTAGTCTATTATGTGCCCCTGGCAAAAACCGACATTGAATAATGGGCTGTCCCATCCCTTTTGTATGATCATATATTGTATAATACTGTAGATTCTATGCACAGCGTTGGGTTTTCAACACTATGTCATGTGATCTTAAATATGCTGTGTATGCTACTGTTGGCAGCACGATTGTAGTGTCGGCTGAACACGGTGATATATTGATAGACACGAAAGACTGCAATGAACAAACTACGTTTGATTATCTAACAAGTTCCATCAAAGCAAGAAATAAACGAAACAATTTGGAACAAAAATGTAAAGATCCCATACCAAAAAAATGTTTAGTTTACGACAAACTAGCCGCTAGTTAGCAGCTAGATGGCTGCAAAGCAAAAACTTAGCAGCAAGACTAAAATGACTAAGTGGCTAGCCCCTACCTAGCGACTGCTTAGCGGCAGAATTTTGTTTGAAATTTTCATTTAGAATTCATCAGAGAATATCAATGTAGACTTAGCAGTTATTTATATATATATATATATATATATATATATATATATATATATATATATATATATATATATATATATATATACATATATATATATGTATGTATGTGTGTGTGTGTGTGTGTGTGTGTGTTCATGTGTATTTTAGCCCAAGATAATGACAACTGATTGTTAAACACCTTTAAAGGGGATGAGTAGAGTACACAATTTTAAGCCAAAACTTGAATTAAATTAGAATTTGAAATGAAATCATTGCCTTCCATCTGACTCACTCTTAAGTCAATCCAACAGAATTTTATGAAACCATTTTTATGGGTAATATGTAAAATTTTATAACCATAACAATAAAAGATAATGGACAGTCAACTACCTCTAGCCTGGTAGTGGGTACAGAACACCAGCCAGTGGAATATTACTTAACGGCAGCTTATCCACAAATTAGCGATTACTTAGCAGTAGATCAGCCAGTGGGAGTATCTAGGGGTAACTTACTTGCAAACTAACAGCTACTTAGTGGAAGACCAGCCAATGGGATTTCTTCCTTACCTGGCAGAAAACCTGCCAATAGGGAGCACCTACCGGCTACTTGTCCGCAAACTAGCTGCAAGTTAACATAAACCAGTGGCCTCTCATTGTGACCTGACTGTCCACCAATCAGATCTCTTTTTCCTGCTACTGAGCCGCAAGGTCATTTACATGGTAAAAATTTAACCAGCGACTACTAAGCCGCAAACTAGCGGATAAGTATCCACTAGTTATATGAACTAAATATACCTTATACCAGAACTGATGTCATTAATTTTCTTTCAGAGTAGCAGGCCACATTGCTTAAAAGGGTTTACCATAAAACTTTACGATCTCTGTCAAGCCTGTTGCTAAATCAGTCAAAAACAGAAAGCATTGCCAGTTTAAAACGTGCCTGTCATTACTTTTATGTTCGGTCATTTACGAGCATACTGTAATGCGGCTTTTGCCCATAGTGGTGCATCTACACATTGATTTCCATTTGCATACTTGTGACTATCACGTTTGCTGTGTTGATGCATGTGAGGCTACGATAAAAACTACGCAAATACCGCATGCATCGACATTTACGCATGATTAAAGAATCGACTTTTGTTTTACACATGTCAAATGGTTTGACTTCAGTTATATTGGGCGAAGTCTTACATGCTTATGTGTATATGAGACAGAAATATTGGAACTTCCCTGTGTATATTTTCTTCCAGTTGTCTTCGTGATGTATAAAGGCTGTAGTAGGAGCACGGACTCTTTTTTAACATCAGGTTGATGCTAACTATTCACTTTGGTATAAATTAAGAACCCTTTTCCTCTGGGAAATAGAACTATATGCGTCGCATGTTATATCCTAGACGTGGAGAACAGAGGGTATTAATGCCCTTGTCGAAGACAGCCATGCACAACATACATGTAAAAATGCACATGGGTGAGTAATCTGGATTTGGACGAATGGATATGTGCGTTTCCCATTTCAGCTAGACGACTGTGCCAAAGGTTACAGGCTCGAGTCCCGCTCGTTCCGAACATAATATATATATATATATATATATATATATATATATATATATATATATATATATATATGTATATACATACATACATACATACATACATACATACATACACATTAGAGCCTGACCGAGCATGCATTTTGAAACCGAACCGGGTACTCGGTACACATTACCGATCCCGAACTGGGCACCGTTCGGGTTCGGTATATGCATTTCAAACATGAAAACGTTCGACAGGGGTTAATAGCTGTTACCCTTTTGCACAGGGGCATTACTATTGTTAATGTAATTAAGGCGATTAATGCAACCCATGTGACACATGTAATTGCAAAGTATCGTTTGCGCCATTGTTTTAAGTGTATACAAGCACGAAAAGTAACCTCAGTGACCTTTTTATTTAACTTTATTGCCAACATTGACAGTGATAACCGAATCCGAACGTTTAGCGACGGTAAAAGCTGAACCCGATCCTGGCTATAATCCTGAAACCCGGTAACTTCGGGTTCGGTTGTTCGGGTTCGGTCAAGCTCTAATACACATACGTATATACATAGAGAGGGTATTAATCTCCTTGTTGGAGACAGTCATACCTACGCTTAAGACTCACATACCTGCACAATATACATGTGAAAATGCTCATGGATGCATAATTTAAATTATATATATATATATATATATATATATATATATATATATATATATATATATATATATATATATATATATATATATATACATACACATAGATACAAAGATACATACTCCTTCATATTTCTCCTTGCATGTATTTGTGTGTATATATGTATGGGGATATCAATATGCATGTGAGACATGTGCCTCTGGTTTGTCTTACCTTTATTATTGGCCAGCCACGTCATTGGCACAATTCCTATCGCATACATTGAAAAGTTCCATGTGGCCAAAAAGGAAAAATCTGAAGTGCTCCATTTGTAGGCAGCTCGGACAGATGTCGCTATCACTTGAAAGCAAGAGCCATACGCTCCTGACAAGAAAGCAAGAGCAGAAAACATCCCAAGGATATACCAACGTCTCTTGTACACTTTGAGGACAGGTTGTTCCTTGATGAGTTGATCATTGATATCATCGAAATATCCCTCTATGCTGTGACTTCGCCGAAGCCTTCTGACGGGATCATACGCACTTGCCAGATCACCAGCCATCGAGCTTGACACGGTCGTGGAGACAGGCATTCCTATTCCGTAAAAAGTCAACCCAGAAACGTGTCAAAAATCATTTATGGCACGTCCTGACCAAGGAATGGTCCGGTTCAACCACAGAACTAGAAACTTGTTTGGTGAACGTCACTGATGACAGTTGGTGGCTTTTGATGAAAGCTTGGGTGTACAATATTAACAAATCAGCTGCTTACTTGATACGCTCCATATGTGTGTTCACGGTATCCACCTGCTGTTCTGTTGGTGTGTGGGTGATTAACAGATGCGAAGCGTAGGGACAACCCAACGACATTGAAGGAATATCCCATTTTTTTCATTTTGGCATACACAATACACACTTTTCGGCCTGTGTGGATGGTTGGGCTAAAGACATCTAGGTTGACCCAGAACAAATATGAAATCAGATACTTTTACACATAACTTTTAAAATACACAAATGTGAGATGGTGAAATGTATAAATTAGTTCTTTTTACATTAATATACATTCCATTGTTCATTCAACGCTGACAGCTAGGGTTTATATACGCAGGTACTTTTGCGTTGGCAAGAGCGTAAGCCTCCGAGGGTAAAGGCTGGTCTGCATCTTTGTACTCCTCAGTGCGTCATAAGTGCAGGCTTGGTGTCGGGCGTCCACTGGGGGTAGGGCATACGGGGGCTGAGACGGGAGTGACCTAAAAAAATGCTAACGTCGCTGCAATTCAAAGAAATTTAGTCCTATTTAATGGGACGAGGCTTAATTTTTATTGCAACTGTTTCCGATTCTGGCATTCCTTGTTAATGGGTAAGTACATGAACTCACAAAACACACACATTATTCTCCTGCTTCCCAAGTGATCAACGGGAAATGAGTGGAAAAAAATCCCAATAATTGTCCACATATTTTGCAAACATTTTAAATATTGACAAATACGCACGTTGCATCAGTTACATGCCACCGTAACATCTGGTAAGTGGTCTGAGAAACCAGCATATATATGAAATCAGAACTAAACCAGTATACAAAACATGTCGCTACCAGATAAAGGCAAGAGTATCAGGAATTTGTGAGAAATTATGAAAGGGTTATGCAAAGTAAAACGATATGTTATAAATACGAAAGTTAGAAAGTTTTCAAAATATGCTTAGTGACAAAGTGATTGAGTATTGGAAATTTTGGGAAACATTTAAGAGGAACTGTAACAAAACCAGTGATATATAGAGATGGAAACTTTTGTGGAATATTTCAAAGCCTAGAATGAATCTTCAGTGCCTGAATATTTTGACAACCAGCTTGTACAAGACGCTGAAGAGTGTGTGGAAAAGCTAAAATTACATATTGTGCAATGTCAAGACAGATTAGTTGTTGATGATGTTCTTAAGAAGGTAATCTTGAAAGATGAAGTCATACTACAATTGCGTAATTTGAAGTCTGGGAAGGCCTGCGGAATGGATTACCTTAAGACTGAATTTTCAAAGTGTCTATCTGAAGCAGATAATGATTCGTATAGGTTGGGTTTATATTTGTTGCAGGTATGCCATTTACCGCCCAGTACTTGTGTGCTCAGTTTCACCTGATATCGCTGTGTCTGTGTGCAAACAAGGACATTCTGTTTTTGTGATAATTCTGTTTTCTTTTCTCTTTCTTTCTACTTTACGAAATGTTTTTGTGACGGCTTTTATTGAACCTATATGACCAAAGAAATCAATGGCTGTAGCCCTATCAGTATAATTTGATATTATATAGGGTATTCTGAGGGAAGATGGACCATTGTCCATGACGGACCAAGCTGAGGTCATACCGGATAGAAACTATGTTGGACGCAATACTTTTTCTCCAAATATTCTTAGAAATACTGGTTGGTCCCTGTAGTGTTTGGCATGAGAAGGTAGAAGTACAAAGCAGACGGTAAATGTCCTACAGGAGCAAAAGATTTGAGGTAAGTCAAACATGTCATGGCTCCATTTTGTCCTGATCTAATATGAAGCGTTCATAAGAAGTGTGACATGGCACATTTGATGTGCGGCAACAAAATAATTTTCATACAATGGGGAGTTTAATTTTGTAGTAGCACATGACACCATGTTGGAATATGCCGTCATAACTGAAGAAACATTTATTTATCACAATAGGAAAATAACACATGGAGTGAAGTCGGATCAAGACAAAAGAAGCAAGATGGATCATTGGTCCGTCTTTCCCCACATTAGCATTTTGTATTGTAAAGGGCAATTGCTGTGTTTAGCATAGCATTAACTCTAGTCTGGGAGTTGTGATACGTGGCTTTTTATAAATATCAAATTAAAACAAATCATTAACACTATTGTATTTACCATGCTTACCTGCATTCTTCTGTATTTGGTTCAGGTCGTGCTTGTGGCTATTTAAAATGATATGCTATGTTCAAGCCTAGTGGGTCAATTTGTGTTTTATTTCTTTACATTGATAATATAACTTTTTTATGTAAATACATGTATAAATGCTGTATTTTTGTTTGATAAATGGTATTGATACATTGATTATACTTACTTGAGAAACACAGCTACTTCCAAGTTCATATATTCAATGGAATCAACAAAGCCCTTTTAGTATAAGCTGTTATATCAAATTTGCAGTGTGCACTGGCACATCATGACCTAATAATTTTTCCTTCCAGGGCACCAAATATATAATGTATGGGCGGTCTACCTGAAAACCTTATCATTTTTATTCTAAAGTACCTTTCACTTCGCACGTTGCTTCAGTCCCTTAACCGAGTGTGCAAGAAATTGTACGGAATAATTAACCAAAACCCCACTTTATGGAGGATTTTCAAATTTGACGATTGTTTGGAATTGACCAATGCTCAGGTGTCATATACTATAGATCGTCGTTCATCTGCTCTTCGATGCTTAGCAATTCCATATGCAATAATCCACACACCCGATTTGGACAGAACACTCACCTTTCTTGCACAAAGCCAGAATATTGTGACTCTGGATTTGACACAAAGCGACATATGCACGCTTCAGTTTCTTAAAGGACTCGACAAGCTAGAAATACTGTTACTTGAAGGCTGCTCAAACTTACCTAGTGAACAGTTTTGCTGCTTATTAGAAAATACTGCCATTCAGGAGCGTCATGTGGGCTTTTGTGACAATCTTACTGCAGACCAGCTTTGTTCTATAGTGCCTAGTATATTGACATTTTTAGAATCTACTGGGATCAGATATTATTGCGGACCTTCTCTCTATATTAACGAAGGGTGCAGAACTTATCATGATGAACATTTCCTTGCATGAAGAAGAAGCCACAATGTATGAGGTAGAAGAAATTATTCGTTGTACTGGAAATACCTGGCCATAGTAAATTGTTTACACAGAAAAGTGGAAAACATTTTAATTCGCTTCAATTTATCTTTCTGGTGAAATGTAACACTAAATTAAGTTAAGACATTCACATTGTGTTTAAATCTTTGAACTGGGGAGCTTTTTTGTTTAACACAAATTTGCGTCATACGGCCTAGGTGGTCAAGAAACATTCAGCATGCATTGCAACAAAATGCAAATACTGGTTCCATGGGGATTGTAGTAATATTGTAAATGTGAATGTCTGCTTTGTGTGACAATTGTGCAGATTGCAGTTAAGGGGAGTCTTTATTTTTTGTATAGATAATGAATATTCTACTAAACTACAATCTGCATAACTGCCACACAAGCCATGCAGACATTCACATTAAAAAAATGTGTTCAAGAATAAAAGGACAAAGACATTTATCTGAATAATTTAACTAATCCATCTTTCCCCACGTGCTGGTCCATCTTGGACAAATACTTGTCCAAGATGGAATACGAAACACTTTTACAATAGCAGTTCGTGACGCATCCACAGCTGGACTTTTGCAATGAAATATTGTTCAAATTTATCGGCAAAAGACCAAATTTGATATCTAAAAGGTGTATGTTCTTCCTTAATAGCTCTAAAAGGGTAAAATTTAAGGAAATACCCTTAAGGGGTCCATCTTCCCCCACAATAACCTAGAAAAAATGTTACAAATTACGAGAATACAATCGATTCTGAATTTTGGCTGCGATCGACTCACTCTCCTGGTTTCGAATGTATTATAAATATGGCTGAAAAACCTGATCATACATTTATTTACTCAAAATAGAGATACAGGAAGTACAACGTACTTTTCATGCGGGATCCCACTGAAACAGCACTTACATATAAAGCACACGTACAGAGGCTGAAAACTATAAATAAATATCAGAGATAGAAGTACTGCAAGCTATTCTAAATCACACCTGGCCCGTCTTGTGGCCTTTCATTGTGCCAAAATCACAAGGTGATATCACTCCCCCCCCCCCTCTCCAATCAATGTACCAAGCTTGGCTGTCATAACTTACTTGGACAACAAATAGGATTCTATTGCCGCGTTAGTGATTTTAAAGGCCAACACAGCAGACGGATGTCTAAATTCTTTCCTTTACACAAAACCTGTTGGTCTCTATGGGAAAAGGTATACCATCTTAGCCCCCCAGTAGTATTTACAAACAATTAGGTACCAATAGCCTTCCCGACAGTACCAACCTCAGCAGGCCCTGCAGTCTGTCTCATTCAAGGACAACCACTTGCACTTAATCCTTGTAACAATTGTGCAGATGAGCATATGCACAATAATATCCCACTGTCTGCTGTTGAGATGCAATATTTAAACAGGAAACACGTACACTAAAATACCCCTAGCAGCTCCACAAGATCAAAACTCTGATGAACCATTGCGTATATTGCATTTCATTCCTCGAAATCTGCATTTAATCATTTCCTCTGTACCTTTCGAATGTCTCACCATTCATAAGTTTAGAACGTGAAATGAAAAAGTTATTGGTAGGATGAAATTACCATTTAATACTTCAGCATCATATTTTTGCAATTTCTCTGTGGCTTCCATTTGCATTTCTTGATTTTGGCAAATAATTTCTAAACCCAATAAAGGTGTTCATAGATTTTGGTAATTACACCGTAACTTTGCATACGCGCTACATTTATAATATGTAGACATGGCCTCTGACCATGGTCACCGTGTGGTCATGACTATGCATACAGTAGCATCCCATTATCACATATATCAAACTGTCACAATGTTAAGAGTTACACAAATTGCGTACATATGCTTTTGGCGAATCATGTAGAATTCTGGTGTAAAACAGAAACAGGGAAATGAACTAATTCACCACAACATTGATAAGACACGGCAGAGACATGACCATGACATAAAAAGGTTAAAGCCCTGCATCAAAATATTATATATTGTAGGATAGACTCTAATCACATTTATCAACAAAAAGATGTTCGGTCATTTGACAATGGAGACTAGAATCCACAAAGTAACTGAAACCAGAGGGCTGCGTGGACAGCTTGTGCTCAGCTGACCTTAGTGTGTTCACAAAATGAAAGCTGCAACTAAATAGACCATAGACCTGTGTTGTGCTTTAGCTGAGTGCATATGGCATTTAGAAATGTTTGTAAGATATACCTAAAGAAAACTCATTAAAATGTGAATTGGCATCAGAATGCCCATTGACTTACAAAGTAATCAATAGGAAGGGTGTATTTTCCGATGAGTACCCAAGTTGGAAAAATCGTTAAAAATCAGAATATCCGCAGCAGTGCCACCTAGCTCAATCTGAGTGACGGTTCTGGAGAAGTCAAAAATAGCGAAACACACACACACACACACAAAAAAAATCATTAAACAATTGGACAATTTCAGCGCCACCTGGTGAACAAATTAAAAACTACAAGTCCCCAGGAGTGTTCCTGTGTGAGGGTGAGATGTTTTTGAAGATTTTTTAGATTTGCCCGTTGAAAAAAAAAAACAAAAAAAACTAAAAAATCGTAAAAATCCAAAAATCAATGGAGCGTGACCATTTTAACCAAACTAGTAAAAACCCATCCAAGGTACATTGCCACCATGTTTGAAGTCAATCTGGCTGTCCTTTTCAGAAAAGTCGAAAATGTGAATTGAAGAGTAATCAAGAGCTAAGGTGCATTTGCTGATATGTAGTCTAATTGAAGAAATCGTTAAAAATCAGTAAATCCACAGCAGTGCCACCTAGTGAACAATTTTCTTTGACCCTTTCACACGGAACATATCCACAAAGTTTCAGCTTATTCTGAGTTACAGTTCTCGAGAAGAGGTTTAAAATAGCGAAAAACACACTAACAAGATTCCTGTGCTCAACCAACATGTACATATACCCTTGCGATTTTTTAAGATTCGTCCAAAAATAAAACAGAGAAATTCATAAAAATATCCAAAAATCAATGGAGCATGACTATTTGAACAAATCTGGTAGATGCCCACGCAAGGCACATTGCCACCAACTTTTAAGACAATCTGGTTGAAGTTTTTGGCGAAGAAATGAAAATTTGAATTAGCATTAGAATACCGATTGGCTAACATAGTAATCAATGGGAAAGGTGCATTTACTGATAAGTACCACAATTGAAAAATAGTAAAAAAACAGGAATCCACAGCAGTGCCACCTAGGGAACAACTTTGTTTGATCCTTCCACAAGGAGCATATCCACCAAGTTTCAGCGTAATCTGAGATACTGCCTTGGAGAAGAAGTCAAAATGCGAAAGCACACACAAAAAACATAAAACTTTAGAATAAGAATGCTGCCCCACCTGGTGAACAAATTAAGAACTAGGAGTGTTTCTGTGTGATATCAAAGCAATCGGGCTAGCGGTTTAGGAGAAGATTTTCAAAAATTTGCCCCCAAAAAGAACCAAAAAATTCATAAAAAATCCGAAGATCAATGGAGTGTGACCATTGGAGCAAGCCTGGTGGAGACCCACCCAAGATACCTTGCCATCAAGTTTGAAGTCAATCTGGTTGACGATTTTACTTCCTTCTGCTTTCTTCTTTTGCTGTAAACTCAGCTGACTGACTAAGGAGAACCAAAAAGTGATAGGCCTACCAGGTCTCTTCTTATTTTTGGTAGAAATGATAAAATTTGGGTTTTGAGTGGTTAGGCCTTCACATTTTGGAAACACGACGGTTTGTAGTTATAAAGAATATTTCAAAGGTTGCGAGGACCGGTTTAAAACCACCAGTTGCCTTTTATGGGGGACTGCCTGTCTCAAGTCTGGAGTGAAATTTGTTACTTCACATTGGTATTGGAAGATGAATGTTGATGCTTTGGATACTCTGGAATCTCTTTGCTGTCATTGTTGAGTTTGAAATTGCTGAATATGCGTCATGTTTTTCTACACGATTAGAGCAGAAGTCGAAAATGTGAATTAGCATTAGAACGCCCATTGACGTACTTAGTAATCAATGGGAAAGGTGCATTTACCGGTAAGTACCACAATTGAAAAAAATTGTTACAAATCAGGAATCCATAGCATTGCCACTTAATGAACAGCTTTGTTGGACCCTTCCCCAGGGATCAAGACGATTCTAGAAAAAGGAGTTGAAAATAGCAGAAGCACACCACCCCCACCCCCAAAAATCGTAGCGCCACCTGGTGAACAAGGAGTCTCTGGGAGTGTTCCTGTGTAATAGGAAGGCAATCGGGTGAGCGTTTTCCAAGATTTTTTAGGATTTGCCCCCCTCCCCCCCCCCCCCAAACAAAAAACGAAACCATAAAAACTCCAAAAATCAATGGATCCTGACTATTTGAACAAATCTGGTGGAGACCCATCCGAGGCACATTGCCACCAAGTTTGAAGTCAATCTGGTTGACGGTTTGAAGAAAAGTAAAAAATTTGAATTAACATTACAATGCCCATTGACTTACATAATAATAAAAAGGAAAGGTGCATTTACCAATAAGTACCCCCAATTGAAAACAAAAATCGTCTAAAATCAGGAATCCACAGCATTGCACCTAGTGAACAACTTTGTTTGACCGTTCCATAAGGAGCATATCCACTAAGGTTCAGCTTAATCTGAGTGACAGTTCTGGAGAAGAAGTCGAAAATAGCAAAAACACACAAAAATCATAAAAAGATTAGAAAAACTTGCAGTACCACCTGGTGAATATATTTGGAACTTGGAGTCCCCAGTAGTGATCCTGTGTGATATCAAAACAAATTGTGTGAGCAGTTTCAGAGAAGATTTTTCAAGATTTGCCCGAAAAAAAAAAAAAAAAAACCAAAAAAACAAAACAAAAAAATAAATAAAAAATCCACTGGAGCGGGACCATTTGAACCACTTGGTAGATACCTTCGGAAAGGCACCTTGCCACTAAAGTTGAAGTGAATCTGACGGACGGGTTTGGAGGAGTCAAAAATGTAATTGTGAACGGGCGAACGGACGAAGGACGACTCAGCCTCCTTAAAGCTCAGCCTGACTAGCAAGTCACCTGAGCTAAAAAAAAAAAACTCTTGTACCAAACGAATATCTGTGGACTAATAGAGTTAATCAATAAAAATTGTAACCTACATGACAATTCAGACCAGAGTAAATTCTTAAAAACGGCACCCTTCTTCACCTCCAAGCTCAGGAAAAACAGCTCTTTTAATATTACAGGTGACTGGCTCATTGAGGATGTACATCACCTAGATCCATTCTCCTTTACCCTGGCATTTAAAAAAATCAACAGTGCAGTGCCAAAAATTCCAAGAACAAGTCTTCTTTTCTTTTAATGACCCCATAAAATAACCAATAAACAGATAATGGACAGATTATATCTGCAAAAAAGAAACAGATGTTCTGAGAAAAGTCACATATTACATTTATCACAAAAACAAACTACGTGTAGAACTTGAAGAAACAGTTCATGCCTTATATCAACACAAGAGCGCCTTGTGTTCGGCAAAAGTCACACATTTCATTTATCACAGCAATAGACTATAACTAGAAATAAAAAAGTGAGCACCATCGTTAATGAGATCCAAAAGTCGTTCAGAATTTTTTCAAGAGTATATGTGTGAAGAGAATGATCTGCAATTGTTAGGTTGAAATCTATGAATATGGGTCATGTTTTTCTGAAATATTTGCAGGAAACAACTGTTGGGTTTGACACATACATGACACATTGGACTATACACGTAGGCAGCCCCCTCCAACCCCCCCCCCCCCCAACAAAAAAATCTAGAATAATTTGGGTGGAAACAATTTTTTCACACTGTGTCGAGGGCTAGAGATCTGCTGCAGTAAGTATATGGATCTCGAGCAGTGACCAAATGATATCAATGGAATTGAGAGAGATGACCAACAAAAATTGCGTACATACTGTAAATTTAAGAGCAGGTTAGAACTAGAAGTGTACCTAAAAAGTTCCTCCTAAAATCAGGCAGAATTTCAGTCAATTAACAATAAATGCCTACACTAAAGCGGTGTAAACAGGTGGACACTCTAAAACTAAAACCCCACTGGAGCAGGGAATATGCTTTCTGCAACTCCAATAACGAACAAGGATATCATTTTTATTGCACTTTACTTTTCGCCCTACCGGCAGAAATTACTTTTTTTTTTATTATCTAGGTGATGGCAGCCCCATGTTCTGTACTCCAAATGATACTGACAAATTAAAATATATTATAAGCTCGGGCCATGATAAGTATATTTTACAATATGTAAATCAAATACTCGATACCAGCTGCCAACATTTGGGGTATTAATGTAACCGAATCTGCATCTTATGTTATATATATTATACAGATATTGTGTGCCCAGGTGCACCTGCCTGCATCTTAGCTGTTCAAGTGTTTCATTTCTGTTTGTTGCTGTTCACTTATATTAAACTTTGTATGTCTGTATTGAACCATATTTTGAAATCAAGATGCATGTCAATAAAGTTTCTTTCCATATGTTGCACTATGTCTCACAGTACCCTGTCGCACTTTTCAGTGCCTTTGTCGCATTTTTCGCGACAGTGCGCTAACCTCCCCACAGCCAGTGGAAGGGAGAAGACGAGATTTAGCGAGAGAAGGTTGGGTTTTTTAAGCTGGTGTAAGAGTAGCAGATTTTGTGCAATTTTAGACAGAGTTGGACCAAATTGGAACGGGATTTGTTTTATGAATATATAGAGGCATTGTAGGGAAAGTTTTAGTGATAAACTCGGGCTATTTTTAGGTATTTTGAATTAGAAAGTTTGAGCGAGCGGAAATGGGACAGTTAGCGTGGGAGCCGCCATTTTGAATTCATTAGCGAGGAGTAAAATAATAAACATACACGACGTAAATAAATAAACACAAGTTCTAGTATGTCGGGACGTAGGTTGCCAAAGAGAAGCAGGGAGGCAGGACGAGGGAAGGCAGCAGGAGGGAGGCAGGAAGTAGGGAGTCAGGTCAAGTTAGGGCGCGAGCGGACAGGAGGGGAGGATGAGCGCAGGGTAGAGATAGAGGGGGGTGAGTGGGACGACCACATACAGTGCGAGGGGTGCTGTATGTTGGTCGAGTTTAGTGCTGCAGGACTAGCCTGCTCTCTGAACGAGGCGAGGGAGGATAGCTTCCAGTTTAGATGTGGGAAATGTAGGAGGGTGGAGGTTTTGGAGGCACAGCTAGCAGCCCTCAAGATAGAGTAAGAGGAGGCCAGGGATAGTTTTCGGGCTGCAGCTGGTGTGAGGGGGGAGATGCAGGACAGGGTAGAGCAGGTTGAGGGGGAACAGGATGGGAGGAGAGGTCAGGAGGGAGGTGAGGATGAGGGGAGGCAGAGAGTGGGAGGGCCCAGCGGGAGGGGGGAACAGGATGGGGGGAGAGGTCAGGAGGGAGGCGAGGATGAGGGGAGGCAGAGAGTGACAGGGCCTAGCGGGCGGGGGGATCAGGAAGGACCTAGAGAAGCAGTGGTGATAGGGAGTAGTATAGTAAGGAAGGTAGATAGGGTTTTCCGTAGGGCTGACAGGGAACATGGAGTTAGGGTGTGTCTTCCAGGGGCCAAGATTAGGGATGTTGAGGAGAGGCTTGAGGGGGTTGTGACCAGTAGTGGGGAGCGTCCGAGAGTCATTGTGCAGGTCGGCACAAATGATCTCTCGGACAGGGAAGAGCAGGGGGGAGAATAGGGGCAGAGACAGTGTTAGGCAGGTACGGGAAGCTTGTGGGGGAGGTTAGCGCAGTTAGACTGTGATGCTTTGGTAATGGGGATATTACCAAGGCTTAGGATGAGTGGGTGGGAAGCAAGCAGGATGGGATTAATAGGAGGTTAGAGAAGTTATGTAGACAGGGGGGGAATAGCTTTTAGGGATGTGTGGGAAGATTTTGTAGGGAGGAGGGAGATGTTTGCTGGGGATGGGCTGCACCCAAGTCAGAAGGGAGGTGATAGATTAGGGCAGGTTTACAGTGAGTGGGTGCAGCAGCAGGAAAACTAGGAACCCCAGCAACCACCAGGTCAGTTCGGGAACAGGGTAAGAACCACAGACAAACAGGAAGTAGCAGTAGAGCAAGAAGGAGCGAGAGAAAGAAAAACAACATGAAAATAGGATATGTCAATTGTAGAGGATTCAAAGGAAGATAGCAGAAATAGCAGAGGTAGCTGAAAGCGAGAAGATGGATATTATAGCTCTAGTAGAGACACATATTAGAAAAGAAGAGATGGGAGTAGTGACAGGCCCAGCAGGATATGATATAACAGGTAAAGGAAGAAAGAGTGGGCAACAGGAGTAGGGTTTCTGATAAAGAAAGGGGTTAAGTGGCATGAAATCTGGAAGAACACATGGGAAGATGATAGCGAGAGCAAAAATGAAATAAGGTGGATAGGAATAGAGTCAAATGGAAATAAAGTAGCGATAGGTGTAGTGTATGTGGGTCGCGAGGGGTTACCTAATGAATGGAATGACCAGATATATGATAGGTTAAGAATGATGATTAGTGATATTCAGCAGCAGGGTTACCAGATTATGATAGCTGGGGATTTTAATGGACACACAGGAAATGGAATGAGTGGTATTGAGGGAGGGGATAATGGAATCAATGGAAATGGAACCAGGTTACTCAACTTCACAAGGGAATTTGGTCTGAGGATAGTTAATAGGGATGTACAATGCAAGGGAAAGTGGACATGGGCATCTGGAGAAAGACGGTCAACAATTGACTATATTTTAGTAGACAGTGAAGTATTTCAAATGACACAAGGATGTGAAATAGACGAGGAAGGTAGATTAGATATAGGCAGTTATCATAACTGAATTATAGTCTCAATTAACATACAGTGTCAAAAAAGAAGCAGAGGGGGGTTAAATGGGTGTGGGATATGAAGGAGGGAACAGACTGGAAAGAGTATCAAGAGCCTAAAATTGGAATTGCAGGAATGGAAAAATAGATGGGAGAATGAAGGGGAAGTACAGGAAATGAATGGGGATCTAATCAGAAGGATTCTTAAGGTAGCAAAGGAAAAGATAGGTAGAAAGAAAGTTCCTGTTGGAAGTCTAGGGTATAGAATAGACCCGGAGCTGAAAGGGGCCATAAAAAGAAAGAGGACTAAAAATAGGGCATGGAGATTAGCCAGGAAAAATAAATACCCTGAAGGTGTAACAAAAGAAGCTAAGAGACAGTATATGGAATGTAGAAGGAAAGTAGCAGAGATGAAAGCAGAAAGGAGGGCTAGTAATAATGAAAGAATGACAAAGAAAATAATGGAGAATGGGGGAGAAGGGTCAACCATCTTTTGGAAACAGATTAATCGGCGTAAATAGAATAAAGCACAGGAAATCACCCACAGAGGAAAAGAACAGATAACAAAGAAGAAATACAGGAAGCTTTAAGGGAGCATTGGCAAGAAGTCAATGATCCACACTTGGGTCAGGGAACAGTACCAGGGTGTCAAGCAGAATACACACAGGATCAATGGGATCCAGAGATGTGTGGCAGAGTCAAAAGTATAGAAGTTGAAATAGCAATTGAGCAGATGCGACTGCACAAAGCACCAGGGCCAGATGACATACTGTCGGAATTCATAAAGAGAGGACCAGAAGAAATTAAGGATAGCTTACAGTTGCTGTTCAATAGGGTTATTGAGAAAAGACAAGTACCAAAGGAATGGAATAAACTCACGATTTCATATATTCCAAAGAAGGGCACAGGAGACCAATTGGATCAATGTAGGGGTATTGCCATTTCATCAAATGTGGGAAAAATATTCAGTAGGATAATGTACAGGAGATTAAGTAGAAAAGTCGAAAGGCTTGGACTTCTGGGGGAAATTCAGAATGGATTCAGACCAGACAGAAGGGTAGGTGATCACATTTTCACATTGACCCAGGTGTTAGAATTGGCAAGGCAGAAGTGGAAGAAAGTCTTCATGAGTTTCTTAGATGTGAGGAAAGCTTATGACAGGGTATGGAGAGATGCCCTGTGGGAAAAACTAAGTGGACTAGGATTTGGTGGGAACTTTCTAGAAATTCTGAAAGCATTTTATAAAGATGTAGACTGTACACTTTCATTAGGAAAGGTAGAAGTAGAGAATGCATGCCTGGATATAGGTCTAAAGCAGGGATGTGTGCTGTCCCCGATTTTGTTTGCCCTGTATATTAAGGAGCTGGGGGACCAGTTAATGGAGTGTAATAAGGGAATAAAGATAGGTGACCTTAAAATTCCAGGTCTATTTTTCGCAGATGACATTGTACTCATGACAGAGTCCCAGAAAGACCTGCAAGAAATGCTGAACATAGCAGGGGAAAACGGGAATAAATGGAAGTTAGAATTTAGTATGGATAAGAGTAAAGTGATGACTCTTGGGAAGAAACCAGATTGGAATAAAAAATGGAAAATTGGGCAGTTCCAAATTCCAGAAGGTAGGGAAAAGTTAATTGAAATTGGGGAGGTTGATGAGAATGAATACCTAGGTGTTAAGATAAAAACAACAGGTAAAGGCATGTTCAGATATCAGGTGGAGAAGATTAAACAGAAAGTGAACCGGACAAAAGGAATGATTAAAGCTACTGCACTGAACAGTTTCAACAGAGCATAAACAGCAAGGGTATTATGGGATAGAGCTGCAATACCAGGGATGATATATGGCTTAGATGTGATTTCAATAAGTGAAGGAGATATCCAGGGAATGGAGAAAGTACAGAATGAGATGGGGAAATGGATACTGGGATCACCACCATGTGCAGCAACAGAAGCAGTCCTAGGAAAGTTAGGGTGGAATAAAATTACAGACAGAATTGCCAAAGCAAAGCTTAAGTACTGGCGATATTTACAATCAGTAAATGAAGACAGGTGGTGCAGGAAGGTTTACAATGAAGTAGTCAAGGAACAAACAAGATGGGTCAAAGATATAAATAAGTTGACAGAGAATTACGAATTGAAAGGATATGATGAGGTTGAAAACTGGAAAGTGTATATAGGTAGGACTGTTACAGAGGGCTGGAAGGAAGACTGGAAAAGAGGTGGCAGGGAAAAGAGCACTTTAAAAACATACAAGGTACTAGAAAAACCAAAGAAAAGTGTGTGTTGGGATGGAGGGAAGGGATCTAGGCTTCTTTTTCAAAGTAGGGCAGGAGTAATCAATCTAGAAAAGAGAAAACAGAAGTGGACAGCAGGTAGTAATGGTAAATGTGAGGTATGTAGACAAGAGGCAGATGAGACAGTGGATCACTGGCTGTTGTGGTGTGATGCATATAGAAAGATAAGAGTAGAATTTTTCAGAAAGTGGCACAGGGAAGAGTATAATATCAAGGGTCTAGAAGAGGTTCAGTGTTTAGAGGAAGAGGAACGTGTAGCATGGGTTTTAGGTTTGAAGGGTGGCTTTCTGGGAGGCAGGAAAGGCACTAACAGTGTACAGGACTACCTGGTAGGGTGCCGGGAGAAACGAAATGAATTGATAGGGCTTGATAGCAACAGGGTGAATTAGAATCTTAGATGCAGGGAGGAGATGGAATGGTGGTAGCCCTTATAAGGGCTGCCATGGGATCCCCCATGGGAAATGCCTGAGCCTTAGAGGCGGGGATAGGGTGTATGAGGGAAGGTCTTTTTATGGGGGGGGGGGCTACAAGCGATGAGTGTTGGGGGATATATCCAGGGCCAGGGGCCCACCACAGCTGTGAGAAAGTGTGTGGTGGACTGTTTGCCTCGGCTCTGGTCCTGGTAAACATGGCAGTATGAGCTGATTAGGAAAACCATGGTTTCCTCCATCTCATCATCATATTTTTTTTCCCTAGGCCACCTGTGTCACACAGGACCGCAGCGCATAAGCGGAGAATCACATTATTATTATTATTATTATCATTATTATTATTATTATTATTATTATTATTATTATTATTATTATTATGGTGCGAGAGGAAAGCCACCCGTGTAAAACCTTAGTTTCTGTCCTCACCACAAAGCCAAGCACTCAAAGTTAAGTTACTGAAGTCTGGCCAACTATATGTATTCACATTAATTTAGGAAACTACTTCATGCACATTGCCCCCATCCTTTACAGGCCTGCAAGCTGTACTTAAAGAGTTAGATATTAACTTAATACGGTCTATGCATAAGTTCACCAAGCGGGGAAACCCCAGCGGAAATTCTGATGTCAGAGCCAGGCGCGCACAGGTTTCTGGGTAATTTTTGGGCCACTCAGTCTTATCGCACAGGCTACAGCGCTACTGAATAACTGAATACAGCAAGTAACGAGGAATGAAACACGGACCATGATTTCTTCAAAAACAATCTAGGGTGGCTGAAAAAGTATTTGAAAGATAAAGGAATATCAGTTGATGGAAGGAATAAAGCGGCACTTTTATTTTTGATATTTATCAGTTTGACGTTTCTTCATGTGGTATCAACAGTACAGCCCACTACACAACAGTCAGTGGTGATTTACCATGATAATTCGCCTTGTCACTCAACGTTCTAGCTATTAATGCTTTCCGTACTCCCTCTGCCAACGATCTACAATGGTAAACTTCTATACACCTCCTGCATTTGGTCCATTTCCTGCCTTTCTGTTGATGTTGACAAGAACAAGATTAGTGTCCGCCATCATGCATTATCGGACCACTTTTGAGAAGGTGCACAGCACGCCATCTGGTTGCAAAAAAAAATCAGCCCGCATGCCTCGCTTTCGTAGTGAGACAACTGCTGGGGTTTTGCCGCTTGGTGAACTTATACATAGACCGTATTGCTTCAATCTTGACTCCAGTAGAACAACACAAGGTAGCAACATTGAGTGCCCACTAAAGAGACGTTTACCTTCAGGTTCAATGGATTATGATGCAATGAAGCTGTTACGTAAATGATTGATGACAGAGATCCTACTTTTCAGTCGTAACCATTTTTCCTGCATAGCAAAAACGAACTAGACCAATAAAGACGTTTTAGTGAAAGCTAGGTTAGAAGCATGACATAATATGGTCTACCCTACATTTCGTGTTGCAAATGTAGATAAACCAGTGTTAAAAACCTAATTACTTTCCACAATCCAAACCTGGAACCTTTTTCCTTTCCTATTATTTTATTTTTTGTTTATTTATTTTTTTTTGGGGGGGGGGCATCAAATCATGCCACCCTTCAACTTTGATATATTGGGATGCATTTCTTTGCAAAAATAAACCATGAAACAAGCCACAGGACAACTTTCTGTATAACATAATTTCCTACAAATTCAAGTGCCTTCCAACAGGATTGCACAACCTGCCTGCTGGTAACCAAATGGTAGCAGCCAAACGTATGGATTGATTTTCACCAAATGGATGTATTGCTAAGATTCATTGCTTCTACTTGCTCTTCTTTCCAGCATTCCACTGAAACGTCTCCATTCCTCATTTCCAAAAACGTTGTGGCTGTTGCAGATTAATGTGTCCTTGAAGACGATGTGTTAGGTAATATAATGAAGCATTGCTGCCTGCCAGACTTCTCTTATGGGTTATGGTCACCAAGGTTTTTTATTGCGCATTGCATTAGTAAGTTGGGCATTGTTCTGCATGAACTCTTCCATATAAAACGTTAACACACGGGATAGTGGCGTGCACAGACAAACACAGTTTATTAATGAATGAATTCCAATATAGGCCACACCTTACATGTGTTAGCAAAACTTACAATACAAACTGGTCTGATAAACATCCCAGCATGTTGATAGCCGAATGCCTCTTCTTGTATCGGAGTGTTTCATTTGTATTTGCGATCTGAGTAACATATTTATGCAATGCATCTCTGGACCAGCTGGCTAGACCTGCAGTGTAAAATATCATTAAAATGACCCTTCCATTCTTATTTTAACTCGTATTCATGGAGAAAAGTACACCATGAATTATGTGTGTACATATATTTGTCTATTGTCGCAATGAATTAGTTAGTACATCAGCGAAACGATGATGATATGAATATTAAAATGCATTTTATGCATGAAAATGACACTTCTCCTTTATTGTAAACCAACATTCGGAGAATAGGGACACTGTATTGCGCATTTATACATGTGTATCCACTACTATAATGAACTGGCCGCTACATGATTTGGTAATACTCAAGGCGCATTTGTTTCCCACTAATAAGGCGACGAAAACTACATTCTACAGCCCATTACTGTCGATGCTCCTTTAACTGGGCAACATGAAACTTCAATTAAAGGATATACCTTAGGTTAGCAATGACTTTCACAAATTGTTGAATATAATCCTAGATTTAGACATAAAGTGTGGTAAAGTATACATCTTTACAGCTTACAAACTGGAAATTCTATTTATTACAATTTCATAATGTCAGTTGGTGGCAATGTTTACATAACAATTACAAAAAACATAATATTTTAGCACAAATATCGATTCAGCTGATTCCTTTTTGAAGATAGGGCCCTCAGATCTGCTTCTACCTAAAGTTTATGCAGTGAATCAAAATGCGCATCTCAGATTTTTCAAATTTTGTTCCGTTTTATCACCAGAGATGGATAAAAATATATTGCCTCTGATTAGTCATCATTCCCCCTTCAGACACCTATATCTGAGAAACAACAACAAGCATGAAAAAATACACGCTTTTTAAGTTTGTGTTGTGTTCGACAGATTGCCACAAATTCGATGTCGAAATCTATGAAAATGTAGAAGTTTAATCTAAATTTATATCAAAGAATGATGAACACATTTATTCATTTGAATAATTGCTGTGTGAACATTGCTCCCCCGAAATATAACCACGGTACCATAGCATTATTAGTTTGTATGCTTTCTAAAAATTATACTTTATAGCACTTTATTACAGAGTTTTAATATAAAAACAGAAATGTCTTCGTCAGCACTAAAATCACTGCTTACCTAACGTATATCTTTGAACACTCAAGCACCGCATACTCTGACCTATGGGGTGGGAGTGAGGGGTTACGGTTTCCGTTGGACCCCATTGATTTAAAAGCTTGTACATTCTTTAGCATAGGGACGGTACTGGTATGTATACGTGAGTGACTTCTCTTCAGAAACTAAATATTTCTCAACTCTCTTTCAAAACATAATAAAGCTGCTTAACTGAATGCAACTCTTGAAACTAGGAAAGATGATTTGCTGCATAGCAAATCAGTGTGTGTGTCTTCAAAGCATATTGGTTGGCAATGTACAACTATTCCATATCACAGGAGTAGAAGTTGGAATGGCATCTCTGTCTATTATAGCTTTGAAGTTATTCAAGATTTAAAATTAATTTCTAATGCTGCTATTTAGCATAATTTGAATTGCTACAACTTTTATTTTTAATTCATTTGGTGCGCACTGGTCAGTAACCCCCTAGTAGAAGTTGGAATGACATCTCTATCTATTATAGTTTTGAAGATATTCAAGATTGAAAATTTCGAATACTGCTAATTAGCATAATTTAAATTTCTACAACTTTTGTTTTAAATTCATTACATGCACAGTGGTCAACAACCCCCTAGTAGAAGTTGAAATGACATCTCTATCTGTAATAGTTTTGAAAATATTCAAGTTTTAAAATTTCAGATGCTGCGAATTAGCATAATTTAAATGGCTACAACTTTTGCTTTAGATTCATTACATGCGCAATGGTCAATAACCCCCTAGTAGAAGTTAAAATGACATCTTTATCTATAATAGTTTTGAAGATATTCAAGTTTTAAAAGAACTCGAGGAAAAACAGAAAAGCGTGTGTTGACACACACACTTTAAATATACTTATGTAGAGGTGTAAATACTTTGTGTAAAAACAGCAGGTTCATATAGGTATATTCAACATGTTTTTTGTACACCTGAAAAATCAATTTACGTACCATATATAGTTCCCTTGTATCTTGGTATGAGGGAATAAATCTGCAAACGACATCATCCATTTTTTAAGGGTCCGCCCCATGGGGAACCCTTTATGTTTTCGGGGCTTTTTAATTGTTCGTGTTCGTTACTTGCTGCCACCAAGTGACAGCGATTCAAACTGGCTCCAAGTAATCTGGTGATCTATTCTAGTTGTTAATATTCTGCCTAAGCGACCATTCAAAAAGGTCGTTTCAGGGAAAACTAATTAAGTCCTTTCGAAACAGACATTGAATGCTAAAGAATACAGAATATAAAATATGGTCAACTTGTCGACTAATTTCAAGGACTGTCCTTAGTGATGAGGGGCACTTTGGCTTTTACTTAATGTGAGCATGGCTTGCGGTGATTTTGCATATGCGTACTACACATGACGTTATTGCCGACAGGCTGTACAATGTAGCTTGTAATAACCGTAGGTACTAAAGGGTCTGACAAAAACACAACAAACAGTTACCCGGATAGGAGTTATCAGAACCCAGTACAATTCTTACATAAACTTGTGAATTATCTTTGGTGGTATAATTTAATTGCTTGAATAAACAAATATGGAGTCAGACTCGTTACTATGTACGTTTTAAAGAACAGACATGTCAAATTAAACTGACACATTATCAGTGAGGCAAACACTTTGTTGACTGGATACTTCTCCCTTGGCGATTTAAACAAACAGGCCTCTCTATACAGGACATCTCTTAGTAGCCCTCCCCTCCGCCAAAAGCCTACTGTTTTCACCATATTGTACTTTTCATTTTACTTTAGAGAGCTACCATCTCTAGTTTGTGCCCACTTTTCTATACACTCAAACTGCCATTATTACAGAAAGACCACTTTGTCAGACGAAAGGTTTCACAATCAAAACTACTTCCATAACTCATAATGACAATCTCAATAAATGATCAACTCTTGGACGTAGGTTTACTGATGTGACACAGTTACGTCATGACTGAATTTTTGCTGCGGTCAATCTTTTTGTTTGTCTGTTTGCTCTTTTTTTTTCGTTTTTTGTTTTTGTTTTTGTTTTTTTCTTTTTTGTTTTTTTTTTCTGTGTTTGTTTTTGTTTTTTTTTATTGCCTGCGAAACAGTTTTACAAACCACGCCAATGTGGTCTGCCATGAAACTTAGAAAGCAAGCACTGTTCAATTACTTCAAGATAAATCCCTATTTGGTATTTAAACCTTAACGATATTCCGTCCTTTCCTCCTTAGGCTATATCGTTTTTTGAACTTCAAATGAGAGAAACATATTCTCGCCCTTTGAAGGGATGGTATGAGATGGTGCTCAGGTCACACGTATCACTGCCCGTAATCTCCACTAATATCCGTAAACGTGATCAACTGTTAATCGTAACAGATACTGGCTGGGAATCCAGCGACAGTCTTTTGTTGCTTTCTCGGAACACCAGCACCAATGGCAAAGCTACGGCCACGCATACAAGCTGCGCCCAGTACAGCCACACCGATCCTGAATGAAAAATAACAGTGTTAACCCTTTCCCCCTCGAACCGGCCAAAACCGGCTGGTGGTCAAATGTCGTCTGCTTCACTGTTTTCAACTAATTTCAACAGTTATGAAAAACAATTTGACTGAGAAATGTACATGAGACTTATCAAGATCACATGCCCCAGGTCAACAGCTTTCCTTGGCATGGGTTGGGAACTTAGTGCCCAACCCATGCCAAGGAAAGCTGTTGACTCAGTCTTAATTCAAGGGGAAAGGGTTAATAGACTTGAAAATGCGTGAACAAAGCTAACGCTAATTCGTGTTTATGAAACGGTATTTACGATATATTATCGAAATATGCAGACCTCATGAAAACTGAATCAGTGAGAGAAGCTTTCGACATTCTTGTCAAATATTGACACATATAATAGATAGAATCTACCAGCAGTTATTCATTAATATATACATTTGAATATTTTACTCAACATGAGTTATTGACAAGATAGCTTGCATATTAACCACGTCTCAAGTATACATGAAATTCTATAATGAATAAAAGCTGAACACTGAAATTGCCAAAATGTTGACAATGTAGGCCAACGAAAACGCAAACAACTTTTAATGTTTTATTAACTAGTTTGATGAGCCCAAGAAAATAATTTTCACTCTGACTCACTTCGTATGTTTCAAAGTCCCAATTTCTTGCCTAAATTTAGATACAGAAGTAACATATTTCAAATACTGAATAAACAGGGGACGCTCCAAACCTACAAGAGGCGCCAAATGCAACACTTCACAGAATAGTACGCTGCCATCGAACCAATCTCCCTATGTTCATGTATTATTTAAAAAGTGAAGCTTTTGGACTAAACAAGAGTCATCAGAGTCGGATTATGCAAGACCCTGAATTACATTATACAAATTAAATATCCAAATAAGTTTCATGAACGAGCCATTGTAGTTTGTCACCTTATGGGCATTAAAAAAAACTTTTCTTTACATATCATATCATTTCGTTGCAAAGGAAAGTATTAGCCTATCAATTTTGTAAAATAAATTACTGCACCTAGCCTATCCTTTTCAGAAATGAAGGTCTATCAACTGATCCGGCAAGACCACAATATATTTTCATGTGTAACGGTATCATACATGTAAATGTCCTCCTAAGTGTCATGTGTAGCTATCATGAGACAAGAGTGCCAAATTAATTTAACACTTGTGGACTTCTATCATTCCGGTCACTTCATTCTAAATTCGCCACCCCTTCCCCCGTGTAAGATTTCATTTAGAACATATCAGCTAATTTTCCATCTATGGGCACAACCAATAAATAAAATACGGTGCAAAAGTCGATATGCATATAATGTTGTGTTGTGAAGTTTCCATTGTGTGCTGGCAATGCACGTTGGGCCATGCTGCAGTTCAGGTGCGAGTCTTGTCACCTTTTTGGAAGGACTGTAACAATGCGCTGGTGAGTGAGAGCTGGAACCCCAGTGGGTACACAGAAAATAAATTTTTGACGCATGTTAGCTCATGTATATTTACCAATCTGTGGAATCATCATCACACAAAAGCAAACGAGAGGAACCACGTTATACACCACATTCTGGACGGAAGCCGAAATAATCTCAGGAACTGGGTACACCAACTCCACAGCCATCTCCATGTACAATGGCATTGGACCGGCCACACAGGTTGACAGAATTGAGGTCGCCACGAACAAACTCGCTGTTTATAAATATATATATATATATATGTGAGTGAGTAGAATTAGAAGCGAAACGCCAAAATTAAGTTTCTTTTTTTCTGTTAGTGGCATTTTAAAATTGCAAGTCGCTTGTGATTAACACTCACCAGGTGCATAAGTTTGCATTTATGTTAATTCACTATGCTGTTACAATTCTTAATTCTTGTTCAAACTAAGAGCATTGCACTTACACATATGCATGTAATACCGGTGAGGTATCGCATATAGATTTTGTCTGGCGGTTGTTAAGAAAAGCGTGTATTTGCCTATAAACTATAGTAAACTAAAATAGTAACCGATTGCCAAATTGCAAGTTAATGTCAAAATACTGTAGTTTTCCGGTATAGCTACAATAAAAGGAGCTATTCGTAGTCATTGGGATCCCATGCTGCCACCTATAGCCGCAGCAAGGAACTTGACAGGAAGGAGGGCAGATTCATGGCAGGGCCAAATGAGCATGTATGCTAAAAGTAACAAACTGAGAAAGCGAAGAGCTTAAGAGAAGCCACTCACGAAGTTTTAAAACGTACAAGATGCTAAACATATTCAGAATATGTCATTTCTTTGTTAGAACAGTGTTATTTCTGGATGGTTAAGTCACATATCTGGCACAAGTGCGCGCATCGTGGCAGAGGCATAGTTCTGTTGCCTGAGGGGACCAGAGCAGGTCTGCAGTAACTTAATATAGTTATATGTGAATACCTCCTATTGGCCAACAATAGAGTTATCCTCAAGCCCTTGACGGTACAGTCAGAGAGATACATTGTAACATCGGTTGAATATATGTATATAATGTACATGAGGAGATACTTATTTTCACAGATTGGAATTAATAGTGACACAAATATTTATCAAGTGAAATTACTAATAAATAATTACATTATTTGTCTTTCGCGCTCATTTTAAAATTCAAATTTCCGAGCAGTATGTACATTTCTTCATGTCATTTATCAGTTTGTATATATCTTTCTGCCTTGTTTAAATTTTTACTGGTGTAGACTTTTCCCGTCGAAAAACTCAAATTGTTTATACCCAAAGACCACCTGATGTAGCGTTGAACCAACAGCAGCAGCCAGACAGCGGAGGCGACCCCGATGATTAGGAGCACAATAAGTATGGACTTTCTTTTTGTGTTCCACACGTCCGCTACTCTGGACAAGGAGGGCACAGATATAGATATCATAGCACATTAATTTGCAAATAAATGGACAGGAAGACATATAACACGCTGAAGTCACTATATCTTTAATGACAGGAAAAACAAATATCAGAGACTTGCAAACTGTTAAGCACAGGTTTTTTTCCATGAAAATTTGACATTTTACATGTGGTCGCATAAATTATGTGAGAGTACCAGCATTAACGTTTGTGAAATTTAAAAAAAGAATGGTTGTACTTAGTCATGAAAACGCATGTTGTCATACTGCCACATAACTCAGTATAATTTCTGATTTCGCTTTTAGGAATACATATTTGCTCTCTCTCTCTCTCTCTCTCTCTCTCTCTCTCTCTCTCTCTCTCTCTCTCTCTCTCTCTCTCTCTCTCTCTCTCTCTCTCTCTCTCTCTCTCTCTCTCTCTCTCTCTCTCTCTCTCTATCTATCTATCTATCTATCTATCTCTATCTCTAGCTCTCTCGTGTTTTGTTTTTTTCCAGGTGGAACATTCTACGACTTTAACGGCATGGCCTGTCTTTTCAAGATTACAATGAAAGATGTTATACTAAAATGTTTATGACAATAAAATAATAGACATTGCTTTGAACATGTTTGGATATGCTACAGAAATCCCTATAGATGCCATAAAACTATTTCATAGTTTACCACTCAACAAGCACAGTGCCCGTTCCGCCATTTTGATTGCAACGGGTTAACCTGCATGCGACACTTTGTGTTGAGGGCTGTACTAGCGACCTAGTTGAGGCCTGGTGCCGTGACACCCTTCCCCCCCCCCCCCCCCAAAAAAAATAATAATAAATAAAAAAAAATCGCGGGAACTCTGGTCGAAATACTAATTAAAACCGTGCACCCAATCCCAATCTGTGCTCGAATCTTTCGCCAAAGTATCGAGTTTTGGCGGGGGCGGGGGGGGGGGGTTAGGTGTACTTCTCTTCAATTTATTTCTATAGTCAGACAAATTTCAGACCTTGAACACATGCAGGGAGGGTGGAGACTATTCCCATCACCAGCGTCAGTTTATATGTGTGCGGTAATGACCCATGTATTTGCACACCTGTAAAAATGTAGGCCCCCAACCCTTGTATTTTGAATCAAAGTGCGAATTCAGAGCCCTCTGCTCGAGCAACTGTAGAATATTGACCCCTATTTTTCCCCAGAGCGCATGTGTAAAATAAAGGTCTGGTAGCCCCACGGGGCCCACTTAACTTCCTTAAACCCAAGTATCCTCCACCACCCTCATCCACCACCACCACCACCCCCCCCCCCCCCCCGCCTTCCCCGGACATGGAAGAAGTGTGCTCCGTGTGTTAATGCTGGATGTGAAAAAAGCGGCGGATATCGTTCCGCGTTGTGTGGGAATAATGTTCGGTCGATTTTGCATGTCACAGGGGTACGGCGGTGTACCATAGGAAGCACTATTTCACACAAATAATCAGGCATTAACCTATTATTTTGCACATTAGATTTAGTTTTTGATGCTCCCCTTTTGCGAGTATTATCCATCCTGTTTCTGCATACAGCTGCGTTGCCCCCAAAGACAATACGGCGGTATCCAACTGGATTGTTCTTACGGCAACACAAAAACAGGACTCGCGATTCTTTTGCACATCCAGTGCTTCATGCAATTAACGACATCAGCAGAAAAGATGATTGACAGCAGAATTATTTGGCAAAAATCCAGATCGATGATAATGAAATACAAGCGAGTTTCCGTCAATATGAAATGTATGTTTAAAATAGCTCTTTCAAAAACTTTTCCTACACAATTGATTAAGGATATAGACCTGTTATTATTACCTTTTTTTGGCGAATCTTGTTCATGAACCGATGTGACCTGTGCCCCTTTTCCAAATTGGAAGACGTTGGATGATAACGAACAGTAATCCTCGATCTCTTTTATGCTAATTTATCATCACTGTATATACTAAACTTCAAACTTCAATTTTATTTGTAATGCATTGATAAGGTTTGCGATAACTAGGAAAATCCACATTTGTTGGTTGTAGCATTGAATAACTACATTTTTCTCTATTTCACCCGCCACTTTTAGCCTAGTACATGTTTAAAGCTGTAGCCCTTGATATCTGGTCTAAGCTGATTCGCAGTATGAGTGGCAGGTGGACCGAACAAAGAATTGCCTCGTCAAAATGAAGCAGACACAACTTGATCATGACGTGTTGCATAAGCACTGACTTTAGTTCAAACTATTCCACAACCTGGGAGATGTCTAGAATTATATTTCACAACTGTTATAAATTCGCTTGCCCTTTCAGAGAGAGAGAGAGAGAGAGAGAGAGAGAGAGAGAGAGAGAGTGAGAGAGAGAGAGAAGAGAGAGAGAGAGAGAAAGAGAGAGAGTCAAATAGACGAACAAGAATATCAAAAAGTTGAGTTGCTTTCGATCATATATGTACATAATTTTTCCTAATACAAAAGTCTGTAAATGTAGTGAAAATGTATTCCGATGGTACTCACTTGCCAATGATGACGCCAGATATACATACAGCTATAGTAGCACAAACTCCTATCCAATCTGACATGGCCTGCAATCAAACTTACCACTTTAATCTGCTGAATATTGCAAACGTTTTTCAAGGCAAAACCAATGATTAGGATGTTAATTGTGTCACAAGCAAAACTTTTGTACATTTCAGACACCTACGCCATCTGCTTTTGAACCCCAAGACAACTGTTTGGGTTTTTTTTTTTTTTTTTTTTTTTTTTTTTGTTTTTTTGTTTTTTGTGGGAGCCACATGTAGAAGTTAAGGTTAAAATTGTAAAAGTATTCAAACTGTGGAATGGAGCTCTGGGAGTAGAAATTAGAATTCAACTCCAAGTTACTTTTTACATTTTCGTAGTCAACTTAGCAGTACAGTTTATCAAGCGTTTCTGCATCATATTGATGTTAAACAAAACTGTGTGTAATATGTATAAATTTTGATTACGAAGTTATAACCGCTTCATTAAAACGAAAATGTACTGCATGTCTCTACTTAAATCATCCGTTAACGGTGTGGTACACTTTCTGACTATCATGTTTAAATGGTCTATTTTCTGTCTATGGTTTCCATTTAATACCCTAAAAAGTATTTATTTTCTGAAAAAACACATAATATCTAGTTTGATTCTGGCACTGAGAATAAAAATTTAGTATCACTATTGATGTAATTAAATCTTTATTAAAATTCTTGATTTTGCACAAAATTTCAAATAGCATTTTTAAAAAATAATCAGATTTAAACTATCAAATGAAAGAACACATAATCCTCTCCAAAACACTATCATTATTATTGGAAAATGGGCTTAGTTAAAATTTTATGGCTGTTTACTCTTTTAAACAAAAATTAAATTTGAATTCTAATTAAACCAGCCTGTAAATTTTGAACAAAAATCCTCATCCAAAACGGCTTTGCTGCTCGACTTGTACCGTTTCATTTCCCAAAAGAAAATATTGTTTCCCAATTTTTTTCCAGATAAAATTGATATTTTTAGTCAAGCAATTAAAATTCGATTTCCTAACACTTGCAGAGATTTCCTTATTTTCATTAGCTTAGCCAAAATGTATAGTTTTAGAGAATATATAGTTTGTATGATGTCATGTTTGGAGCAAAGTCATGTTTTCTGTGTAAATTGCTTTAAAAGTCTACCACAGCCTTAAATGGTTACATTCTACACAATAAATAACACATGCGCTTGAATACTACTTCTCGCAATTTCACGGGTAGGTTGTATGAATGAGGCTAAGAAATAGTTGTTACATGCTGTAGGTACACTGAATTCTAGACGATCATCAACAACTTGTCCACCATGTTATGTATCAGCTGAACACATCTAATTAGATTACTTATTTTGTATAAGTCAACTATGTGTGTATGTTGTAACATAAAATACATAAAAATAAGTAAAACATATTCAATAGGCCAGAAACAGAATCAAAACTGCCGAATATTCAAAGGATTTATTGACATTTAATCATATTTGATCGACATTACAAATGGGAGATAATCACATTTTTGCGTCTCTATGCACCTTTAATATCTCTAAAACATTCACAAACAAACAAACAAAACCAAAAATCAAAAATGACTAGCTGGTTGACTGGATGGCATGATCGATGGACGGACAGACAGACGGACACACAGGCCAACAGAATATCAACGCCCAGTCACGGCTGCTGTGGAGGCAGTACGAGTGAAATAACATAACTCTATAATGTATAATACCCGTGGCTCCCTATACAATGCAACCTCGATTATTTGGTTCTAATATATATACCCGTAAATAAAATTTAATTGTATTTAAGGCTGTTCATTCTCACATTCTGTCAACAGACAGACCGTGGGCATTCACATACACGTAACATGCATGGGTGTCACTATACTTGACATCATGTACATGTATGTAGATGCAAATGATGTAATAAGTGAATTGCACACTTCGTCATCTAGTCTTTCGGTGACAACTTGTCCTGTCCATGCTTTCTTTAGAGGCTCTGCTGTTCTATCTGTCTTCGTTAAGTAATATCTCTTTAAAGTACTGTTTTTCCATAGTACATGGTCCCTGTTCACGCATAGAACCGAAATGACTCCAGTATGCACACGGAACTTAGTAAACACACTGATAAATGACTATGCACTGAGCTAATATTCCCATGCTTTACCTGTGATACTCCCAATGGGCGAAGGACGATTACAATGAGGACAAGCCAGACCTGGTTCCCTCCTGCTGCGATTCCACTTGCTAACGAGATTATCCAGTACATAGAATTTTCTTTCCTGTGTAATAGAAACAGTAAATTGTTTGCACAAAAGGCCTAATGCTCTTCTGACATATAATCTGATTACTGTCACCTAAAAATCATTTCCTGAAAGGCATGCCTTGGATGACCCTGAGAAATTAATCAAGGTTATCCTTATTATGCGATGTCAGATTTCCGCATGGTACATATTGGTGGCACATTTGGTATCATTTGCCTTATTCTTTATCAAGATATTGAATTAAACGTCCTTCTCGTAGGTGCTTGATGACCTTGAAAAATAGGTCAAGGTCAAACAATGGTTGGGCAAAAGTAGGTCACCAAGTAGAGTTTTATGTAAAATGTACTCAAGTGCAATTTTGATCTGGGGCTCAATTCTCTTTGCCATTGATGTCAAAGCTACACCGTGCCATTACAAAATCACCTCTTTCAACTTTACAGGACTAGTGACCTAATAGAAGTAGGTCAAGGTATTATATAACATATTAGCACTGGACATGATCAATATATATATATATATATATATATATATATATATATATATATATATATATATATATATATATATATATAAATATATATATATATCATGTACCTTTAGCATGTCTAATTCAATTATTTTTCGAGATATGGAATTTTACATCGTCCAACACATTTGGTTCCACAATTTCGGTCAAGTTATAGGTAGTGACACTAGTACCATAGGCAACTGAGGTTTTGACCTCTTCACAATCATACTTAATTTCCTGAGCATCTATCAAACATAAGGATGTCAAAGTGGTCACAAGATTTTTACATTTTGACCCATATATTACATGATACTGTAGGTGGAGCTGCCAATATGGAGCTCAACCTAGATTTTCATACAGTAGGTAAGTCCGGAAAGTTATACGGAGGCTATCTTATAAACTGTTGACTGTATTGCGCTCATAAGCAGAGGTTTATGGACAGATGGAAGGATAGACAGACCGACATGAGTGATCGCATAAGCTATGCAACCTATGGTCAGTGGAGCCAAACAGCAAAACGTTTACCGTTTTCTGTGGAATGGTTTCATATTGGTCATGCCTGCTCCCCAATCGTGATTTATTTATACATATTTAATCAGTTATTTGATTGTTCTTCACTTGTTTGTTGTCTGCTTGTCTTAAGGATTCTTCTTTATTCAATGGTGCACCAATAACATGAAATACTTTTATACACAGAAATAGCACCATTCTAGGATGCACAATGTGGCCTTCGTCACCTGGTGTCCCTAGATGGATGATGGTAGGACATGAACCATTCTAAGTAAACGTATGTTGTAAACCTTCTGAAGTTTGTTTTACCATCCCACAAGCTACATTCCCACCAAGTGTTACAATGATTTGAATCACAGTTTTGAAGAGGTCAAAACTAGTGAAAACACATAAAAATTCGTAGAAAGATCATCACAGCGCCACCTTTTGAACAAATTAAGGTCTTAAGATCCCCGGAGGTTTCCGTACGCAATTCCAATGCAATTGGACGAGTGATTTTGAAGAAAGTTTTTTTTACGCTTTTGCCAAAAACATAAACAAAAAAATCATAAAAAATCCAATCACCAGAGCAGGACCGTTTGAACAAGCTTGGTAGACAGCCACCTAAGGTACATCCCCATGAAGCTTGAAGTGAATCTGGTTTACAGTTTTTTGGAGACGAAGTCCAAAATGTGAATATCCATTGCAATCCCATTAACTTACTTAGTAAGCAATAGGAATGCATACATTAACTGACAGATGCCCAAATGGAAAAATTCGTTAAAAATTAGGAAACCACTTTATCACCAACTAGTAAACAAATTTGTTTACCCCTTCAACAAACTACATTTCCACCTAGTTTTAGCTAAATCTGAGTAACAGTTATGCAGAAGAAGTCAAAATTACTTTAAAATACAAAAATTCATAAAAAAAATAGAAAACAATCAGAGCGCCATCTATTGAACCGATTAAGGTCGGGGGTCCCCAAAAGAGTTCTTCGGCAATCGCGAAGTATTTGACTCGGCGGTTTCGGAGAATTTTTTTCAAAATTTGGTCAAAATAAGGACGCTGACTAACAACTTAGCTAAGTTAAAACGTCACTGGAGCATGATCATTTGATTAACCTTTGTAAAGACCTATCTCTGGTTGGTCCCCACCAAGTTTAAAGAGGATCTGGCCAACGGTTTCCAAGAAGAAGTCGACAATTTGAAATATGAGCAGATGACAACAACGATGATGGCGGACCATACTATATGCTCAGCTGACTGACAAGTCTGCTGAGCTAAAAAAAAAAAAAAAAAGTTCCCAGACCACTTTACTTTTCTTAATATTTCACTATAACGTGCAAAGTTAATGAAGGGCACGCGAAGTAATTATTCATGCAATTTCTTTCTGATATAGACCTCTGATCAAAAACAAAAACAATTCATAAATACGAGATCACACAACATATATACATACAAACACACATACATACATATACACACACATCCATCCATCCATCCATCCATCCATCCATCCATACATACATACATACATACATACATACATACATACATACATACATCGTATGAAATTTGATGTACCCGAAACAAGACTATGTAAGTTGATTTTTAATGACATGTGTGAAGAATATAGAAATACAGGAGTAAGTACTATTTGGCCCCATGTTACTGAAATCAGACAAATATTTTGTTAACGCCGGAATTGACCGTGCATTTTCATCCCACAGTGATGGGTGGCTTGATAGTTTTAATAAACGGGCAATAGAAAGTTACACGGTAGAATTTTTTCAGGAAATAGACGATAAGAGATCTCTTTACTGGTATAGGGCCCTGAAAAGATCTACATGGCGTGGCGATTATCTGTTCACGACAGACAACTTTAATGGCGCCCGCCTAAAATTCATGGCACGTACAGGGTGTTTGGGCTTGGGAGAGGATAGAGAAAGGTGGGGCATGTCAGATACAGCATGTAATACCTGTGAATGTAACGATGATGATCTTTTTCACTTCATGTTTTTATGTCCTGGTTTAAACTCTTTTAGATTGAAGTCGTTCAAGCAATTGGAACAGTCACTGAATGATATTGATTTTAGTTATGTGTGGCAAAGTTTTATGGCGTCATCCCTGTACAGAAAGTTGAACTTCCTTCTTGGAGACGAAGGTTTTAGTTTTGGCGACGAAGTTGGGTTTTTATTTGATTGTATATGTAAAAGATTTTTAGTGGAGGCATGGCGCTTTAGGAGGGAATCCTCCAATTCCTGACTGTTCTGTATATGTATACAAGATTTAAATTCTTCTTGCACACTATGTATATATGTATATATGGACGCACCGTGGGTTTGCCCCGGACCACTGGTGCCCCCGATGTAAAGGGGTAGTTTTTCCGCAATAAATTATTATTAATTAAAAAATTACAAACAAACAAAGCACAACAGACAGATGACAGACACACATCAAACAAAGCTTTTGAGAATGGTTCCAGAAAGTTGTGACCAGGCTGTAGCCATACAATTCAAACAGAGGCGTGCACTTGTTGCAATATTTGCAACAAAACAAGTACACCCATGACACAGATTTTATTCCTTAATCACCACAGGTGATCTAACCACTAGATTCGCCCGCGCACCACACGAATGTGTACAGAAATAAAATCGACCGCTCGTTTACACACGTGGTGATGCATGCTGATATAGGTATCCAGGAAAAACGGCGTAATTGATTTCTGTGCTCGGCTTCGGCAGTAAAATGTGATATTTTTTAAAACAAAAAACAAAAAAAAAAACAAAAAAACCCACAAAAGTGTAGGCTTCAAAACATTACCAGCATGCGTGAAAAAAGAAAATTGTTTATGATTATATACAGCATAAGAAAGGGTATTTGGGGGATTTAAAATTCGAAACTGCTAGATGCTTACATACCTCATGAAAAATCGATCGAAATTCTAATCACTTCTGAGCGGCTAGACGTGAAGCTCTAACCTTCTATGGTATGATTTTAAATTGTGCTGGGAGTAGTTTTGATCACATCCATCCTTTATCACGCAAGATTTGAAAATTTAAATTCCCTGGGGTCACCCATTTTTTTCATTTTTCCCCCCAGAAGAATATGTCATCTCCTTAGGGGAGAATTCCGATTTGAAGTTATCCTGGATGAACTCTAATTTGGGTATCCTTTACAGGAATTTAAAACATCGCCACAGCATAAATATATTATTAACTGAGGACTATAAGGCCATCGTAATTATAAAGTTACAAAGTTATATATATATATATATTTATATATATATATATATATATATATATATATATATATATATATATATATATATATATATATATATATATATATATGAAACCTGTCTTAAGGGACCTCCTACAAAACCTGTGAAAATTGTTCCTTTCTGACAGGTGGTTCCTTAAGGCAGGTAAAATTAAACTAAAATAAGCTAATGGGGATGTTGAGGCTGGTCCGTGGTCCTTTAGCACAGGTGGTCTCTTAGCAGAGGTGGGCTCATAGGCTAGTCTGGAGGCCTATGTATATTTGTATCGGTTTGTGAATAATTTTGTGTTAAATCATGCAACATTATCAACACACCACATGTTTTTAGATATTAACCCACCTGAATAGATTTCTCATGCCTGTCTTGAAGTCCACTTTATCCATCACGGCACTAATACTGGGGGCCTGTGGCGGATGGGATGGAAAATAAATTAACATTGCCAAACACACAGCAGCGGTTACACCACATTCTGCAAGAGGAATTCACATTTTGTAATTCAGAATGCATATTCTTTGTTTGTTATTCATGTTGGTAAGGAGACTGTGACATTGTTCGTTAAGGAAATAATCATACTACTTGACACCATATCCCTTTCTAGCTGATACAAGGAAAAGTATCTACAAACTCAGCACAATAGATGGTCAGGATACCCAAAACGATAATCGAGTCAGCAAAGTGTCAACTGAAAAGAGGTTTGAAACAGTAGCGTAGATTCATGAATAGGATCGGCCAAATAAGTGACATAATAACAAAACGAGATAAAAACAAGACAGGAAAATATTTGCTTTGTAGCAAATCTGGCTACTAAACCGTTACATCAGAAAACCAGGCGCATGTTGCAATAGTATCTCTATCTGACAAAAATTCTTGCGAAATTTATTATATAAAATTTGATTTGCCAGATCACAAATACAAATAAAAAATGTCGGTAATTACATTTTGGATGGCTGGATTATAATGACTGACGTTTGAAAAATTCTCAGGTTTATGAAGTATATATTGACGCATCGCGGGCACCAGCTGATCATATTTATGCAAACACAGCTATGCTTATTACATCACCGTCCTTGCAGCGGGACCACTCAAGTATGGCATATGCAATGAAAGCACAAAAAATGGGGGGGGGGGGGGGCAATGTTGCCCGCATCATATAAACCACCAGTGCAAATACAAGCCAATATTATACTACACCCCTTCATCATACAAATTACATGCTTCTCGAGATTATTTCTATGCAATTTGAACATCCAAACTTGTCCATGCAGTCACGGTATTGTTTCCAAAGGACTTCTGCCCTGTGCTTTGTCATGTCCCCCATGGCATGAATGCACCACAGAATTATTCCCTTACTTAAAGAATGCATTCCATGATATACATAGCATGTAAATATCAAATTGCTTATTCAAATTACGTTCCCTTCTTTTATAGAATTATCCACCTGCTACAGGAATGCACTTCATGACATACATAGCATGTTACATTGCTTATTTAAAAATACATTTCCGTCTTTTTAATCTAGGGCAGGTTTCTGGGCATATGAACAGCCCGCACAACAATACCTGCAATATAAAGTTGAAAATTAGACAAATTACTGGCAGTTGGTATCAACAACCAATAAAGAGTAGTCGTGTTGGATCACCACAGTGGTTTGTAGGGAAGCTTTTGCGCATGAAATTTGTATTGTCCAGTAACTCACAAAACTCAGGGTTTTGTTGTGAAACTCCACCACAAAATCCAGGGTTTTGTTATAAAACACTTGGTTCCATGCTCAAAACCGGGGTTTTGCATATACTGTAAATAACTGAGCAAATCACATACATGCATGCTTCTTCCAAAACTCTGGGTTCTGTGAATCAATATCATTAACTCTAACAAACCTGGACAAACCTGAGGGTTTCAGTACAAAACCCTGGGTTTTGAAATCTGACAAAATACTGGGTATTGTGACGTCACAAAACCTTGGGATTCGTAAGTTGTAATTTGAGGAACAAAACCAAGTGTTCTGTGAAGACCCAACCAGCACACGTCGTCCTTAGACATCCAGCTGTGTCACAAAACCCTGAATTTTGTTCATAAAACCTGGGGTTTTGTTAGAAAACCCTGGGTTTTGTAATGAAAATCACTGTGTTGTCACATAAAACGAAATTCATGTTTACAACGTTAGAAGATGTACCGCGAAATTTACGAAACCCTGGGTTAGGTGAATTGTTAAACACTGCAAGCACAGAGCCCAGAGATATCACTCCAAAGCTCAGGGTTTTGTTGATAAATGAAACAGCAGAAGTATGTTGAAATTCTTGATGATATAATTGATAAACCCCGGGCTTTGCAAATAACTGACCACTGCAAGCACAAAACCTAGAGTTTTGCTTACAAATCCCTGGGTTTTGTTACCATTTCCCGGGTTTTGTAAGCTAAAGAACAACAGAGTGAAAACTCTGGCTTCTGTCTCCAAACCCAGAGTTTTGTAAATAAAACCCTGGGTTTTATAAAGTATCGGACCATATAACTCTCATATGCATGTGACTATTACGGGTCTGAAAATGTGCCAGGAAGTTAAAACAGATATTTGGATGGGTTTATGCCACACTCAAGGTAACTGGACGACGACATTGAAAGGCAGGGACTGCATAAAGCATAAGATACGGCAGTTGTTATCTGCGCCCTTCAGTTTTGCTGAACAGACAACATGTGGTGGCAGTCCCATGGTACCAAAGCAAGACCAGGCTAGGGATGAACGATGTGATGATTTCCTGACTACACATTACGCCAATGTCCTGAGGCTAGAGTCCCCATGTGCATGTTTCTGGGGCCCTACATGGGCGTGAAAAAGGTTGTTTAAGATTTGGCTAAAAAGGGACCAAAAGATTCGTAAAGATCCAAATATCACTGGCCCATGGCCCATTGAACAAACTTGACAGAAACCCACCATGGATTTTCAATAGTTTGAAGATGATCTGACCAACAGTTTCAGCGAAGAAGTAAAAATAAATAAATTGTGGACTACGCACCATCAGAAAAGCTCAGCTGACACGTCAGTTGAGCTAAAGCTGAGTTGGTCCAAGATTTCACCTTAACTAAACTAACCCATCCTAACACAATCTGCCTACGACCTATCCCAATAACGTTTCACGAAGAAAATAAAACGCTTTTTGTACGGGTACCGTGCCCCCCGTGGACCATTTTTAACGGCTAGAGCATGGTTTCGCATCTCAAAATTGAAAATAAAATATGCCTAACAAGTTATGTGAATCAAGGAATTTCGAGACATGGTACAATAGGCCTACAAGGTGAGCACGGCGGATGGAGCACCAAAATCACCTCACCCAACTCGAATAGCCCTATATAGAGAATCCAGTATGAGTGGTCCATTGAGGATAACGTCGGGATCACTCGTTGTTGGATTTTCATGTTTTCGCGAGGCTGCGCAAAAACCTGAAAATCCAACAACGAGTGACCCCGACGTCATCCCTAATGGGCCACCCATACTGGTTTTTCTTTCTCCTATGTTTAAAACGGGTAAATACGCACCAAATCGAAGTTCTATCGGAGAAAGCTTGAAAACACGCTATTTTGAAAGTGGGAGGAGTCGGTGTTTCACTAAATGCACATGGATTATCATTGGTTCGTCTACTACTTAAAACCAGTGAGTGACAAATGAAATGAAAGATTACAATTTAAACCTTATCCTTCATACCCATGTAGCATAACCCATGCAGGATAAGCTTCAAACGAAGGAGAAAATGTATTCTATGATGATGATAATGATGATGTTGATAGAGGAACAGGAGGAGGAGGAGGAAGAGAAGAAGGAGGAGGAGAAGAAGAAGAACAACAACAAGACGAAGAAGAAGAAGGAGGAGGAGATGGAGGAGGTGGACGGCTACATTGGGCTTATGTTGCTCCTGACTATACTTAACAAGAGGTCCATGGGCGTAATGCCTTGTTCACGAACATAATAATGAATCTAATGTGTTTTGATACTAATGATGTTATTTCCAATAACTACCACCAGTGGTGCCTCCTTGTGTCCTAAAATTTTGCCCGTATAATGTTTTTGTAATGGTATAGAGACGTATGTTCACAAGTTGAGATGTAGTGAATATCACTAAAGAAAACACAAACAAAAATCATTTCATAAACTGCATGCCCTCTGTAACCATGAGAAAGTAGGTCAAGGTCATCCATAATATTCAAGATCAAAGATCCCATATATGATAAACATTTACGGTATATTTGGTAAAGTCAGCCTTATTGTATCTCAACATATTGAATTTAGTGTCGTTTTCTACAGTGCTTTATGACCTTGAAAAATTGGTCAAGGTCACCCAAATTTCACAAAATTGGAACATTGGCCTCATGCATATTTGATGTAGTTATGTTTCAATTTATTATCACATTAATGATTTTTTTGTGTTTTTGATACCTATGATGTTAGTTCCAATAATTACCACCAGTGACGCCATCATGACCCCACATCTCACAGACTTTTGTCTGTATAATATTCATGTTATGTAATGATCATTACTAGAAATATGTTTCTGCTGTGACCTTGAGAAAGTAGGTAATCTTCAACTTCAACACATGATGCACGTTTGTTGTACACTTAGTGAAATTAGCTTCATAATTTCTAAAGATAATGAATTCTATACATTTTGCCAAATGATAAGTTATATTTCCCCTGTACTGATAGGCGGCGCCACTGGTATTGTTCAGCTTACACATAATCGCCTCAGAATATTCTCACCAAATTTTAGAAGGATCCACTGAAAATCAAACACACTAAAGCATTCACAGGTTGGGTTTTTGTTTTTGTTTTTGTTTTTGTTTTTGTTTTTGTTTTTTTTAACTTTTTGGTCCCCTGTACTACCTAATCCACGGGGTGGCGTAGCAGTAACCAAAGGATCCTAGATTTTTATTCATACAATATGTCCCAAAAAGTTTAAGAGGCTAACTTAAAAGATGTAGACGCTGTCGTGTTGACAAGCAAATGTTTACGGGCAGACGGACGAACAGACATGAGTAGTTCCATGAACTATGACCAGCCGAGCAACAAAGAAAATGTTATACCCAGATATGCTGAAAAACAAAGCAACTCGTTGCGAAAAATAAAAATGTTGAATGCCCCTCGTACACTTTAGTAGGTAATACCGAGCGTCCATAGCCAACTTACCAATATATGAAAGCCGTAAAATTTCTCTTTGGATCTCTGGAATATCTAACAAAATAACATAAACATACATTATTTAGATTTCCGGAACATTCGAAAATATGCAGAATAGCGTATTCTTCAAAATATGGTATGCACGCGCAGGTTGTCGTCAGTTATTTATATTTGACAGCGGTCCCCTTGAAGATAGCTGCATTTAAGTTATATTCACTCTTTGCTCATGGTGTGTTGCTTTTATATATATATATATATATATATATATATATATATATATACATATATATATATACATATATATATATATATATATATATATATATATATATATATATATATATATATATATATATATATATATATATATATATAATCTCAAACGAACCTTAGGTAAACGATGTAAAAAGTACAAAGGACAATGGGAAGCATACCGTGTTCATAGAAACAAGATGACCTCACTTCGTAAACAATCTATTCAGCGCTACTTTAAAGGCAGATGTGGTCCTTCAAACAAACAAAATTCTTTCTGGGATGCAATACGACCATTCTTAAGGGACAAAATGAAAGGTAGTTGTAATGGTACAATAATTCTCTTTGAAGAAGTCAATCTTATTCAAGAAGCTAAACACTTATGTGAAAGTTTTAAGGATTTTTTCGTTTCTGCTTCAGAACAAATTAACAGTAATGACTTTTCAAGGGATCAAAATCAGAAATCTGTTGAGCATCCTAGCACAGGTGCCATTGCTGGCAAAATGAAAGACAGAAATTATCAAAATTTTGAATTTAAATTTTCATGCTAATACAAGTCTTAAAACGATTGAGGAAATTAAATGACAAGAAAGCCACAGGTCCAGATGAAATCCCACCATAGTTTATTAAACTCGGCACAGAAACCTTGTGTTCCTCCATAACTGATATGATAAACATGCCTATAACATCAGGAAATTCTCTACTAATATGAAGAGGGCCAATGTTTACCCCATCTACAAAAAGTCTGATTCAACGAATAAATGTAAATAAAGTCCTGTAAGTTTTTCGTCATGTATCTCTAAGATTTTTGAAGGGCTAATGAATGACCAAATGGTCGATTTCTTTAATGATATACTGAATTCCCTATTATGCGTTTTTCGTAAAAATGATAGCTGCCTAAGTTTACTGATAAGAATTACAGAAGACTGGAAACTCACATTAGACAACCATGAATTTGTTGGAGTGATTTTAATGGATCTTTCAAAAGCTTTTGATTGTCTTCCCCGTGATTTACTTATTCAGAAACCCAAAACATTTGGCTTGTCAGAAAATGCTTGCAGCTTACTTCGCAGTTACCTAGCTGACAGAAAACAAAGAGTCAAATAGGGTGGTTTCAAAAGCGGATGGACGAATATTCTAAAGGGTGTAACTTAAGGCAGTATCCTTGGATCCCTATCATTTAATATTGTTATGAATGACTAATTTATGTCATGGAAGGCCATTGTGAAGTCTATAATTATGCAGACGACAACACATTATCTTATCACAAGTGTACACATAATGTTAAATTATCTTTGGAAAACGCTGCCAAAATTGCTATTTCGTGGTTTAAAGATAATGATATGAAAGCAAATCCTGCTAAACAAATAAGTGTTCTAAGAAGGTTTGCTCATATGCTGCATGGAAAGGGGAAGCTGCAAATTATTAATGCCTTTATCCTATAAACTTTTAGTACTGTCCTCTTGCATGGCACCTGTGTGGTCCTGTTGATACAATTAAGATGGAAAGATGCAGGAAAGAGCTCTTCGTTTTGTCCTCAATGATTCCATGTCATCGTACCCAAACCTATTACCACGGGCTAAGAAACCATCCCTGACTACGTAAACTCTCTATAGAAGTGTGCAAAATTTTATCTCATGGCTATCAACCATTTCTGAATGACATGTATGTGAAAAAGGAAACTAGATACAACTTAAGCGAGAACGAAAAAGTACAGCAGCCTGCTTACAATACCATGACATATGGCAACAACTCGCTAAGATATCAAAGGGCCAAGCTATAGAACAATTTGCCTGCTCATATTAAGCAATCAACAAACTTAAGCCAGTTCAGGAAACTAATACAAGTATGGCTTGGCCCCCAGTGCTCCTGTTTTGTCTGTGTTCTGTGCAAAACCAGCGGTTGAGCTGTCTCCTGATCAGCACAACCCATGATGATGATGATGATGATGATGATGATGATGATGATGATGATGATGATGATGATCATCATCATCATCATCATCATTATTTTGGTCATCTTATGATTTACTGGCTGTAAATATGTTTTCATATATAAATACATTGTACATATCATGGCCATCTTTTATATTACTATTTCACTGTCGAATAACAGTGCTTCAGCGATAATGTTTTATATTATTGTACTACTAGACTTTGAATAAAGATAATTATTTTAATTTATGCTGAAATAATTGTCATTTGTTCCGAGTTTAAAACATATACAGTGCAATGTAACATATCATGAGTAAAACACGCTATTATTTCTTTATTAAGACAAAGAAATCTTCTGTCATTTTTGGGGGAAGTATCCCTAAAGTTGCACTCTTAGTGACGTATCCCTAAAGTTGCACTCTTAAAGGCAATGGTTAGTAAAATATTACATTTGTGAAAAGTGCAGCTCAACTGTCCTAATACCTGGTCCATTTTTCAACCCTGACACTATATATATTTATACTGACGTGAACAATATGAGAAAAACTTATTGAAGATAAAGCTACCGTTGCCTTAATATTGTGTTCAATTTTAATTTTATTTCTTAATTCATTGCCTTACTATGGAAAAACTTCTCACTTGTGTAGTTCTGATGACTGCAACCGTGGCCCACTGCACACGCGGGAGATACTGTATGCCTGGGATACGCAAAAAAAAGTCCTTAATGGGTAACAGAAACATTTCGCATTAAAAGTCTGCATGGTACTAACGGTCCACACAACACAGGATCATGCTTATGTCTAAATGTAATCGGGGAGTAGCAAGTTTATTCCTCATTTTGGACAGAGTATAAATAGTCAGCATGAAAGTTGTTGTTCCTCTCTTTTTACCACTGACAGGATATTTTCCAACATTTAAAAATGACAGTTTTCGGGGGGTTTTCTGCAATGTGTGAATACACAGCGTTGAACGCTATCGATAATGAGGCTTAAAGTTCAATATCAAAGACGCTGTTTATACGCTTTTTTCGCATATGCCGCACCATGTGATCATTAAATGATCGCAAAAAAGATATAGTACATTTTAGTACCATAAAATCTTACAATGTATGACTTCCTATGGCAGCGATCTTACTTTTGATGTCATAACCCGGTATGCAAAACGCAATTGAGTGATATCACATGTTCCCAACGTGGCCAAAGGATACAAATCACAATAATGCCATTTTCATAGAGATTGTCAAATAACTGAGCGATAGGTCGGCATATTAAAGCACACATACTATTTTTTGAAAATAATTATTCATTATTTTCTTTTTGTCTGGGGTTTCGACTATATCTAAAGATATTTGAGCCTCTGTAATTTGAGATTTCCAAGTCTCATTGATTTGATTTTCGTCCATATTGTTACAAAGAATACCGACATATAGCAGTGTCTCATTACTACCAGAGTAAACCAGTGGCTTAAGTAAGCTACCATGTACAAATCAATTTAACAAGAGGCCCATGGGCCTAATGCTCTGGTGGCATCGTGGCTATAGTGCACTTGTTCATTTCAAAGCTGTGAGTCCTCAAGTGGCTTCTGAACATATACAGCTTAATATAAAAATTGTCCAACATATGGCACTTTGCTCCACATGTAATCATAGTTTATTTGTGCAACTCCTGTGACGAATATTGTTGCATGTGCCAAGCCAACAATGAGTGAGTCCTTAACTTTATGTCTTCAGTGACCTTGAGAAACAAGATCAAGAACACCCAGATTATGCAATACAAGGGGCCCATAGGCCTGCCTGGTGCTGTGCTGACATTGCCATTGAAGTCCAAGCTACGCCCTACCATTACAAAATCACCTCTTTCAACTTTACAGGCATGATGACCTCACAAAAATAGATCAAGTTCACTGATATTATTAGCCACATACCTGAGGCTATGATATTATAAATGATTCAAGCTTTGGATATTGTCTATATATCTTATAAATTTGGGAAGTCTAATCCAATTACTTTTCAAGATATGGAATCTTATATCTTAAAACACACTTTGGCTCATAATTGCCATCAAATTATAGATGGCGCTACTAGTATCACAAGTAACTTAGACTTTGACTTTCCCCACAATCCCACCACATTTGGTGAAGATCCGTCAAAAAATTAAAGATGCTAGAGTGTTCATAAGATTTTCACATTTTGACCCCTATATTACACAAAAATGGAAATGCGCCACCAATATCGAAAGAAGGCTAGATTTTCATACACCCTTTAAGTCCTAAAAGGTATATTGGGCTAACTAGAAAACTGTGGACGGTATCGCGCCAACGAGCAAAAGTTAACGGACGTCTCTAGTATGATACACTTATGTAGAAAATCATGACCCATATTCATAAATATCAAACCCAACAATGACAGCAAAGAGATTCCAGAGTTACCAAAGCATCAACATTCATCTTCCAATACCAATGTGAAGAAACAAATTTTTAGACAGGCAGTCACCAACAAAAGGCAACTGGGACAGACAGACATGAGCGGTCGCATAAGCTCTGCGACCTTTGGTCAGCAGAGCTAAAAATGTAACCAGATGTCAGTGTGCGTATA